>LNAC01000348.1:858452-890969 GCA_002007465.1 Ailurus styani | reverse complement strand
CAGCGCCGCCAGGACCACCGGCACGAAGCCATGGTCCGAGTCTGAAAGCCGCGGCAGAGCGCTGGCTCCGCCTGTGGCCCGGCGGCCCGCCTCCCGGGACCCGGAGCCGGAAACTTGGCACAGGAAGAGCTTCGGCCCCTCCCCGGGCCGGCGCTGCGCTCCGGGGACGGCCGCGCGGAGCCTCGGGCGCGCCGCCCTCGCCTGACCCCAGCTGGCGGCCGTGGCCCGTCGCCCCCCCTGCCGGCTCCGGTAGCGGGAGCAGCCAAGCGGGACCTTCTGTCTGGGCCAGCCGTCTCCCCCGAACCCCTGCCCACCGCTCCGGGGAGCCAGGAGCTCCGGCAGCCACGTAAAAAGGGGCCTTTGGGAGACCCGCGTTTAACAAGATCGGCCACGGTGCCCACGCCTGCAGTCGCCAGCTCTTCCGTTCTGCGTGTTTAGGCAGAGAGATGACTCAAAGAATCGGGTTCCCGATCTGGGGGCTCCCGTGGCCGCCGCTGTTTCTCTTGGGCGTGGCCTGCCACGCCGTTGTTCGCTGCCCCTTGCTACCTGGCCTCGAAGGAAGTGCCCGCCTTTCGCATCTTTCCAGTAACTTGTCGAACCGCCAGCTGGGCTATTGTGAGGCAGAAGCTAATTTAGCCTTGTCTCTCGACTTTTGGACTCTGTCCTCTGAAAACCTTATAGGTATATCGTGGCGTAGATTGGCAGTCTTGCTCCTATCAGGGTAGGAGCCCCACTCGTGGGTGTATCTAGCTGTGTGAAGTTGTTTAGTATTTGGTAATGTCGAATATATTTGCCAGCCTAGGGGATACTGGCATATGAACAGGATTAGTACCTGATGTGGGTTAGAAAGACCAGTCCTTGGTTCTAGAGCCAGATCTCTTCTCACGGTAATGAGAAAGCGTACTTAGACATCCGTGGTGTATTTAATAATTCAACATGAACACAAACAGGCAGGGAGAGAAAGTGCAGGCGATAGGGATACAGAAATGAAAGAAACTTCATCTGTCCTCAAAAAATTCAGCGTTATGGGGAAATAGACCGGCAAATAGGCAACTACAATTCTCTAAAAATTTTATCTGTTCTTTTGAACCCTGCCTTTTGCATTTAAAAAGTGATAGTACCCTTGGTATAGCTGAGCACATTATTTTTTTTTATCCTCAGAGTGTTGTTTGTTACTGAATAAAAGCATAGAATAAAGTTTATTAAAATAAGCCAATCATGTTTTTCCCCCGATCTTGAAGAATATGATGTAGAAAAAAATGCCAGATGCTTTACAAATAAAGGTTGTTAGTACACATCTGTGACACAATACAAGTTTGTATATTAAGAAATAACTCCACAGGGAGACTTTGCCATGGTAAAGTGTAGCAATCAATACTTGTATTTACAATAATCCTACAGGGCGTCTGGGTGGCTCAGTGGGTTAAAGCCTCTGCTTTTGGCTCAGGTCATGATCTCAGGGTCCTGGGATCAAGGCCAGCATCTGGCTCTCTGCTCAGCGGGGAGCCTGCTTCCTCCTCTCCCTCTCTGCCTGCCTCTCTGCCTACTTGTAATCTCTCTCTGTGTCAAATAAATAAATAAAATCTTTAAAAAAAACAACAATCCTACAACTTAGATTATCATTTGTCCTTTTTACAGATAGGGACACAGATAAAAGGATTTACATGTCTTGCCAAGCTCACAGTTGGCAGATACAGCACTATCTACCAGGCCATTTTCATTTAGAGATTGTTTTCCCTGATTAAAACAAAATACCTAGCTCTTAAAAAGATGGAGTATGGCAAGGCTAAGTAGGGAAAGCAGATGAAATTTGTGAAGGTTTCTAACATTATAGTATAGCTAAACTTTTGATAAGCTATCACCTACCAATAGGACGTGCAGAATGCAAAGTATTATGTATATACATAATATTGTGTATATATGTATACCATGTCTTGATTCATAGCACTGTCTGAAAACGTCTCACCTTGATGTTATTAGATAAATGATCAATGTATTATCAAGGTAACTGGGAAGAACATTTATTGAGAGAAGAGTTTCCGACATTGTTGCACTGAAGATGAGCAGTTTTTGTGGATTTCATATTTTTAGGCAAAACCGAATGCTAAAGAATTTAATTTTGTAATTACTGATTTCTCTGAAATGTTAAGATAAAGACTTAGGGGCGCCTGAGTGGCTCAGTCATTAAGCAGGCTGCCTTCTGCTGGGGTCCTGATCCCAAGGTCCTGGGATCGAGCCCTCTCCTTCAGCTCCCTGCTGGGCAGGCCTGCTTCTCCCTCTTCCACTTCCCCTGCTTGTGTTTCCTCTCTCGCTGCGCCTCTCTCTGTCAAATAAATAAATAAAATCCTTAAAAGAAAAAAAAGGTGAAGACTTAATACACATTTGGAATTCTGTCTTGGATTGGGTTTGTAGTCTATGATTATTTGGTTGAAGTGTAACAAGGGTGAGGGGTGGGGACCGAACAGTATATACTGTCTGTGCTCTACTAAAATGTTAGGGCATCATGATAAATGCATAAATTATAATTTAGTCTATTTCCACATAGTGGATCTCCTAAAAGAGAAGAAAATACACTGTTGGATCTTCTTTTAATCATGTCGTCCATGTTTTCTGTGGTGAATGCTGAAATCAGCTGTTTTTTGGCTGACTACCTATTTGTTCCCCATGATGTGCCTTACATACCTTGCATTTAGGGGAAAATATAAAGGTTAAATCTGGTCCACATTTGCCTGTTTAATACTCATCTGGGAAAGATAGATTACTCTTATTTCTCTTATAACTGACATTTGGTTCACCTAGGGTTGGGTGGGATAATAGAAGTTAATCCAAACGGTTGGATAAATTGTCTTGATGCCATCTTTCTCTACTGATTCAAAATACCGTTTTTATTACACAGAGAATTCTTAACATTACTTTGGGCTGTTTCTGTTCTTTTTATCGAGTCCCTTTGTTGGCATCTATTTTTAGGATAGCTATTTTTAGCTATTGTGTTTTTATAATTTATGATAAGAAAATTCCCATTTCTAAAAAATTATTTATTTTTCAAGATTTACACTTTAAGATGGTCAACTTTTTTCTTTTTAAGATTTTATTTATTTGAGAGAGAGAATGCATAAGCAGGGGGAGCAGCAGAGGGAGAGGGAGAAGCAGGCTCCCCACTGAGAAGAGAGCTGGACCCCAGGACCCTGGGATCATGACATGATCCGAAGCAAACGCTTAACCAACTGAGCCATCCAGGTGCCCCTAAGATGATCTGTTTCTTCAAAAAAATCCTACTAGGATGTAGGTTGGGTTTCCATGTTTATTAAATAATTTGGTTACACTGACATCTTGACAATATAATCTCTATCCAGAAACAAGTTTTTGCGTCCCCTTGTTTTGTGATTTTAGTACACCTACCTACCTTCTGTTTGTTTTAATTGGTTTGGATTAGGAGAACAGATTAAGATTTTTTAAATTGTACTTAAAAGAAAATATGTTCTGAGTATCTAAAGCATGTTCAAAACTCTTTTTTTGGGGCGCCTGGGTGGCTCAGTGGGTTAAAGCCGCTGCCTTCGGCTCAGGTCATGATCCCAGGGTCCTGGGATCGAGGCCCGCATCGGGCTCTCTGCTCGGCAGGGAGCCTGCTTCCTCCTCTCTCCTCTCTGCCTGCCTCTCTGCCTACTTGTAATCTCTCTCTCTGTGTCAAATGAATTAAAACAAAACAAAACAAAAAAAACCTCTTTTTTTGTATAGCTTTTAAAATAAGGTACATGTACTTTAGCGCATGTTTTGTACATTTAGTAAACATCTGTTGCTTGGCATTAGAGTTTTTTATATGTATCTGTTGCCTTCAGTAATTATGATTTTCTGAAGGGCAGAAGGAATGTGATTAATTACCTAATATTTTTTGGTTGGATTCCACTGAATTGGCTGGTATTTTAATTCTAAAACTATAACATAGCTCACTACACTTTACTTATACATTCTTATTTATAAACATACTGTGTATCCTATTGGTCTCCCACAAGTGAAAATCCTTGAAGACAGGGTATGTGTCTTGTTTTAAACTTTCTCCATCTCCCATCTTCTTTGGTGGTTCCATTTACTCTCTTCTATGAATATTGGATAGATATGGTTGAAAATGACAAGATAGGCTTTAAATAATAAAATAGGAAGAAAGCAGTGATATAAATTGATTTTCTGAAAGAACTATAGTCCTTCTAAGGAATATTAATGTTGTCTACGAGAAAAATGAGAACACTTAGAAGAGTTTTTGTTGTGTTTTTTTTTTAATCAGCCGTGTTGCCAGTTGATCCTGTTAAAGAAAATTATGTTCATAAAGTGAAAAACTGTATTTTTTCAGTTGCCTTCCCTACTCCATTCAAATCAAGAGTACGTCTTGTAGCAGTTTCAAAGGTTAGGCTTTATTTTTTCACAACAAAAATTACTTAATTCATGGTAACTTTTGTCTAACAGAGATAGTCATACTTTTTAGAGTTGAAATTGTTAGTCTGTTGGTAAATGATTATATTTCTGTTTAAAGTTCAGACACTTGGAGAATGTCATTTTTAGAAATCACTTTTTGATACTGATTCCTGGAACCTAGTATACCATTTCATCTTAAAGTTATCTTACAAAGATACACTTTTTTAAAAAAAGGGAGCAAATGAGTTAAATTCTTAGAAACGGGCTCTAATAACAAATGATAAATTGTTTTCTCGTGATACAGTTGGATTTGGGATGAAATAGGACACTTACTTTTTTCTAGTTCCTTTAAAGAATGCATGCTAAGAAAAAGAGTACTTTACTATGCATCACAAGAATTACATAAGCATTTTAAACCTATCTAATAGAATTGATTTTCCCAAATAGCACAAATAATCATATAAAGTATGGTACATCCCTCATGACAAAATATTAATGTATTTTTGGAACAGTTTCATTCTTTTAATTTTCTTTCTTCCATCAAGTCTCTTTTCTTAAAAATTATTAAAGGATTATTTAAGTTTGTAAGGTCTTTTTGGTTTGTTTTTTTGTTTTTTTCCTGCCTCAGGAAGTTCTAGAAGATATTTTGGACCTTGACTTATCTGTCTCAGAAACAGATGATTTTGTCCAGCTCGTGAGTGGCGGAAGGACAGTATTTGGATCCGTTCCATTGGCTCACAGATACGGTGGGCACCAGGTATGAGTAGCCTCTGCATGACTTCCCTCATGTAAATATAAACAGTTGGTGGAGATGCTGTCCTATTAATGAAGTTATTTTGCATCAATTCCTCTAATGTTAGTGTATGGAGACTTTGACAAGATGTTTATAATTAGCTGATGTGATTTCTTGCTGTAATAAAGCTAATGGCCAACTTTGATGGAATCGAGAAAACTGGGGTAGTGCTAATATAAAATTTCTGTGAATTATTGCGAGAGAACTCATTCAGGGAAGTTTCAGGCAAGAGATGTAGGCAAAGTCAAGTAGCACAAAAAGTCAATATAGAAGCCCCAGAAGGATAAAGAGATTATAGTTTTTCCAATATAGCTGCAGAACAAAGTTTTAGAACTGCTAGAAAGGGCTAGAATTTAATCAGGATTAACTGGGGGTGTTATATATGCTGAAGCAACTAAGAAAGCACCTTCTAGAGATGAAGTTAAGATATTGAAGCAAGGGGCGCCTGGTGGCTCAGTTGTTAAGCGTCTGCCTTCAGCTCAGGTCATGATGCCAGGGTCCTGCTCAGCAGGAAGCCTGCTTCTCCCTCTCCCACTCCCCCCTGCTTGTGTTCCCTCTCTCGCTGTGTCTCTCTCTCTCTCAAATAAATAAAGAAAAAAATCTTAAAAAAAAAAAGATATTGAAGCAAGTTCAGGTTGTGGTATCTGACTACATTAAAAAAAGAGAGAGAGAGAAAGAAAGAGAAGGAACACAGGAGCAATGGTTGAATTTGTGGTGACTTTCCTGTGAACTAGGTAAGATGAAAAATCTGGTTGTCTAGGGCCTGGTTTACTTTGGAATATATTTTAGGGAAAGTAGCAAACTGTAATAGGGTTGGAGTAAGATTAAGTTAGGAAATATGAAAAGTGAAAAGTGCTTCCATGATAGCTATTATCATAATGATAATATCAAGCTCTGGTTTGTTGGGGGCAGTTAATTCCTTTTAGGTTTTTGTTGCTTCCATTCCTCAATGTCCTAAGAAGCAAAAAGTATCATGGAAGCTAAGCTAGCATAAGCTGAGAAGCAAAGTGACATAGACCATTAGAATTGAAAAAGACTTCAGGGGTAATCTATGACAAATTTGAACCTCAGTGTCTTGATCCATAATGTACAAGGGTTGATCAGGTCCATTCTAGGAGTTGTGAGAAGGGCCGTGGCAAAGAAACCCGCTTAATTTTATTTAACACCCCATTTTCCAGACATACTTGACTGGGGGTTTTGTCGTATTTTGTTTTAAAGGAGTAATTATTAATATTTTGCTGGACTATATTTCTCAATTTCAAAACTTCTAGACTAGATGATCCTTATGGTTTTGTTTTTTTCCTAGCTCCCAAATATAGGGATTCCATAGTTCAAAAAGCCATTCCCCATGTAGGTTAAATTTATTAGATAGTGTTTTTGTACCAGTACTCACATGTACTGTTACAGTACAAATGCAGACCTTAAGCCCTGCAGAGTTTTGTTAAGCCGTATTTTTTTGTAGGTTTTTTTTTTTGGTAGTATAGTAAATTAGATTTAAAAAAAAATCAGTTTCACGTTTCATCTCTTGCTTCTCTCTGGTTTGAAATTATAAAGATTTATTTATAAGGATGGTTTTGCCATTTTGAACAGTAAATGATTTCTTTTTTATTGATAGAGAGCTACTTTCTTGTTTCCTCTGACTTCACTCCCAGCTCTGGATTCACCATTCTTTCTACTTCTTTTTCATGAAGTGGATTATACCTAATGTATTGTTGACTTTAGAAATTGCCAGAGTATGCTGAGAGCACCTCTCAAGATTTGTGCTCTTGGAGGTATTAGATAACTAAAATTATTGGTGATCTGCTCCTGGTTAAGATGAAAAATTAAAATACTGGGTAGGTTTTTCTCAAATTCATGTTTTTCTATCAGAACTATAAACATAGTTTAAATATTCCACACCTGTTTATAGAACTCCTTTTATGTGCCAGGAGCTATAAAAGTGAATGAGACCTGTCCCCTTAGCTCCGATTGCTAGTACTTTAGGGAGAGGATAAAGAAATGAATTCTAATAACATCAGGGCCATGATAGGGATAAGTATAGGAGTTATGGGAATTCACAGAACCCTCCTAGTCCCAGAACGTCAGAGACACTTTTCTGGTGGAAATAATATGCATGTGGAAAATTGAACGATGTCTAAGTTAGCAAATCACTGTTGGTAATGATAATTATTACCATCTCATGAGCACTTACGTATGTTGGACATAGTACAGATCATCCATTGGCATTCATTCTTACAATAAGAATTGCAACCTTGAGACAAGGGTTATCCCATTTTACAGAAATGAAAGGTCAGTCTCAGGGGGATTAAGTAACCCAAATTTCCATAGCTAGTAAGTAGCATAACTGGGAGTCGGGCAACCACAAACAGAAAATGTTGGAAACAGCTAACTGTGTAAGTTCAAAAGCAATTTTTTCAGTTACAAGTATGTTCTTGATTTTATATTACATAAATATACTGTAATACTATAGGCAAACTTTCTGTGAATAAATTGTTCCTAGTTAGTATTCTGGAATTAAATAGGTTAATAGATCAGTTCTAAATATTCTACACCTTACAAACAAGCTCAGCTGTCAGATGATGAAGTTAATTATATGTCTCAAACTTATATTTTTAAGGGGCACCTGGGTGGCTCAGTGGGTTAAAGCCTCTGCCTTTGGCTCAGGTCATGATCTCAGGGTCCTGGGATCAAGCCCCGCATCGGGCTCTCTGCTCAGCAGGCAGCCTGCTTCCTCCTCTCTCTCTGCCTGCCTCTCTGCCTACTTGTGATCTCTCCTATCAAATAAATAAATAAAATCTTTAAAAAAAACCTTATATTTTTAAGATGAATTTCACTTACATTTTATTGATTAATTTTTTTCACCTTTGTTCAAGTTGTTGATTCTTATAATCCTAAAAATACAATACCCCATTCTCAATTTTGACAAAGTAACTTTGGCTCTAAAATTACTATGAAAGCTTTAAAGGATAATAAACATGAATAATTTTCCTTTTTCTCCTTTAGTTTGGGATATGGGCAGGTCAGCTTGGGGATGGAAGAGCCCACCTTATTGGAATTTACATGAACAGGTACCACATGTTTTCTGGTATAACAGTTTTTCTGCTAAATAGTAATATGAATCTTCTAATACTTATATTTCTTTGTTGCTGTTGAAGGCAGGGTGAAAAGTGGGAGCTCCAATTAAAGGGCTCAGGAAAGACTCCATACTCCCGGTACAGTTGATATTTTTTTAGTCATCTAAGTAACAATCGATCTTGTCTTCATTACAACTGAAAATCCTTTTACTCTTATTTGACCTAGAAATGGTGATGGCAGAGCTGTACTTCGTTCCTCAGTGAGAGAATTTTTATGCAGCGAGGCTATGCACTCTCTTGGAATTCCAACTAGCAGAGCTGCAAGGTAATTCCAGTTTTCCTTGAAGCTAACTTTCATGACTGCGTCATCTTATCTGCAGGCATGTATCAGTAAATTGAGCTGAAAATTCTCTGGTAGCATGATTTCTCATTGTTTCTTATAGTTTTAGGTACTTCTTGGTAGCTTGCTAGCAGTTAACATATAACTTTAATTGTTGGATTCTCTTATGTTTCAGTCTGGTTGTGAGTGATGATGAAGTATGGAGAGATCAGTTCTACAATGGAAACGTTGTGAAAGAAAGAGGTAATAATAATTTTTAGAATATTTACATAAAATTAGGCTAAATTCTTAAAGAAGAATAGATCCTGGACATCTTTTCTTAAAAAATGACCCGTGATTCTTTAAGATGTAATTGCATCATTAGGATATTACCATAGGATATCCTTTCCCACATCCTTACGTCACTAGCCCTATGATTTCAAACACTAGACATCTGGGAAGTGAACAAAAATCTTTATGGACAGCCAGTGAAATGTTACAACGCTGGAACACAAAAGTTCATACACTTTCTTTTTTTTTTTTTTTTTTTTTTTTTTAAAANGATCACGAGGAGGCAGAGAGGCAGGCAGAGAGAGAGAGGGGGAAGCAGGCTCCCCACTGAGCAGGGAGCCCGATGCGGGCCTCGATCCCAGGACCCTGAGATCATGACCTGAGCCGAAAGCAGAGGCATTAACCCACTGAGCCACCCAGGCGCCCGTTCATACACTTTCTTCTGAGGAGAGACCACCAGACCTTTCTCAGAGCCTGGCTGCTCTTACTTCATGGTTGCTTCCAATTGATTTAGTTAACTTTTTTCTCGGCCTTTAATAAGCCAGAAATAAAAAAATTAGGAAGGGGTGAGATGTGTGCCAAAGGGCAGCAAAGAGAAACAGTGAGAAAACTTGACCTTGAATCTCTGGGGAGGGAAGAAACCTAAAAATCAATTATAAATGTATTTGATTGATGGATTGATTGCAAGCTCCATACCAGTGGGGGGCTTGCACTAGCTACCCTGAAATCAAGAGTCGCATGTCCTACCGACTAAGCCAGCCAGCCACCCTAATAATACATTTTTTCGACAGTTTAGAAAGCAGAGCCGTTGAGGGCTGCTGACAGCCCTACCTGCTCTGTTGGGTCCTGCAGACATCACCGTATGACCGGGCAGCATTTATACTGATGATCACTGTGACTCACTGAGTGCACGTGTTATATTCCTTATGCTTAGCGCCTTATATGTTTTGACAAGATTTTCATGAAAAACAATCCCCCTAAAGTATTCATGCTTAAAGGAGTTAAGGGTTATTTACGTTTGAGATTAGGAAGGATTTTAGTCAGGGGAGAAGGAGGAGTGTGCACGCACGTGGAGCAGGGAATAGTAGAAAGGCCGAGCAGTAGCACTGAGGGTGGGATTGTGTGGAAGGGCAGCACCAGCAGAGCAGGAGCCTTTGTTTCATGGGATAGACCTCATCTTCACATCCAAACACATGGAAGTGCAACATTCTTCTGGGGAAAAAAACATGCATTCTCTTTACTAATTGTATTACTAATGCCTACAGTCAAAACAGAAGGCGGCAATAGAAGGCTGCAAACACTACACAAAAATGCATAGATTCACTTTCTTTCTTCTGTGTTTCATAAGTTAGAACGTATGCAAACATTTATTTATTGAAGTTGGTTTTCAATTAGTTACACCAAGAGAAGGCACTTGCAGGGACAATGCCATGGAAATCATTCACTAATTCCCTATTTCAAGATGAGGTACTGGGAAAAGGTCGCAACAGGGGAGACAGTGGGAATCCTGTGTTTGGAGCCTAACAGTTTAACTGAGCAGCCTTTAGTGAGGTTAGAGCCTTGGTATCTATGAAAGTGTTGTGGTTCCTGACATTCAAACCGATTCAAGGCTTAAAGAAATAGAGAAAAATTCTTGATCCTTTCAAAGGGTATAAATTAGTTGCTTTTCTGATAAACTGGGTTCCTGTATTATTTTTTTACTAAAATAATTTAAATTTCTAGAAAAGCATATTATGCTACATTTGCATAGTTTAAAATAACTTATGCTAAAGTGTGTGTTTTTCAGGTGCAATAGTGCTGCGTGTTGCAAAATCATGGTTTAGAATTGGATCTTTAGAAATTTTGGCTCACTATGGTGAACTGGATTTACTAAGGTTAGAAAATGACTTTTTATTTAAATGACAGAAGACACTTAAAAATGTTTATATATGTGCTGTGAAGTTAAAATATTTTTGGTTTTCTTATAAGTAAAATAGAATATTTCAATTAATAAATATTTTTAACATTTGCTACGTGTGGGTTTTCTAGGAGGCCAAAAGAAGTGTTAGACTCAGTAGACCCTTTGCTCAAGGAATTTTTTTTTTTAAAGATTTTTTATTTATTTATTTGACACAGAGAGAGAGATTACAGGTAGGCAGAGAGGCAGGCAGAGAGACAGGGAGAGGAGGAAGCAGGCTCCCTGCTGAGCAGAGAGCCCGATGCGGGCCTCGATCCCAGGACGCTGAGATCATGACCTGAGCCAAAAGCAGAGGCTTTAACCCACTGAGCCACCCAGGCGCCCGCTCAAGGAATTTTTAATCTAGTATGCACCCTGGTTGCAGCTGAGGGCCTCTTACCATTCAGAGCCCTGGGTGGAAATGATTCAACCCCCCCCCCNATCTCCTTCCAACTTCTGGCTTCCCAGAGTGTGTCTTCTCTCTTGTGTCTCTTCTTCCCTGGACTGCAGTTTTGACACATGTGAGATGCCTGCTTTGCTCTGGGTTGACCCATGCTTGAAACTCAGCCCCTTCAATAGGACAAAAGCAAACAAAAAAACAGGCAAAATTTACACAAAGCACTTAAGAACAGAGTGTATCTTACTGAAGTTTTTCTGCAGGGAGAACAGAGGTTTGCTTCAAAAGAGCGAAAGCAACAAATTCTTCCCCTTCGATCACGCAGTACAGTTTCCAGCATTTTGTGATGTCTCGGTGCCTGTGGTGTCTCTACTTACACAATCCCGTCTTCCTCAAGCCGACTTAGCAAGATGTGTCTTCAGCCAAAAACATTTCCTCCTTTTAGAGGAATTCTGCTTCCTTTTGTTAAGATAACACAGTTGTAAAAAGTTCTAAAAAGTCATATATATCCTTTTAGACAAATTGGATCCTTTTAGACAGATTGGGGGTGTGGATCCTGTGTTGTAGTTATCAGGGTAATATGTCCAGATACCTGGTCCATGAAGGACACGAGGCGAGAAGACATGAGGGGATGGGGAAGGAGAACAGAGAAGTCAGCACACTGGTCAGAGCCGTCTCTGAGTCTCTTACTTAGCAAATGTTCACTGAACTCCTGGTCATCTCACTTGTGGAGAAGAGTTGTCTATACTCACTGGGCATTATTTCTAACTTCCCATTTGTTTTTTTGGTCACTTCCACTTGGATTCATGGTGTCACTGAAATTGTTCCATCTGGTGGTAGTACTTCCATTATAGTTCACTTATTTCTCTGGCATTTGATGTATATTAGTGACCTCCTCCTCCTGAAAATCTCTCTATCGGCTCACGTAACCATGTATATATTCCTTTTGTTTCCTAAATGCCTGCCTCAGTTCTTGACATGTAAGTACTTAGTCACATGATTAAATTATTAAATGATTAGAAAAATACATATATACACAAACCCTAATCTACTTCTTTTGTTTTGACTGGCTTTTAATAATTCCCAAGTCACATCTACAACCCCCAGTCTTTTTTATGGCTTCTTTCTTACCCAATGCATTAAACACTGTAGTTAGTTGATGAGTCAGTTAAAATAGGGAACAAAAAATATGATACACAGACAACTTAAATACTTTAACTTCAAACATTGGACGATCTTTTGCCCTCCCCCCACATTTGTGAAGCCTTATGTGACCCTGCAGAGATAAATAATCATTCCTTGCTCTGTTATCTTTCTATCTTTTCTATTCTATTATTGCATGTGTTACACTGTAATGTCATTATTTTTTCGTGCATTCTTCTCCCTGATGTGCTTTGAGGTTTGGGTCCTCTGGGTCTGGGTCTTGGCATCCTTGCCCCGAGTGCTTGCACCTGGTGGGGCATATAGTGGGTACGCACTGGGTATTTAATCTGCATTCGTAATATAACATGGTGGAATCTAATACTGTCTCAGAAAAGTCAAAACATTTCTAGTTTTGACTGGTATTGAGGAAGTTTTTCTCTGTGGCTGTTTTGAGAGTAAAATCTCATTTTAATTTTTAAGATTTTAAGCTTGAATCTAATGGCTTCCTGGATGTCAAGGAAATCATTCAGATGATTTGATACTGGGGATCACTGATGCTCTGTCCTTCTTCTCTCCAGGACATTATTAGACTTCATCATACGGGAGCATTTCCCCTCAGTAAAGACCACAGAACCTGACAGATACGTGGTAAGTTTGTAAAGAGAAAGGTCAATACTCAGTTTTCTCTTACGGCCCGCCAACATCAACGGTTACAACTTAGAACTTGACTGGGTAGGTAGGAAAGGAAATGTAGTGCACTTTGAACATTTTGTTGAAGGTGAACCACTTCATAAACAAGACATAGATAAGAAAGTTGTTTCGTTTGAAAGGTATCCAGAGAAAAGAACAGGTGCTACTACATCCTGACTCTGGACATTATGATTTGCACACATGTTTTGTAACTTGGTCTTACATATTCTTTCCTTACATGTGAGAAATATAGATATTTCTATAGTAGCAGTTCTAAAATAAACACAATAGATAATAGGAAAATGTGATTTTCTATTCTTATGGAAATGATTTGATCTTCATAACTCTCTTTCATTCTCTTAGCAGCCACAGAGAAGGGAATTCCATTATTTTTCTTGGTGACTCATTTCAAAGTTTAAGAACTCACTTTGCTTGCATTTAATTCCCTCGTGCTGAATTCTAATGCTTTTCCTATTCTTACTGAACATGGAGATGGCCTGATCATAATACTGTGTCTGGGCCTTTATATATTATTTCTCAGTGACTAATTCCACATTCTTCTATTTTTTTTCTCTTACATTTGCTAATTTCCATTCCCTTAGTCATCTTTTGGCATTCTGAATTCTTTCCATGTTCTCCTCGAGACTTAGCAGGGAATCCTAAAAGAGTATACATTCCTGATAACCTGAAAAATTTCTGAATTTTATTTTAGGATTTTTTCTCTATTTTGGTATCAAAGACGGCACAACTCATTGCCTTGTGGATGTCTGTTGGTTTTGCTCATGGTAAGTAATCTACTCATGTTTCATTTTTCTGATGGGAAAGTAGAGTTAATTTGTTGAAGTAGAAGACTTCGTTTTTGTGTACTTCAAAATACTCTTGCTGATGAGCTTCTTAACATTTATGATGGATGAATCTGTTTTTAGCAATAGAGAAACAGTTTTCTTGTGTTTGAAATGGTTTTGAATGGAATAGTATACACAAGATAGAATAAGCATTCTCAGTTCGATGAGGATGTTATTACCTGTAAAACTTTCTTTTTTAAAAAAAAGATTTTATTTATTTATTTATTTATTTATTTATTTTAGAGAGCACAAACCGGCAGAAGGGGAGAGAAGAGGGGGAGGGAGAGGGACAAGCAAACTCCACGCTGAGTGCAGAGCCCAACTCTGGAAGCTGGACTTGATTTCACAATCCCAAGATCAAGACCCAAGTCAAAATCAAGAATTGGACACTTAACCAACTGAACCACCCAGGTGCTCCAGCTTTAAACCTTTTAACCTGTGACTACATGTATTATATTTAGGTCACTTTAAAGCTGTTTTTAAAATCTTAATTATAAAAGCACTGCATGCTTATGGTAAAGAATGGTAAGTATAGCATGCCTGGGTGGCTCAGTTGGTTAAGTGGCTGCCTTGGGCTCAGGTTATGATCTCAGGGCCCTGGGATCAAGTCCTGCATCTGGCTCCCTGCTCAGTGGGGAGTCTGCTTCTCCCTTTGCCCCTTCCCCTGCTTGTGTGCGCACTCTCTCTCTCTGGCTCACTCTTTCTCAAATAAATAAAAAATCGTTTAAAAAAAGGAATCGAAAGTATTCAGAAGTGAGTGTGAATTCCATTTTCCAGGGTAATCATTATCAACCATTTCATATCAATTCTTTTGGACTTTTTTGGGATGATATTCATATAACTCTTGTAAAAAAACAGGGCTGGCTTGTGTGTTTGAAGCCATTTAGTGTGTGAAGTTGCATAGGAAGGAATACCTGTTTGAACTAAGAATAACTGAAAAACAAATCATGTATGTTCTAATGTCTCTAGATAAATACCAAAAGGGAATCCCACACTGCAAAACTTCTTGAAACCCGCTTAGCTTATCACACACATACTCTGTGTTTCTCTCTTGGGGTGGGTTGGGGTAGGAAGAGCAGGGTAGGTGTTTCAGAGTTTTTGCTGTTAAGAACCATGGCACAGCGACTACCTTGCAGCTGTATCTTCATATTCCTGAAGGTGACTTTTGAGGACAGACCTCTAACATGGAATAGCTAGGTTAGAGAGTCTATACATTTAACATTTTGATAAACAGGGCCATCTTGCTCTGAAAAAGGTTGAAACCCTATATTGGACACAGTTGCCAAATATCTTGTATTAGGCTGGCATATCCATTCGCTGGCTTCCTCCTACCCCACACTCTGGCCACCAGTCCTGGTCCCCTTGCTTGGGAGGGCACACTCCCTCCCCACTCTGCTGCTACTGGTATGCAACTGAGGACGGTAATGCGAGTGCATATCCATATTTTCCCCTTTGCCGATCCTTTGGAAATGAGTTCATCTTATTCCTTTAGTAGTTTCACTTCCATTCTGAGTAAACTGTATTTTCTTAAAACAAATGCAAGAAATTGAGGATAAGTAAGAAGAAGCTGTATTTCTTGGGGCTTTTGTCTTGTAGTATTTGAAATCTTTGTGGGGTGGGGTATAAAACAGAAGGCTAAATTGAGTTAAAAGATGTACTTTTAATATATATTAAGCTATTTGATATCACCAGTTAAACTTTCAATTGTTAATCTAATTTTGTTTCACTTCCAAAACAAATGCATTTCCATTTTCCTATTATTGGTAATTTTATACATTTAAAAAATGCTTAATTATTTTATTACCGTGTTTTTGGAATCTTTTTGTTGTGGTTTCAGGTGTTTGTAATACTGATAACTTCAGTTTGTTATCCATTACAATCGACTATGGCCCATTTGGTTTTATGGAAGCCTATAACCCAGGTATGTGTGATTTATATGTAAATATGTATGTGTATACACACATATATCTTATTTCACTAAAAAATGATTACAAGTTTATTTTAGATAAATTGTTATAGCTAATACAGTGTTGAGGTAGTAGAAAGAATTGGGTTCATTCATAAAACAGTCATTTTATGAAACGGTACTGAATGTTCCAGGTGCTATAGGGATACAAAAATGAGCCCTTTGTGGTCTCCGCCCTTAAGGAATTACATAGAAGATGACAGGGAGGATACTAAGGAACCTGTGTGAGACAAATGCAGGTTTGACCGTAGTGGCTCGGTCCCCTTCCCTGGACAAGTTACTTCTCACTTCACCAACCTATGAAATGTAAGTAACACAGTCCTTACAAGGAGGGATCCAAGCAGGCTTTGTGGAGGATGTGATACTTGAGGTGGAGTTTGAGGTACATGTATGATCATCTGAAATTCTTTTTTTTTTTTTAATGATTTTATTTATTTGAGGGAGAGAGAGAGAGAGAGTGAGCACGAGCAGGGGGAGGAGCAACGGGAGAAGGAGAGGGAGAAGCAGACTCTCCGCTGAGCAGGGAGCTGGATTCGGGACTTGATCCCACGACCTTGGGATCATGACCTGAGCCTAAGGCAGATGCTTAAGGGACTGAGCCACCCAGGTGCCCCTGATCACCTGAAAATTCTTACACAGTATAATTATGTTCCTCTATTAGGCAAATATTCATATTTAAAAAGAATTTCATGTGTATGGGTAATAAGCGTTTATGTTACTTTTTTAGTTTAATGTCAGAAAGATTTAATAAATGTAAACATATCTAATGAATATAAATTTATTAAGTTTAAATATAAACTTAGAAAGAGAGAAGCTATTTATTACAATTATCTCCACTATAAAAGGCTAACATCAGGCGTCTGGGTAGTGCAGTTGTTAAGCATCTGCCTTCGGCTCGGGTACTGATCCCAGGGTCCAGGGATCAAGCCCGGAGTCAGGCTCCCTGCTAAGCGGGGAGCCTGCTTCTCCCTCTCCAATTCCCCCTGCTTGTGTTCTCTCGCTCTCTCTGTCAAATAAATAAATAAAATCTTGAAAAAAAAAAAAGGCTAATCTTTTTTATTTTAAACAGATTTTGTCCCAAACACATCTGATGACGAAAGAAGATATAAAATAGGAAATCAGGCCAATATTGGGATGTTTAATTTAAAGAAGTTGTTGCAAGCTTTAAACCCATTACTGGATCTTAGGCAAAAGCAGCTGTGAGTAAATCCTAAATCCACTAATTAAATCTGTATGAAAATACATTTGTATAATCATTTTTTTGAAGCTAACATTTTAAAAACCATCTTATTATTTAGTCTTTAATAATGAAGGCATTTCAAACTGTATATTTTTCTCTAGTACACTTTTGGCTTTTCCCACAGTTACCAGGATAAAGTGTTTCCCTATTTATTACTTTTTAGGTGTTGTGAAATTTTAGCTTATTTCTTCTTTGATCTAAGGGTTATTTATCATTTTTTCTTAATATCTAATAATTGGGCTCATTTTATTCATATATTTTTATATGTGTTTGGTAAAATCTACTATTTAAAACGTGTTAATGTTTATGGCCCCCAAATAATGAATTTTGTGCATGTTTCATGACTAAACGAATCCATAGTCAAAGGTTTTACTATATTGAATTGAGCGTATTGAGTGTATTATTCAAGACCTTTATGACTCTATTTTTTTAATCTGATAAATTTGATTCATAAGAGATATGTATTAACATCTCCCACTTTAATTGTATTTTTACTAAGTAATTTTTTCTAATTGTTTTAAATTTATATATTTTGCTATTGTATTATAGGTAAATACAGGTTTTACTTATATTTCCCTAAAAAAAGTGCCTTTTAGCCTAACATTATGACCCCCTTTATCTTTTTTTGTTTTTTTTTTTTTAAGATTTTATTTATTTATTTGACAGAGACACAGCAAGAGAGGGAACACAAGCAGGGGGAGTGGGAGAGGAAGAAGCAGGCTCCCTACCGAGCAAGGAGCCCAATGTGGGGCTCCACCCCAGGACCCTGGGATCATGACCCGAGCTGAAGGCAGATGCTTAATGTCTGAGCCACTCAGGCTCCCTCACCCCCTTTATTTTGATTTATCCTTTAAACTCCAAATTTCAATTTATCTGATATTAATATTGCAATTCATGCTTTCTTTTTGTTGGATTTGCCTCAAGTCTCACTTTGTTTTTTACCTTTATCACTTGTCTTATATTTTATTTATTTATTTTTAAAAGATCTTATTTATTCATTTGACAGAAAGAGACACAACGAGAGAGGGAACACAAGCAGGGGGAGTGGGAGAGGGAGAAGCTGGCTTCCCACCTAGCAGGGAGCCTGATGTGGGGCTCTATCCCGGGACCCTAGGATCATGACCTGAGCCGAAGGCAGATGCTTCACGACTGAGCCTCCCAGGCGCCCCTTCAAGTCTCTGTTTTGATTACTCTATTATTTCCCTTAGTGGGGAATAGAGGTGATGCATTTTCTGAATTCTTACATAACTGTTACTGTTTTTATTTTACTCCGACAGATGACTGAGACGAGACGTAGGGTATTAGATTATAGATTCACTTGTGTGTAACAGAAGCCCAAAATAATAGTAGTTTGAACAGGAAGGACATGTGTTTTTCTCTTCCATGAAAAGCGTGCAGGTTGGTAATTGAGGGCTGGAGTGGGGACTCTGCTGTCTGAGTCTCAGACTGCTTTCACCTTTCCATCCCACCATCCACTCCCTGCATGAAGTCCTCAGGGTCTGAGACGGGGCGCCATCTGTAACACCCAAAATCTGTGTGGCAGCATGGAGAAGAAGAAAAGAGGCAAGTCCTCACTATTGAAGGGTACATGTCAGAATTTGTACACATCTCCTTCTTCCTTTCACATTAGCCAGAACTTAATCATAGAGCCATCTAAAGTGTAGGGGCCTTACATTGTATCAGCGTAGCTACACTGGTCCAAATTTCCCTTCCCTGTCTAGTTATGGGTTTGGTTGGCCCAGGAGAAGTTTGTAAGATCTGGAAGGCAGAAGTGAGGCAGCACGTGATTGCACCCAGAAAGCTGGCCTAGAGTCTGGCCCCAGTGCCGCTCACATGCACTGCCGTCCGTCTGCTGGTTCATCATGTTGGTGTGGGGCAAGAGCCTCCATGGTGAGGGGCACTGGCTGATCCGCAGCTGGCCTGCACTGTTGAGCTTGGACCCTTGAGGTACAGACTTGGCTTTCAGTTTGTGCGGATTCTGATTGGTCTTCACTGTCTCCAGTTTCACATCCAATTTTCTATCCTCTGCTTACTGCTGACGTTAGGCCCCAAAACCAGACACAGAAGCAACAGTATGGTGTGTCGTTCTTCAGCGGCTCCCATCATCACAGAGGGTTATATCCCTATGATAAACCCCTTGTTTTGTAGCAGCCATAGTGCTTCTGCTTCTCTGCCTGTAACTATGCGCCCAGGGAGAGAAATCTGCTTTTGCTTAACTGTCGACTGTCTTCCATTCATTTCTTTTTGTGCTTCTGGCACTTCATTCTTGGTATGAATCCTCCTCCATATGTCCCTAAGTCTCTTATTCTTTTTTCTTTTTTTTAAAAGATTTTATTTATTTGAGAGAGTGAGAGAGAGCACGAGAGGGGAGAAGGTCGGAGGGAGAAGCAGACTCCCCGTGGAGCTGGAAGCCCGACGTGGGACGGGATCCTGGGATTCCAGGATTCCTGACCTGAGCCGATGGCTATTGCTTAACCAGCTGAGCCACCCCGGTGCCCTCCTATTCTTTTTTCCTTATGCTTTCCAGTTCTTTGTATTTTTGCATAGTGTTCTGTGGTATTTCTTCTCCCTGATTCCCTAGGCCACTAAATTTGAGTCTCAAGAGTCAACATCTTCTCTCTCAATTCATCCACTGAATTTTGTAGTCCAGAATACTATCCTGTAGTTCCAGAAGGTCTACTGAGGCAGAGTTTGTTCTACTGAAATGTCTTAAAATTTTTTTCATATTGTTCTCTGTCTTCACTAGCTGTTTCACCATACCGAGAGTCAATAGTTCTGGCCGTCTTTTGTTTTTCCGCTCTCTGGGTATGAGAGGAGAACACTTAGGGGCTGTGTTATTTTCCTTTGCCTCTCCGTTGGGGCTCCACTCCAGTTAAGTGGTGGTACCCCTCTCACGGGCTGGCGGAATACCTGCAGGCAAGTTTTTAGCTTTCCACACCACCTCTCATAGGCTCTCTGCTCCCAGCTCTCCTCAGCAGCCAAGGCTAGCATTCTCCTACCTTTGGGGTAGAGAGGTGTTAGCAGCTCTCCTGTAGCCTCTTGGAAGCCAGGGAGCCCATTCGTTATTTCCAGTAACATTTATACAGGTAGGGCCCTTAACATCTTTGCTCTGCTCAGCCATGTTGGACCTTGAGAGTGCAGGCCTGCAGCCTTACTCAGCCCCTCCGGGTGTGCCTGCCCCCTCCAGGCCCTGCCTGCCCCCTCCAGGCCCTAGGAGCTCTGAGGCCCAGAAGAGGAGCCAAATTAGAGCAGGGGAGGGCAGGCACCAAAATCCATTTGAACTGCCATCTTCCTTTGACATCTCTGGTTTAGTGTTTGGCCTTGAAGATTTTTAAAGGAAATCACTTATCCCCCTTCTGGTGGTTCCCTGTGTTTGGGGCGGGTGGGGGGGCTTCATTAGAGTACACAGTCCTTCTCTGGCTCCACTTCCTTCTGGGGGACGAAGAATTAATGATCTGTTCGATGAATTTGGGAGAAGAAACTAAAGATGTGTGGCTCATCCTATTAATACCTCTCTTTTCGGAGTTCCGCCCGACCAGAGAAAGCGTATGTTTTCTGCTTTCTTTCTTTTTTTTTTTTTTTTTAAAGATTTTATTTATTTATTTCACAGGGGGAGAGAGATCACAAGGAGGCAGAGAGGCAGGCAGACAGAGAGAGGGGGAAGCAGGCTCCCCGCTGAGCAGGGAGCCCGATGCGGGCCTCGATCCCAGGACCCTGAGATCATGACCTGAGCCGAAGGCAGAGGCCTCAACCCACTGAGCCACCCAGGCGCCCTGTTTTCTGCTTTCTTATGTGAAAATTTTACAGGGTTGTGCCCCAATGGGGGAGGTCCATAGATGTAATTGTTATTCTAGTAACTGAGTGAATAAAGCTTTCTAATTTAGGTACTATATATTAACATGCCGATTTATCCGTAGACTTAAGCCATATTTTCCAGACTAGCTCTTATCAATAATAAAGCTGAACTTTTAATCTCAGACTCTATTGTGTGATCTCGCATTCTGAATTCAGGCTGAAGAAAAAAGGGTACATGGTTGCCTTTTTAAACAACAGAAGAAATAATAAAAGGCAACATTGTAGTGTTTATAATTAGTTACTCAAAATGAAATATCTAGCATATGTATATGAATAAGCATGAAGAATAATCTACATATGTTAATAATACATAGAACGTTGAGATATTTCTTGATGTAACCACTGGACATTGAACTCCTGGAGGGCAGGATCACATTTTAATCATTTAAAGACACCTTGAGGTGTCTTGAGGCACCTCAGTGGCTCAGTCAGTTAAGTGTCTGCCTTCGGATCAGGTCATGATCCTGCGGTCCTGGGATGGAGCTCCACATCAGACTCCCTGCTAAGTGGAGAGCCTGCTTCTCTCTCTGCCTCTGCCTGCCACTCCCCCTGCTTGTACTCTCTCTCTCTCTCTCTCTCTCTCTGTCAAATAAATAAAATCTAAAAACAATTTTTTCTGTGTCTCTAATGTATTTGCTAGAAGATAAAGCATATTTAACTTTACTCTCTCCCCCACCCATCCACCAAATCTAAAATTAGCCATTTCCAGTACAAGATCCCAAGTGGGAGACAAAGCATATAATTTCATTAACCCCAGGCAGCAAAAAAAGATTACTACAATAAAGATAAAAGTTTTATATATTGATAATATGTCATAGTTTAAAATCAAAGCAATATAAAACAATATTCATTGAGCAGTCACTCTTGTCTCCATGAATTTTGTCTCCCTTTTGCATTATAGAGTTCATTTATTTGTTCAACAAGTACTTACTGAGGTGCTCAGTATGTGCCAGACACTGTCCTAAGTGCTAAGGGGACAGCAGTGAGTCAAACAGCAATTGGGCCCTTGTGGTGCTTACTTCTGGTCGGAGAGATGGTCGAACAGAATAAATAAGTTATATAGCTTATTAGAAGGAGATAAATGCAATAGAGAAAAACAAAGCAGTAGATAGTAAAGGGAAGGTGGGTTTGCAGTTTTAAAAGGATGATCAGGACCTCACTCAGGCAAGGCTTGAAGGAGTCCCGGGGGCAAGCTACATGGATACCTGGGGGAAGAGTTCTCGAGGCAAGGGACCAGCCTGTGCAAAGTCCCTTTGCAGGGTGTGGGGGGTGTTTAAGGAACAGCAAGAAGGCTCCTTCGGCTGCCTCAGAATGAGGAAGGGGAAAATTTATATGGAATGAGGTCATTAAGGTAAAGGGAGGGGAGCTTCAGAATGAGTTGAGCTTTTGTATGATTTAAAATACATTTAAGAATATTAAGAAATAGAAACTTAATTTTTTGAGCGCCTGGGTGGCTCAGATGGTTAAGCGTCTGCCTTTGGCTCAGGTCATAGTCTCAGGGTCCTGGGATCCATCCCCACACTGAGCTCCGCCGCCCCCTCCCCCGCTGGCTCAGTGGGGAGTCTGGTTCTCTCTCTCCCTCTGCCTCTCCCCCTGCTTGTGCTCTCTCTCTCAAAGAAAATTTGTTTAAAGATGAGTTTAAGGTTAAGAATCTTTAATCTTTTAGAATACTCATTGAATTATACAATGAACATTCATGCATTTCACCATGTGCAAATTTTACCTCAATAAAAATAAGATTGTAAAAGAAAAAAAGCTTTAATCTTTATATATATTTTTATGAAATATATGAATTGAGATTATAAATATAATTACCATATTTATATTTAATATGTAGAAAGGTTCACTTTGTTCTTATAAAATGTAATTCAAGAATGTTTGTTTTAATCAAGTTTAACTGACCCTCCTTTTTTTTCCCTGTAGAGCTGCTCAGATTCTTGAGGAGTATCCTGTTCTTTATTATACAAGGTTTGTCCTTTTGTATAGAGATATTAAAGCATCCTGGTTGGTTTGAAGACAATTCTTAAAATAGTGAGAGTGGAGTTGAACTGACATTTCTCTTTCAGATTTAGAGACTTGTTCAAAGCCAAACTGGGGTTACTTGGAGAAAGGAAGGGTGAAGATGATTTAATTGCATTTCTCTTACATGTGAGTTTGTCACTTTATCTTTTTGTTTTCTGACTAACATTTGAATTACTAATCAGCATCTTCTCGAAGACCTGAGATTGATAAATTTAATTATTTTCATTAGCTCATGGAAAAGACAGAAGCTGATTTTACAATGACATTTCGGCAGCTCAGCGAGATTACTCAAAGCCAGTTAGAGGAGCTCAACATTCCCCAGGTAGTCATTTGTGACATTTGGTTTTCTCTTACTTTTCTTTAACAAATGTATTGAGGTATAACTTACATGCCATAAAATCCCACTGGCCTTAAGTATATAATTTAGTGATTTTTTTATAATTTACCAATTTGTGCATTTGTCACCATGATTTGATTCTAGAACAGTTCCATCACCCTAAAAAAAAGATCCTTTGTGCCCATTTGCAGTTAATCTCTGTTTCCACTCCTAGTCCCAAGCAGCTACTACTAATTTACTTTATGTCTCAGGGTTTTCCCTTTCTAGACATTTCCTATAAATGGAATCATACAAAATGTGGTCTTTTGCACTTGGCTTCTTCATTAGCTGAGTTTTGAGGTTGATCCATGTTGTGACCTGTATCTGCAATTCTTTCCTCTGTGTGGCTGAGTGGTACTCTGCTGCATGGGGTTATAGCCACTGTATGGATATACCATCTTTGGCTGATCCATTTAGCAGTTGATGGACATTTGGGTCATTTCCACTTCTTGGCTATTGTGAATAAATACTGCTGTGAGCATTCATGTACAAGTTTTTGTGTGAACATGTTTCATTTCTCTTGGATAGATACTAAGAGTGGGATCGTGTCTTGTTAATTTTTATATCCTTCCCACCTAACAGTTCCCAGCACAGAGCTAACATTCCATAAATATTTGTTGAATGAGTTCATAGATGACAAAATAAAATGCAGTTGCAAATTAAGTTTTTAAAAGTAAATTATACATTATTTAAAGGAAGGCTTTTGGATAACATAAGTATTCATGTGTAATCTCTATAAGGACTTGGTTTATTTTAAATCATGCCATTACATGAATTTCCATGAATTAGAATTTTAGAGTTGAATGTTATATAAAGAAAAGGAAAATATATTCCATTTTCATACTACTTCTACTTGAAATAGCATGTCTTAAAAAGATCTGGATATTACAAGTTATTAAAGAGCATAATTTAAAGTAACATGAATTTAAAATAAACAACTAATATTAATATAATAAGCAGCCTATTACCACATTTTCATTTAGCAATTCTGGGCACTGAAGATGATTTCAGAGCACCAGCTTTTTCCTGCCTGGGTGTCCCAGTACCTTTTGAGACTGAAGAGGTAAAGTAATGTAACCACTTCTGAAAATGCATGTGACATATTACTTTAGCAGAGGCAACCCATCAAGTCTTCCTTCAACTTTCCAACATTTCCTTTTTACTCCTGGGCAAGTTGCACCTGCTGAGGCGTGCATGGCAACACCTCACCCACGCAGACAGCGCCAGTCTGTTCACCTCAACTCTGATAACACTGCTTCCCAGGTGCCCTGGAGAGCCCATGCCCGGAAGCTCTGAGGAGAGCTTCCCAGGCTTCAAGCCAGTGCCTATTAGTTGTCACATTGTATACATTTGTAAGAAGTTACTTTGCTTCGTAAAATACAGTGAAGTAGAAGCAACAAACTTGGGAGTAAAGACATTGTAGGTAGTGGTATCTGAAGGGAGAGACGGGGAGAAATAGCCCCTGAGGGATGTTTATAAAGACCATGATTAATCAAGAAAAGAAAAAAATGGAATTATTTTCAGAAAACTGTTTAAAATAAAGTATCAGATAATTTAGATTTGTTTTAGACAAAATTTTTTTAATTTGTAAAAATAAAAGGTTTGGGATTATTTTATATATTATTTAATCAAACTCAGTATTTTCTATCTTCCTTTCAGACACTGATTCAATGTAAATGTTTTTTTCCCCAATATTTGTCTTGTGACATAATTCCCACCCTTTTGAAAAAAAGATATGAGGAGACAATGGTTAATTTTGTCCTTTGTTTTATTCTTTGTTAGTAACATGAATGATTCAGATTCTGAAAGAAGAAAAAGAATGACAAGTGAGTGAAACTTTTGATTTTTTCAACTTTAAGGATTATCACATAAAAGCAACGTTTTTTTGAAGGCCAGAAGTAATTACCTGAAGTAATTACTTGAAGGAATTACTTGAGTAACAACTGAGGGTTGTTTTTTGTTTTTGTTTTTTTGGCTTGTTTTTAACTAGAATAATTCTAGTTGAGTATATTTTAGTTGAGTTGAAGTGTCATCTATGAGCTTTTCTAAATGACCTTTAATGAAGCATAACAGTTCTGCTTTTAATAAGTTTGCATACTGATGTTAAAATAATACTGTCCTAAAAGATGGTAGAGAGACAAGGTAGTTTGGATTATGGTGGAAAGAATGTGAGTTTGGGGATCTGGCAGATGAATCTCATCTTGCCACCTTTTAGCTGTATGATCTGAAAGATACTTAACTCTGAGTTTCAAGTTTTAGCTGTTGTAAAATGGGGATATTTTGCAGTGATGTTATAATGATAAGCAATAATATATGTAAAGTATCCTGTTAACAGTACATGGGCCATAATACAATCCAGTAAGTGATAGCTCTAAAAAGAAATCTTCTCTATATATCGATTTCAGTTTACCATGTGACTTCACACTTGGTTTGGAGAAGAAGAAAAAAGGAAGTTAGTTCTTTTTGCAGTATGGATTCTAACAAGCTCAAAGAAGTTCAGACAGAAGGTCCAAAGTCTTTGAGTCCTGTTGCCTTACTTAGGACTTGTACAGACAGCTAGTGTGTGTCGTCAGGGAGGCTGAATCGTGTGAATGAAATAAGGATGATGCTAACATTCCACGTTACGTTATGGAATGAGATTGCTTCTTGAACTCAGGACATTATTGTAGAAATAAAACCAGGTTTAGCTTTTACAGGGAAGTGAGTGATCTATTTGGGGCTCAGCGTGGATTTCGTTGCCAGCCACTTCTGTCCACAGGAGCAGTCATACAGAATTCATAAGCCAGCTCAGAATGTGGACACTCAGCAGTTAAGAGAAAGAAGAAATCAAAAGACTAACATGTGCTGGCAGTCCTTAGTATTTGGATTTTTTTGGTTATGACAGGATGGATGAGGTGGTAAATGAAAGAAATTTAATGAACTCAAGGCTGCAGCCTTCGGTTATTTTAGAGAAGCAGTAAGTGCTGAACAATGTGGTCTCAAGGAAAGGAAAAAGATAAATTTCCACAAAGAACAATGGTCTGATAAAAGTTCGTAATGACAGCTCAGTTATTTTTTTAAAGGTACACTTCCATACATTTTACTATATATTTAATTGATATGAAAATGCAAATATGTAAGAAATTGCACAAATTCGTGTAACAGTATTTACCAGGGATATGGAATTGAAGAACTGAACAGGCATGAAGAAATAAAATATCTAAGAAGAGTGTCCAGTGTAGGAAGTCTTATTCATCATTTCCCTTATAGAGTTTTCATTTCTCAACTCTTGACCCGAATTTCTTTTCTTAGAGGGGCAGCATGGCCTGGCCTCCAGAGTTGGACCAGCTGTACCTGAGCTCTGGTTCAGCTGTTTATTTCCTAGATGTTATTAAGCAGGTCACTTGTTTCCTTCATCCCTCTTTTTCTCTTTCTGGTGTGTATATATACTTTTTTAGTAGCTTTATTGAGGTATAATTTATATAACAGTTCATTCATTTTTAGTGTACAGTGATTTTTTTAAACTAAATTAAAAAAAAACTGCATGGGGCGCCTGGGTGGCTCAGTCGTTATGCATCTGCCTTCGGCTCAGGTCATGATCCCAGGGTCCTGGATCGAGCCCCGCATTGGGCTCCCTGCTCTGCGGGGAGCCTGCTTCACCCTCTCCCACCCCCCCTGCTTGTATCCCCTCTCTCACTGTCTCTCTCTCTGTCAAATAAATAAATAAAATCTTTAAAAAAAAACTGGACTGTCATGATTGCACGACCTGAGCCAAAGGCAGACACTTAATGACTGAGCCACCCAGGTGCCCCAATAGTCCAGTTTTAAAACATTTCTATCCATTTGAACTCGCTCTTGTTTCCCCATCTATAAAATGCGTTTACATCATGGATTGTTGCACAAAATCAGGGAGATGGTAGTTGGCACATAATAAGTACTCAGTATGTATCAGCTATTACATTAGTATAGAGTACATTAAATATCTTTGTCAGGAAGACTGGGATGACTATGTTTTTTAGGAACCCAAAGACTAAAAATATATTGCTGTTGTATATTGTTTCAAAACATTAAAAAAATCAATAGTAGATTAGGGGGAGATTTTTTTTTTAAGTAGGTTCCACACCCAACGTGGGGCTTGAACTCATGAGCCTACAGTCAAGAGTTGCATGCTGTACCAACTAAGCCAGCCAGGGATTCCAGGGGAAGATTTGCTTTAAAATTTTTTTGTAAATGCTCCAAGTTGCAAGCAATGGGAACATCAAAGAGGAGTGTTTTAAAGGTCTGAGAGTTTTTTTTTAATCTCTATGAAATTTATTATTTTTAAGCCTCCAAATAACTCTATGATCATAAGCCACCAGAGGGCATTGATCACTTCTCCTCTGTGTCACATAGTGCCCACCCAGCCCAAGGTCATAGTGAAATTTTGTTTAATAAGTGGTTTTGATTCCTGTCATTACTATGCACTGAGAATAGCCATTGTGGCTCTAGCATTATATGATTGGGTTTATACTGTTGGGGGGAGGTTTTAAAAAGCTCTAAAACAGCTGCATCTGCAAAAAACTAACTTGGTTGTGATTCTGAAAATGCATCAGTATAATTCTGGTTTTCTTTGTGTCACGTGAATTTGTGGCACGTGCTCAGAAGAATCTTGACTTATCCTTAGAACAGGTGTTTTAGCACTGCAGGCCAACTATGTTGAAATCCTGGGTGTGAGCCTTATTGGAAAATACAACCCTAGGTCTAGTTCACAGACTTCTCCATCTGTCATCTTGCAAATGACATGCTCACTGATCACGGAGAATGAATTGGCCCAGATTAGGATTGGCTCAGCACAAACTTCTCTCTTTTGGAAAAGAACACAAAGAGAATGCTAGTATGATTGCAAATCCAAGACATTTCCTTTGTGTGCTGAGGACTCTCAGAAATTAAGCAAGATCATTTGGGAATCAAGGTGAAAATGCTCTTTGTTAATGGGATAGTATAAATTTAAATTGTGACCTCAAGTAGAGATTTCAGACCTGACCTTTTGTAGATAATAGAATAAAAGAAAATTTTCCTTCTTCATTCTTCCTCCTGGACATTAAAAAAAGAGGGAGACAGAGAGAAGGAACAATGGAAGATGCTATATTTGTAATAATTTTTCTCTTCAAGTATTTTAATAACTATTTAGCAATGAGAGTAAGATTTATTTTTATTGAGTTAGATAAATGATAAATAGAACTACCATTTTCCAGTTGCATTGCCAGCCTATGAGAGATTAGTTGCGTTTAATAATTTGAAGATTTCAGTGTTTTATGGCCACTGAGTCTGCGACTTTCTGATACATTAATTTTTTCCAATTGGATGGTAGCAATGACATGCTTTATTTTTATTATGATGTAGTCAGTAAATCATAGTCTTAAATCTCTTCCAGCACTAAATTTGCTTATTCAGAAACATGTACTCAACCTCTATTACACGCCCTTTTTTATATAGTCATGCCGTTTAAAGCTGAAACTATAAAAATGAATTTGAGCCCTTCCTATAAGTAGTCAACACTCCAGTGGATCAGGGAGTACCACATTACGTGGAACTCTGGCAGGTTTTGTGTGTGGCCTGGCAGGGTTGTGTGTGAGGACATAATCCTCACTAACCCCACCACTTAAAAGTTTAGAAAGTTCCCAACTAGATAAAAATGTACAGAATCTAATAACTCCTCAAAGAATCTTAAAAACAGATCTATAGTATTCTGATTTCCAAGTAGTTCGAATATTTGTAACGACCCAAAGCACTTCTGCTTTTCTAGCTGAGATTTCCAGTATGTTTTAACAGTATTTCATTGCCAGGTTTCTATGAAATATTTGTTAAACTTTTCATTGGAAGGCTCCACTCTCCCTCTGCCTATGCTGAGCATTTCCACAATTCCCCTTGCATGTTAGTTTCCTTCCTGTTTGTATGTATTTTCTGTGTATGTGTGTTTTCTTTTAAACAAGTACTATATGAATTCTTTAAAATTTGAAAAATGCAAACTGATAGACTAAAAAAAAATCCCATTTTCCCAAACATAGTTATTTTTACTTTTTGATACATTTACTTCTAGTCTCTCTTTTTCTGTGTATATTGATTAGGAGAAAAATGTAGTAGTAATCATACAATGGTATAATTTAGGTCTTTCTTTCTTTTGCTAAAAGTAAATACAGCATTTTCCCTTGCTTTTATAATGTAACATTTTTAACGCCTGCATACTATTTCTTTGAAAATGTGTGCAGTGTTTTACTTAACTATTCCCCTACTAAGTATTTAAATTGTTTCGAGTTTTCCTTAATATAAATAATACTTTTTTATGTTTAAATTTGTTTTCATAGACGAAATATGTTCCTACGGAATTACTGGGTCACAGGGCACTTCTTATTATATCCTTAGATTATATGTTATATCTTGGAAGATCGTTAAAACCAAGTTGAAAGAGAATTTGTATGTTTCCTCCATTCAAGTAGCTCAGCAAACTGTTGATAATCACAAAATGATGATTCCTGGAGTCCACTCAGAATTTCTGTTGTGCTAATGGGAAGAAGCCTCCCTCTTCTCCACACAGTGGATTAATTATTTTGGAAAAAGCTCATCTCAACTAAAGACATGGTTTCTGGAATTTTTCTAAATGTGCCATTATTATAATACCTTTAAGTTGACAGAATGCATGGTTCCTATCAAAAATAAAAGTTTATAAAGAGTTTTGCCTGCATGTAACCTTTCATGTTTGCTCTTGGCAGCATTAATGTTAAGCAGTCCTACTAAATTGGACCTGAATTCTGAACTTAAAGATGTTAAAAGCAGCAACTTCTCTCCCCCCCACCTCCACTTAGGCTAAAGGGCCTAATTCAGATGCATTCACTACTTTCTCCATGCTTTAGGAAGTGTTTAGTGAACTGAACATGGTGAAAAAACCAAAGTAATGATGAAATACTGAAGAGAAAAACCAAACACAGTATTGCTCGTAAGGCTCAAAAAAGTGTTGCCTATACCATAATAGACAGTGTACATTGTTTATAAACAATAAAAATTGACAGATACTGATCATTTCTTCTCATTTGTACCTTCCAGCACAGTTCTTAAAGCTTATCTAATTTGGGGAATAATTTCATATGGCCTGTATGGATTTAGTAATTTATTATTCTAAAATGTACCTTTCCCCTTAAGGTGTTAATCCTAGGTATGTACTGAAGAACTGGATGGCAGAGTCTGCAGTGCGAAAAGCAGAAAGGAATGATTTTTCAGAGGTATGGTGTTTGATTCTTCTGGCTTTATTTTTATTAACTTTAAATGTATCATATTTTAAGCACACATATGTTTTTTGTAGACATGCTCAACTAGACCATTGCCAGTACCAGCTTCCCAGAATTCTTGCTGCCTGGTCTACCTTTTTTTGTTTTTCAGTGAATCTTCTTTTTTCATATTTTCTAATTTATTCTTTAATGGATTTAAAATTTTAAAGATTCATTTATATCCTGTGTCTATATTATTCAAATTTATGAGAGCCTAATTCAGCTGTTTATTGCTTACGTTTTAGACTTCTGGATTTCAATCTCTGCGATCCAGGAAGCCTCATTTTTTTTTAAAGATTTTATTTGTTTATTTGAAAGAGAGAGCGAGCACAAGTGGGGTATGGGGCAAAGGGAGAAGCAGGCTCCCCATCGAACAGGGAGCCTGACGTGGTGCTTGATTCTGAGACCCTGGATCATGACCTGAGGCGAAGGCAGATGCTTAACCAACTGAGCCACCCAGGTGCCCCAGTGAAGCTTGATTTAAGGGTGCATCTCTCCAGAGGGAATCAGCTTTTTGCTTCTAGCAGGTGTCCATGGCACTAGCCACCTGGGTCCACTTAAATTAATCCTGACAGCAGTGATGATGGGATGAACTAAGTCTACGTGCATCTGCCTGGATGAATCCTGCATATAATGTTAAGCAAAACAAGCAAGTGACAAAGGCATATAACAAGCATCACTTGAATACAGTGTAAAACATGCAAAGTTATATGCCGCATAGGGATGCATGCATATAAAATAAAAGTAACAAAATGAATAAAGATGATAAACATTATCTTCGGACAGTGGTTACTTTGAGGTAAGGAAGAAATTTGAGTTAGGGAAGGAGACTCATACTGGGCTCTNGCTCCCTGCTCAGCAGGGAGCCCGCTTCCCCCTCTCTCTCTGCCTGCCTCTCTGCCTCCTTGTGATCTCTCTCCCTCTGTGAAATAAATAAAAATTAAAAAAAAAACAAAAAAAACAAAAAAAAAACATTATCTTCGGACAGTGGTTACTTTGAGGTAAGGAAGAAATTTGAGTTAGGGAAGGAGACTCATACTGGGCTCTAATCCTATTGGAAGTGTTTGATTTCTGAATCTGAGTGGAGGATCCATGGATGTTCACTGTATTGTTCTGCATACCTTCTTGTATGCTTCAAATACTTCACAATCAGTTATTTAAAATGCAATGCACATAATTTATTTTTTAGAAGAGGACTGGCCTTGGCACTTGTGCTATCACATCCTGCACTGGGGATGTTACTGATGCTCATGGCTCTCTTTCTGACACCGGTGCCACCTCAGAATCATTCTCAGCACGGCATGTATGTGGTCACAACCAAGTGATCAGAGTTGGCATGAGAGAGAAACCATTTTTGCTATTTCTTTCTTTCTCTCTCTTTTTTAAAAGATTTATTTATTTTAGAGAGAGCATGTGTGAGTGGGGGTAGGGGCAGAGGGAGAGGGAGAGAATCTCAAGCACACTCTCCTGTTGAGCGCAGAGCCGAATGCTCACGACCCTGAGATCATGACCTGAGCTGAAACCAAGAGTCGTACACTTAACTGACTCAGCCACCTGGGCGCCCCCTATTTTTGTTATTTCTAATTTGGGACTTGCATTAACTTTTTATTTTAGTAGTTTCATTAGCCTGACAAATCTAGATTTTCACTTTAGAAAATAAAACATTTTAAAATGTAATCTTTTGTAGTATTAAAGACAAAGAGAAGGGAGAGAGCTCAGTGTTTATCTTTAAATCAGCATCAGCTGAGGAAACGATGCATTCTTTCATTAGCTGTTTTGTTGGTTTTTTTTTTTTTTAAAGATCTTATTTATTGGGCGCCTGGGTGGCTCAGTGGGTTAAAGCCTCTGCTTTCGGCTCAGGTCATGATCTCAGGGTCCTGGGA
>LNAC01000348.1:731235-858352 GCA_002007465.1 Ailurus styani | reverse complement strand
CCCCCCCCTCTGCCTGCCTCTCTGCCTCCTTGTGATCTCTCTCCCTCTGTGAAATAAATAAAGAAAATTAAAAAAAAAGATCTTATTTATTTATTTGACAGAGGGAAACACAGCGAGAAAGGGAACACAAGTAGGGGGAGTGAGACAGGGAGAGGAAGAAGCAGGCTTCCTGCTGAGCAGGGAGCCAGATGTAGGACTCTATCCCAGGACCCTGGGATCATGACCCAAGCTGAAGGCAGAGGCTTAACGACTGAGCCACCCAGGCGCCCCTGTTTTGTTGGCTTCTTTCTCCTTCCTTCCATCTTTTGTTCCTTGCTTTCTTCCTTTCCCCCAAATCATATTTGAGTAAGGGTGCAGTGCCCACCTGGTGGGTGGAGAGGTGTCTTCCTAGGTTTGAGTGAACATTCAGATTCATAAGACTAACACAGGCTGCTCTCGGCCCCACTCGCCTCAGACAGATGGGACAGACTGACTGACCAGCAGGGCAACACCAGGCTCCCCCTTTGCAGGAGGACTTGTGGTGACCCATGCCAGCAGCCCGGTGCGGCAGCGAGGCTCAGGTGCAGAGACGAGGCCCACCCTGGGAAGAGGCAGGGGCAGCCCTGACTTAAAAACCTTCATGTTCCATAGAAACCAGTATCTCCTGTCACAGCTCCATAGGCATAGTTTCCAGTGTCCCCACAAGAGACCTGCCTGTACCAAGTCACCACACTAAAGAAAGCCAAAAGCATTCTATCAGGTATTTACAGTTCTCCCATCCAGAAGCTATTTGTCGGTCATAAGCAATGTTACGTGATGATATATTCATAGTTGTCATACTACCTTATCAAGTGAATAGGGGAACAGACCTAGGAAGCTAATTCAGGGTTCAAGTCTCATGCCAGAAAGGAAAAAAACTTTGTTAAACCTCTACTGGTAACCCTGTACACATACAACTTGTGTTTACCTGCCTGTATCAAACATTTCTTGAGAATCTATGCAAGGTGCTATGAAGAAGTATATAAAAATGTATTCAGGGAGATTTTTAGCTAGCAAGTGAGATTATATAGGTATAAAACTAACTTCAAAAAAAGGGTATGTATAGAAAGCACCTGGGGGAAGTTAAGAGGGGCTCTAAGAGCACCATATTGATTTTGATGAGTCTTCCTATTTAAAATATTGGTAATACAGTAATGCCCTCTATTTGATCTATTAGTACTTTCTTAGTATAGATAATCATGTTCTTTTTCTGTCAGAACCAAGCATTCTTTTGTCAGTACCCAAGGAAATGACAAAACTACCAAAAAGTCCATTTCAATTGTGGTATAGTTGACATATAACATTATATTACTTACACGTGTATAACATGATGATTCAATATTTGTATATATTGTGAAACTATGACCACAGTGAGTCTAGTTAACACCCATCACCATAGATGGTTACAAAATTTTTTTTTTGTGATGAGTTCTTTTAAGATCTACTTTCTTTGTAACTTTCAAAAATGCTATACAGTATTATTAACTCTAGTCACCATGCTGTACATTACATTCCTATGACTTACTTATTTTATAACTGGATGAAAATATACATTTTTATCCTAGAATTATTGTTGAAAGAGGTGTGTTCTTTGATGCCTCAGTCTATTACCAAGGGTCAAATTGCAAATGAGAAGCAGCATGAGTAGGAATCCATGCCCTGGATTTGGAAAGACTGCAAACCACTGACATTGGTTTATTTTTGTAAATATTTTAGAAAATTATAATTCTCCTTATGCTATAAAAGAACTTCAAAATTATTGGGACATATATATGTAGTCTTTGTAACAGGGTATGTTTTTGCTCTCCTGTTTTAGCACAAAACTAGTACTTAAAGGAACTTTCTGTGGAATGATAGAAATTTTAAGTAACAATGTTGAAATTTTAATAAAACATAAAATGTTTAAACATTTTTAAAGAAATAGAAATTTAACCTTGTCATTCTGGGAATGTAGAAAATTGGTAAGGGTTCTGAGGAAGAAATCTGTATCTCTGTGTGCTTCGATTGTTTGCCAGGTCCGTCTTCTCCAGCACGTTCTTCAGCATCCTTTCCAGAAGCATTCTGCAGCTGAAGAAGCGGGCTACTCCTCACCTACTCCTTCTTGGGCTAAAGACCTCAGAGTTAGCTGCTCTTCTTAATTTAGGGTAAATAAATTAAGGAATACTTCAGAATTCAACATAGAATGATCTATTTGATAAATTCTTAATGACTACATTTTGATGACAACCCCACATTTCATAAAAAGGATTATGTTTGCAAATATTTTTTAATCAAATAAACTGGACCTATTCTTTGGAACAACTTTGTGATCATTTTTGTTCTAATGAATAACTTTAGTGGAATAATAAAGTATGTTTGGCAAGCTGCGTGTGTTATTCTCAATAACTGAAAAATCTTACGGCAATCTTTTAATGAACTTTTAAGTATTCATCTAAGACATGCTATATACCCAGTGCTGTGGGGCACATCAGATCAGTATGTAGTTTAGTAGTTTAACTGTACTCCTAGAGCTTTTTTGTCTATTATGGTAGTTTTCAAACATTAACCAAAGTAAAGAGAATAGTATGATGAACCTGATTTACCAGTCAGCTTCTTTTTTTTTTCATTTTTTGGAAAACTTTTATTCTGAACTAATTTTAAACTTATAGAAAAGTTGCAAACATTATGTAGAGAGTTTCTATTTACTGCTCAACCCAGCATCCACTAATGTTAATGTCTTATATAACATAATATTGTCAAACCAGGAAATTAATATTCTTTATTCAAATTTTACCAGTTATTCTACTACCCATTTTCTGTTCTAGAAGACTATCTGGGGATGCTGTGTTATATGTATTTATATTTTAATTAATAAACTTTACTTTTTTAGAGAAATTTTATTTTATTTTTTAAAAAATATTTTATTTATTTATTCAACAGAGAGGGAGATCACAAGTAGGCAGAGAGGCAGGCAAAGAGGAGGAAGCAGGCTCCCCGCTGAGCAGAGAGCCCAATGCGGGCCTCGATCCCAGGACCCTGAGATCATGACCTGAGCCGAAAGCAGAGGCTTTAACCCACTGAGCCACCCAGGCGCCCTGATCCTAGGTTTTGATAGCTTCTTTGTTTTCTGATGGGGTAAGATGTTCCAGGTTCAATATGTTTATTTCTTGCCTTAGCCCTGGAACCAGTCATTTTTCTAAGGAGGCCCCATTCAGGGAAATGACATTAGAGATCACAATTTAGATGCTTAATGCTTTGTGAATATTTGAAACTCTACAGAGCTTGTTAAATGACAGCAAATATCCGAATTATAAACCTTCCCTAAAATTAAATGACATGAACCAAGAACAACAAGAAAACCAAAAAAAGCAAAAAGATACATTATTACAACTAAAAAAAGTCCTAACCTCACAAAATTTTTTTATTTTACTTTTTATTTATTATTTATTATTTGTTAATGTAATAATTGTTCATATCGAGTAATACACGTTCATGAAAAATGTTTAAGTATATTGAAAAAATGTGGAAGTTGTCCTTCACACTCTACCTCCCCCACTTTCCTATACCCATTCCATATCCCAGAGGTAACTATGTTTTATAAAGCGTGTATCTTTTCAGACTTCTGCTGTATATGTACAGACCTATATGCCTACAAACATAATAAGTGCACAGGCTTATGTGACTAGAGGCGTACTTGACTTACTGTTTTTTAAACTGCCTTTTAATTAGTTAGATATATTGTTAAATATGAATATGTGCTGATCGCCTTCATTTGCTTTAATGGTTTAAAAATATTCCATAGTATAGATATACCATATTTTGTGAAATCACTTACATATTTGGTGCTCATTTGTGTTTCCAGATTTTTTTTCCTATAAACGCAGCATTCTTGTATGTATGTCTTTGTTTATAGAGTCCTACAGATAGAATTAATTGGGTCAAAAAGTATATGCAATAAGAATTTTTTTTTAAAGATTTTTATTTATTTGTCAGAGAGAGAGAGCACACAGCAGGGAAAGCAGGGGAAGTGGCAGGCAGAGGGAGAAGCAGGCTTCCCACTGAGCAGGGATCCCCACGCAGGACTCTGTCTTAGGCCCCCAGGATCATGACCCAAGTTGAAGGCAGACGCTTAACCAACTGAGCCACCCAGGGGTCTGCATTAAAAATGTTTATGTATACTGCCAAATTGAACCCCCCAAACTCTTTACTAGTTAATATTTCTAATGACGTATCACAATACCAGTTTCTTTATACCCTAAGCACNATGTTTATGTATACTGCCAAATTGAACCCCCCAAACTCTTTACTAGTTAATATTTCTAATGATGTATCACAATACCAGTTTCTTTATACCCTAAGCACTGGATATTATTGCTTTATATATTTTTTGCTGTCTGATACATGAAAATTTTATTATTTTAATATCAATTTTTACTATTCATGTAGCAGATTTTTTTTCACATAGTAAATAGTGTTTCTTTTCTATCATCAGTATTTTATTCTTTAATGGTACCTTTTTAAACAGGTTTTTAATTCTCATATATTTGAATTTGGCAATTTAAAAAATATTTTTGGATTTTATGTCTTGTTTAGTATTATTTAAATTTTATAAAAAGCATGTTGGAACTATGCAAAATAAGGGCTGTCTGTACCTGTTTCCTAATATTTTCTTTTATATCCTATAATAAAAATTTATAGTTTTCTTTATATAGGCTTTGAAGATTTTTTTAAAAACATTTCTTTTTTTCCTTTTTTTAAAGATTGTATTTATTTAAGGCAGAGAGAGAGAGGGAGAGAGAGAGAGAGTCCAATGGGGGATCATGACCTGAGCTGAAGGTGGCCACTTTTAACTGCTGAGCCACCTAGGTGCCTCCAGCTTTGATGATTTCTTACATCAATTCTTAGATATATTGTAGTTTTTGTTGTTATTGTGAATGAGATCACTTTTGTACTACATTTTCTTTTTTTTTTTTTTTTTAAAGATTTTATTTATTTGACACAGAGAGAGAGATTACAAGTAGGCAGAGAGGCAGGCAGAGAGAGGGGAGAGAGGAGAAAGCAGGCTTCCCGCTGAGCAGAGAGCCCGATGTGGGCCTCGACATCGGAACTCTTAAGTCCGATCCCATCGGACCCTGGGATCATGACCTGAGCCGAAGGCAGTGGCTTTAACCCACTGAGCCACCCAGGCGCCCTGTACTACATTTTCTAAATGGGGTCACTGGTACATAGGTGTTTTTGGTGTCTCTGGTTCATCTTAGCCATGTTCTTGAACTCAAATGCAGCTTTCAATGGATTGCTTTAGTCTTGTTTTTAACTAGATATTCCCATCATCTGAGAATTGAAAATTCTTTTTGTTCCGTTGCGAATACCTGGAAGTTGACGAACACTGTTTTATCCACATAGAGGTCTGTTTGAGTCATACAAAGGGAAGTGTGTGACCATTCTAAGGCTGGTGCAGCAGCTCAGCAATGCCCTGAGGGGTCCAGCCTTTCCTTTCCATTCCCTCATCTCCTTATGGCATTGAGTTGTTTGTCCTCTGCTTGTTGCCTCATGGTCAGTAAATAACTGATGACCTCGAAGCTTTGATCCTTGGTTCAGTCAGCATGGAGGAAGGGAACGGGGAAGAAGGGAGGGTGCCTGTAACAGGAAAATAAAAATCCTTCCTAGAAATCCCCAACAGTCTTTTAGTTACATCTCATTTTTATTTTTGTATTTCACTGGCAAGGACTGGGTCACATGACCATTTCTGGCTGCAAAGTGAGTCTAGGAAACTATTTTTAGCCAGGTATGTTGCCATTCCAACTAGATCTTCTTTAATTAAGAAGAAAGGGAAATTAGATACTAGGTAGATGAAAACTTTTCATTTCTTCCTGTGATTATGAGACTATAGGTTTTCTGTGTCCCCTTGCATCCAATTTGGTAATTCATATGTTTCTTAAAAAATTAATCTAATCCATCAAAATGCTTAATTTTGTTGACACATATTATATGTGCTATTTATTGTCTTATAATATTTAATTTCTTCTATATCTGTACTTTTGTTCCTGTACTTGTTTCTAAACTTCTTAATATATGTTCTCAATCTTTTATCTTTGATTAAACAATTTGCTAAACCTTAGTCTTTTATGTTGGTCTTTTCAGGTCATCTGTTTGCTTTTTTTTTTTTTTGGTCTTCTGTTTAATTTTTATTTTTCTCTTTATAAGTGAAATTTAATTTTTTTAGTTTTTTTTTAATTCTTTTGACTTTCCCTTTGGTATACTCTTAGCTCATTTATTTTTTTTAATTTTTTAAAAGATTTTATTTATTTATTTGACAGAGAGAGAGCAAGCGAGAGCAGGAACACAAGCAGGGGGAGTGGGAGAGGGAGAAGCAGACTTCCTGCTGAGCAGGGAGTCCGATGTGGGGCTCGATCCCAGGACCCTGGGATCATGATCTGAGCCAAAGGCAGACACTTAACAACTGAGCCACCCAGGCACCCCAGTTCATTTATTTTTAATCGTGTTTTCTAATACATGAATTTAAGACTATAAAATTTCTATTGAATACTGCTTTGGCTATTCTCATTGTCATTAGTAGTAAAGTGCATTTTAAAAAAATTATTCATTTGAGAGAGAGAGATCAAGAGCACAAGCAGGAGGAAGGGTCAGAGGGAGAGGCAGAAGCAGACTCCTCACTGAGCAGGGAGCACGATGTGAGGGTCAATCCCAGGACCCCAGGATCATGACCTGAGCTGAAAGCCACCCAGGCACCCCAATTAATCTGGGTTTTTCCTATTGATTTTAATTTTAACCTAAGAGTTCTAGGGAAGTTGCTCTAACTTTCCAAGTGGGTTGGCTTTTTTGTTTTGTGTTTTGGTTATTCTTTTGTAGTTATTTGTTTTATTTCACTTTGTGGACAGAGACTATAACATACATTATACCAATCTGGGAGAATTTGATTTTTTTTTCTGTGTCCTGATACATAGAAAAATATAACTGTTTCATACATATTTGGTAAGAATGTGTATTCTCTAAGTTAATGTAAATACTATGTATTTTATTGGGTCAAGTTTTCTTTTTATTTTTTTAAAGATTTTATTTATTTAGTTGACACACAGAGAGAGAGATCAGATCACAAGTAGGCAGAGAGGCAGGCAGAGAGAGGAGGAAGCAGGCTCCCTGCTGAGCAGGGAGCCCAATGCGGGCCTCGATCCCAGGACCCTGAGATCATGACCCACACTGAAGGCAGAGGCTTTAACCCACTGAGCCACCCAGGCACCCCCATTCCATTCTTCTTAACAGGACCTGCCTGCAGGAAAAACTGTTTTACCAAAGCCTAACCTAGTGAGATTTTATCACAGCTTAACTGACCATGGGAAAGCGAAATGCCCAACTCCAGCCTCCTCTAGCCTTCCATGTGGGGGAAGGGAAGTACTTGACTCTAACCTCTGAAACCATCCTGTCCCACCTAAGAGGGAAAAAAACTGAGACGCACTTGTGAAGTGCACGAACCAGTGCCCATTGCCATAGGCTAACTAAAAGACAGACCTAATCATAGGACTATAGAACACTTCTCCTTCCCCATACCTTACCATCATATTACTAAAGGCATATTAACCAGAGTGCCTTTTACCCAACACATCATGTCCAGCTTTCAAAAAGAAATCACAAGGCATACTAAAAGGCACAAAGCACTTTGAAGAAACAAAGCAAGCATCAGAACCACAGTCAGATATGGCAGGAATGTTGGAATTCTCAGACCAGGATTTAAAAATAACCATGGTTAATATGTTAAGGGCTCTAATGGAAAAAGTAGACAACATGCAAAAATAGATGGACAATGTAAGCAGAGAGATGGAAAATCTAAGAAAGAATAAAAAAGAAATGCTAGGGATCAAAACCATTGTAACATAAATGAAGATGTCTTTGATGGTGTCATCAGTAGACTAGACACAGCTAAAGAAAGAATCTCTGAGGTGGAGGATATATTAATAGAAACTTCTAAAATTGAAAAGCAAAGAGAAAAAAGACTGAAAACAAAACAAAACAGAATATCCAAGAACTGGGACAACTACAAAAGGTATATTATACATATACTAGGAAGAAAGAAAGAGAAGTTATGACTGAGAATTTTCCCAAATTAATGCCAGACACCAAACCAGAGATCCAGGGAGCTCAGAAAACACCAAGTAAGATAAATACCCTCCAAACAACACCACCAGTACTTAAGCAAATCATATTCAAAATCTAGAAAATTGAAGATAAACAAGAAATCCCAGGAGTTGCCAGAAGAATGAAACATTGTAAAAATGGAGGAAAAAAGATAAGAATTACATTTGACTTCATAGAAACCTTGCAAGCTGGGAGAGAGTGGAATGAAATATTTAGAGTGTTGAGAGAAAAAACCCCCACCAAACTAGAAATCTGTATCCTACAAAAATTATCCTTCAAAAGTGAAGGACAGGGCGCCTGGGTGGCTCAGTGGGTTAAAACCTCTGCTTTCGGCTCAGGTCATGATCTCAGGGTCCTGGGATCGAGGCCTGCATTGGGCTCTCTGCTCAGCGGGGAGCCTGCTTCCCCCTCTCTCTGTCTGCCTGCCTCTCTGCCTCCTTGTGATCTCTCTCCCTCTGTGAAATAAATAAATAAATAAAAATCTTTAAATTAAAAAAAAAGTGAAGGACAAATAAAGACTTTCTTAAACAAGAGAGAGAGAGAGAGAGAGAGAAAAGAAAAGAATTTGTTGCCAGCAGTCCTGCCATGCAAGAAATGCTTAAAGAAATTCTTTAGGAAGAAGGAAAATGATATTGGTCAGAACTCAGACCTACATAAAGAAAGAAGGAGAATTACAGAACGAATAAGTAAAGATAAAAGGAAGTTTTATTTTTCTCATTCTTAATTAATGGAATAAGTAACAGTTTGTTAAAAACAACACTAGCAACAATGTATTAGATGATTATGGCTTATGTGTAAGTGAAATCAAGGACAGTAATGATATAAGAAATAGGAGGGAGGAATAAAAAATATTTTGTTATAAAGTACTTGCATTGCCCATGAAGCATTGCCATGTTACTTGAAAGTGGACTTGGATTACATGTAAATATATACTGCAAACTCTAGAGCAACCATTAACAAAGTAAAAAAAAAAGTATAATTGATGTGCTAAAAAAGGAGAGAAAATGGAATAATATAAATGCTCAGTTAAAACCACAAATGGGGAGCACCTGGGTGGGTCGCTTGGTTAAGTGTCTGTCTTTGGCTCAGGTCATGATCCCAAAGTCCTGAGACTGGGTCCCCTCATTGGGCTCCCTGCTCAGCAGATAGCCAGCTTCTTCCTCTCCCTCTGCTGCTCCCCCTGCTTGTGTGTGCTCTCTTTGTCTCTCTCTCTCTCTCTCTCTCTCTCCTTCTCTGTCAAATAAATAAATAAAATCTTAAAAAAAATAAGATAAAACCACAAATGGTTGAAAAGGAGTGGAAGACAAAGGAGAAAGTAAGAACAAGGGCAACTAGTAGAAAACAGTAACAAATATGGTAGATAGTACTCCAACTATGTGAATAATTGATTTAAACATCAGTGGTCTAAATGTACCAATTAAAAGACAGAGATTATTAGAGTGGGATAAAAGCAAGATCCAACTATATTCTGGCTACAACAAATCCACTTTAAATACAGGGACACATATAGGTTAGAATTAAAAGGATGGAAAAAAGATATACCAAGCTAACGTAAACAAAAGAAATCTGGAATAGCTGTATTAATTTCAGAGCAAGGAAAAGTATCAGGGATAAATAAGCACAGTACAGAATGATAAAAGGGTTTATTCTTCAAGAAGAAATAACACTCTTTAATGTGTATGTGCCTAACAACAGAGTGTGAAAACACATGAGGCAAAAACTAATAGAACTGCAAGGACAAATAGATGAAGCCACTGTTATAGCTGGAGACTTCAACACCCTTACATCAGAAATGACAGATCCAGCAGGCAGAAAATTAGTAAGGACACAGTTGAACTCATCAGTACCGTCAATCAACTGGATATAATTAACATCTGTTGGTTATTTTATCTCATAACAGCAGAATACTCATTCTTCTCAAGCTTACATGAAACATTCACCAAGACAGACCATATTTTGGGCCATAAAACACACATTAACAAATTTAAATTTATTTATTTAAAAATATTTAATTTATTTATTTGGCAGACAGAACACAGGCTGGGGGAGCAGCAGGCAGAGGGAGAGGGAGAAGCAGAGTCCCCATTGAGCAGGGAGCCTGACACAGGACTCAACCCCAGGACCCTGGATCCTGGACTGGAGCCGAAGTCAGACACTCAACCACACAAGGGCCCCAACAAATTTAAAAGAACATAAATTATACAATGTCTCCTCTCAGATCATGATGGAATTAAACTATAAATTAATAGCAGAAAGATACTTGGAAAATCTCCAAAGACTTGGGGATTAAACAAGTTTGAAATAACATATGAATCAAAGAAGGAATCTCAAGAGGAATGAAATAGTATTTAATGAAAATGAAAATACAACTTATCAAAATTTGTGGGATGAAGTGCTTAAAGAGAAATTTATAATACTGAATGCAGAGTAAAAAAAAAATGATCTAAAACCAATTATCTAATCTTTCTCCTTGAGAAGTTAGAAAAAGAAGAGTAAATTAAATCCAAAAAAGGAGAAGTAAAAGAAATGAAAATTAAAGCAGAAATCAATGAAATTGAAAATGGGAAATCAATAGAGAAAATCAACAATACCAAAATCATGTGGTCATATCAACAGATGCAGAAAAAAGCATTTGGCAAAATTCAACAGCCATTCATGATAAACAATCTAACACAATAGTAATATAGGGGACTCTTCTCAACTTGCTAAAGAACATCTACAAAAAATCTACCACAAATATTTTAATTAATGGTGAAAAACTAGGAGCTTTCCTGCTAAGGTCAGGAAAAAGGTAATGATGTCCCCTCTCACCACTGCTTTTCAACATCATACTGGAAGTCCTAGCTAACTTAATAAGAAAAGAAAATATAAGATATATAGGTTGGGGAGGAAGAAAATAAACTGTCTTTGTTTGCACATGACAAGATCATATATGTAGAAAATACAAAAACAATTGTCAAAGGAAAACTAATTAGCAATTATGGTAAGGTTGCAGGCTTCAAGGTTATATGCAAAAGTCAATTGCAATTGTATTCCTATATATAAGCAATGAACAACTAAAATCTGAAATTAAAAATACCATTTTATTGGTTTCCCAAAAATGAAATACTTAGGTGCATTAGGGAAAATATACAAAATTAAGAGACATGAAGGATAGTTACAAGGCCCAACATACATTTCAATGGAGCTCCAGAACTGGATAAGGAGAGGCCATATTTGAAAACGAAATATATGAGAATATTCCAGAAGAGTAAAATCCACATATTTTAAAATTAGGAACCTCAACAGATTCCCAAGCATTCAAATAAAAAGAAATCCACACTTAGATCCCAATAAAGAAAAGTCTTAAATCCATCCAGAGGGGGAACAAAAAGATGACCAAAATGAAATGATACTTTTGACAGCCAACTTCTTAACAGCATCAGCGGAAGCTAGAAGATAGGAGGACAACCTTCTCAAAGAAGTCACTGTTCTTCAGTATTTACTAAAGTTTATCTACAACCAACCCAGAATTTTATATATAGTGATATCATCTTTCAAGAATGAGTGTGTAATAAAGACATTCTAGGAAAAAAACCCTGAGACAGAACTCAAACACTGTACAACAATACTCTGTGTGTGTGTGTGTGTGTGTGTGTGTGTGTGTGTGTGTGTATGAACGACTGAAATTAAAGTGTTCTCAAATCTTGTATTGTCCTGGTTAAAGTTGTTTAACTTTAGACTTTCTTAAGTATGATGTTGTCACTTATAGATAGCCATTGAAAGAATAGAAACAGTGTGTAACTTTCCAATAAGGAGATTTAAAATGGAATCAGAGAAAAATCCTTAGTTACATGAAAAGAAAATAGAAAGAAAAAAGCCCTAGAAAAATCCAGACAATATAGAAAGTACAAAACAAGATATTAAAAACAGTACCAAACGAGTTATAAAAATATATAATCATCACAATAACAGTTAAAAAAATAAATTTGCCAGTTAAAAGACAATGATGCCTGGACTAGATATAAACACAACAAAACCCACTTCTATGTCATTTCTAAGTGGCAAACCTAGAACGTCATGATGTAAAAAGTTTGACAGTAAATGAATAGAAAGATGTTTCAGGCAAATAACCGAAAAGAATGGTATAGTTGTATGAATATAACAAGCAAAGAGCAGTACACAGAGGTATGCCATTCAATTTGCAAGGAAAATATACAAATAAATTTTTATACTTAATAAAGTGTCAGAATATGTAAGGCAGAATTTACCAGTACAATTAGAAGCTATTGACAAGTCCACCTTCATCAAAGGGGATTTTAACACATTCTTGCAAGGAAGCAATGGATCAAGCAGACTAGGTATTAGGCTGTAGAAGACTTGAGCCACATGCTTAGGAAGGTCATTCTAAGTAACATGTACAGTACATTGTACCTAAACACATGGGGGTCATTTATAAAAACTGACCATATACCAAGCCATAAAAAAATCTCAAACTTTAAAGGCTCAATTATCATTGAGTTCGATAATTTCAGTATCATATGAGCCATTGTTTCTACGACTAAATAATATACGTAAATCAGTAGTTAAGTGTCTGCCTTTGGCTCAGGTCATGATCCCAGGGTCCTGGGATTGAGCCCGCATTGGGCTCACTGATCAGGGGGGAGCCTGCTTCTTCCTCTCCCTCTGTCTGCCGCTCCCTCTACTTGTGTTCACTCTCTCTGTCAAATAAATAAATAAATAAATAATCTTTAAAAAAAATTAAAAAAATATGTAAAACACACAGAAGCTTAAATGTTCATTTCCCTCTGAGACCCGCTGAAAGCAGGAGAGTCTCTCTTCTGGCATGCTAAATCTTGTTTCTTGTAAACTTGATCAAACCCTGTGTTTTATTTTGCTTTGCAGTTATTCTATTACTGGGGTATTTGTCCTGTCGGCAACATCATGCACAAAATTCTGTAGTTATTACAAGATATGATACAGGATTACTCTCTTAATCTCACAGTTCCTTCCTCACCGGCTCCACCCCAAAGTTGGTACTTCCCTCACGTCCAAATTTATGGCTAAGTTTTTCATGAAAGGGGAACAGATTTTGGTGCATTTTCAAGGTTGACCTAAGTAGACTCATGTACAAGTAGTGTTTGTGAAGACTTTTCTGCAAGACACCAGAGATTCCGTTCCACTTGAATGAAAATCACACGGAGCTCCTGATCTGGTGCCTGGAGTTTGAAAGCAAACTTCTGCCCGAAGATGAGGCAAAAGCAGCTCCAATCCCTAAGATACCTGACCGAAAAGACCTGAACACCAGATTCTTTCTTCGATACTCATACAACTGAGATCAAAGTGGGCCCACCACACAGGCAAACAAGGAATGGAGACACCCAATGTATTCAACCCTTTGGTTCACTAAAACTATCAATACTTTGATCACAAAATCAGTTAACTTTCTTCAGGAGCTTTCCTAAAATTCGTATTATCAAGTGCTAAAAACACACAAACATTTTATTGTTTGAATTTTTATATTTTTTTCCCCTATAAAGGAAAGTTATGGTATGGAAAGTTAGGAAACTGGGGCTGTGACCCAGCTCTGTGGGGTCTAGGTCAAGCACATTATCTGGTCCAGTTTCTTTCTCTTTAGTTAGGAATATGTTTAAAGTGACACTTTTTGGTTCTTCTGTGAAGCCCTTAACAACCACAGCTCTCCCTTCCCCTCCTCAGTGCCCTCATCCTACTCCTTGAGTCTTCTTGATCCACAGTAATGGGTACCAGTACCTCCCATGTTATGTTCTGGCCACCAGTGATTTAGCTGAGCAATGACCCTTTTATTCACTCAGACCAACGAGGTTCTCTTTTAGACAATTTTCCCACTTGGGGCTAAAAGGTAGACCACCAGTCTCTCCTGACCTCTAGACAGATGCAAAAAGAAATTTGGGAGTTGGAGAGTGAGACCGTCTTCCATCATAGGAACTGAAAGGTGGAGTGACAACACAAAGAGAATAACAATGTTGGCAAAGAGAGGGACAAGGAAGCAAGCATATGGACAGGAGCAGGGATGAGTAGAGGGGAAGACTAAGAATTTCCAGGCACCAGTTGTAGGCCTTGCCCGACAGTCTAGGAGTACATGTGGCCTTGGGTATTGGCATTCTGCTCTGAATTGTGTAATCAAGTCCTATATTTTGCTTAAGATGGCTCCAGATTTGCAAAGCAATCTTTCCTTTGTCATGTAAAGTCATGATCCTAATTAATGTAGTGGGTCCTTTCCAGGGTTCCTTCATCTTCGTGATTCTGTGGCTGTGGAATGGAGAACACTTCTGCTTCCTGTTCTAGACACGGCTTGGAAGTGCCATCAAGGTTTTTATACTCTGAAATCAAGTTGGCAAAGGGTTATTATTTTTTTGATTCCAGAGACGCTGAATTCTACATTATTCTTCTCACGTACTAATGCATTTCCTCATCTGTGAACTAGGTGGTCATTTTGAACAAAGTAAGACCCAGGTAAGTCTAATGAACAATCTTCTATCCTGAACCTCCCAGGCTTGGTTCATTAGCGTATGTCAGGTTGATGCAATCAGGACAATTCTGTGTGGCCAAAGACAATCTGTTTTACATTTCCTCTGGGAGCTCTCCATCTCCAAATCAGTTTTTAAGAAAATTCTGCCATTAACACCTTTCTTTTATTGTCCCTGAGATCTGCATAATGGTCAGCCTTTCGCCAGGTCTCAGAAACGCCGTTTTTACTGCATCTAACATCAAACATCATCATAAAACAAAAATGAACAGGAAAGGGTTGCTGTGCATGAGGAGACATTTAATGTAAAGCATTTACCTTCTATCCTATCTTAGGAACATGCTTAGGAAAAGTATATACCACTTCATCAGTTTTAATTACTAAATATTTTGGCTTTAAAATCTGAATTTGCTTTTTTGTTTTAAATGTCAATTTAGAGCTTACTTGCCCCCAAATATTAAAACATAAGATTAATCATTTTCCTTAAGTAGAAAATAACATCTAGGGCGCCTGGGTGGCTCAGTGGGTTAAAGCCTCTGCTTTCAGCCCAGGTCATGATCTCAGGGTCCTGGGATCGAGGCCCGCATCGGGCTCTCTGCTTGGCAGGGAGCCTGCTTCCCCCCCTCTCTCTCTGCCTGCCTCTCTGCCTCCTTGTGATCTCTCTCCCGCTGTGAAATAAATAAATAAAATCTTTAAAAAAAAAAAAAAAGAAAAGAAAATAACATCTAAGTTATTACTTATTTTCTACCCACTTTAAGAAGATTTTGAGATGTGGAGAAAAAGGAATCCTCATGCACTGTTGGTAGGAAGATAAACTGGTGCAGCCACTGTTGGAAGACAGTTTGGAGGTTCCTCAAACAAAAACAGAAACACCGTATGATCTAGTGATACCTCTACTGGCTATTTATCCAAAGAAAATGAAGATATTAGCTCTAAAAGCTATGTGTACCCCTACATTTATTGCAGCATTATTTACAACAGCCAAGATATGGAAGTAAACTAAGTGGCCATTGATAGACAAATGGATAAAGAAGATGTGCTATATATACAAAATGGAATATTAGCCACAAAAAAAGAATAAAATCTTTCATTTGCAGCAACATGAATAGACCTGGAGGATATCATGCTAAGTGAAATAAGTCAGAGAAAGATACATCCCGTAAGATTTCACTCATATATGAAATCTAAAAAAATATCAATAAACAAAAAAAGCAGAGACTGACCCTTAAATACAGAGAACAAACTGAGGGTCGCTAGAGGAGAGGGGGTAGAGGGATGGGAAAAATGGGCGAAGGGGAAGGGGAGACACAGGCTTCCAGCTATGAAATGAGTAAGTCATAGGAATAAAGGTGCAGCATAAGGAATATGTTCAATGATCTTGTAATAGTCTGTGGTAAACACAGCAGTAACATACAGAGTTCTTCAATCACAATGTTGTACCCCTGAAACTAACATTGTGTGTTAATTACACTTCAAAAAAAAAAAAAAAGAAAAGAAAAAGAAAAAAAGAAAGTCTTTGAGGTGTTCCATAATTAAAAAGAAAAGAAAAGAAAAGAAAAAGAAAAAGAAAACAGAACCATGGAAATAAAGCTAAGAAAGTCTAAAAGGACTCCCAGAAGCCGATTTGAAAAGTTGTGAGAATAGGGTAACAGAAACTCAAGATAAATTGGTTATTAAAATTGAGCATCAAATTTATCTGAGAGTGGCGCCTGGGGAGCTCAGTCTTAAGGGTCATGATCCCAGGGTTCTGGGATTGCTCAGTGGGAAGCCTGCTTCTCCCTCTCCCACTCCCCTGCTTATACTCCCTCTCCTGCTGACTCTCTCTCTCTGCCAAATTAAAAAATAAAATAAATAAATATAAAAATAAAAAATCTTAAAAAATATTTATCTGAGAGAAAACATTCCAGGCTAAAGAATATAAATGACTGCCTTCTGCTGTCTCTAAATTTTAATCTATAGCCCCAAACTCTACACGTCTCTTTTCTTCATTACTGTATTATTTGACCACTGGAAAAACCAAAACAGCGTATGTCCAGGAACCTCCCCCCCACCTCCGTCCATCAAGACGTGAGTCTCAAAGAAACTGAATTCACTCTGCCTCTCCTGTTTTTTCCCTTTTCCTCTTTCGATTTTTTCAGAAAATTCTGAAGGTCATGGGGGTGGGGATGGAAAATATCTGGAAGATCAACACTTGAGAAGGCCCACGGCTTTGAAAGCTATTTTGAAAGGTCAAATATACTACAACATGGTGCTGATATGCCAATAGATTTATATACACTGATATTTTTAGAAATGCCATCTTCAAGAAAAAAAATAAACTTTTATTAATTTGATGCTTCTGAACATAATAAAATAAACGAACATAAAAACATTTTAGTTAATTTGGAAGGGAAAATGAATTCAAGAAAGTGGAAACAGTTAAGATATGTACATTCAGGCATTACTTTAACTTCTGTGTTGGGTTAGTGGTTATGAATGTATTTGAGCTACAGTGAGACATTTTCTATCATTTCTCGTCTGGATGTGTCAATATTTTACTGAAAATGAGTAAGATGTCACGGAAAGAGAGTAGTAAAAATGCGCTTGAGGTTAGAAAAGATGATGCCCATCACAAGAAGATATTTATCCGTTTCCCTTAGGACATGTTGCCTCTTTTCTTTTGCAAAGCTTTCATTAGATCGGACATGAAATCTTGCTCCCCGCTGCCTCCCCCGCCGGGCGGCCCCGGGTTCTCTCTCCGCTTTGGGGGAGCTGGAGGCCTTTTAACGCCAACGGGGGGCGGCTTCGCGGCCTCGGGGGCAGGTGCCGGTGGGGGCGGGGGCGGGGGCGGTAACGGAGAGCCCGCATCCCCTGCAAACGAGGGCGGTGGGGGAGGAACGAAGTCCGGGGGCGCATCGTTAAAATCGGGGGGCGGCGGAGGGAGCTCGTCGCCCTCCAGGGGTGGCGGCGGCGGGGGCGGTGGCAGAGAGTCGTCGGGCGGGGCAGGGAAGCCGCCGCTCCAGCCCTTGGCCTTGGGCGCTGTCGCCGGGCTGCCGCCCACGTCGGAAGACCGTCGCACGGGAGGGGGCGGTGGCAGGCTGGACTTGGGCGGCTGGTGGGCCCTGGGCGCTCCCGCGTCGTGGTTACCAAGGGCTGGCTTCTTGTCCTTCAACAGAGCAACCACACCATGACATTTCCACTGAAAGGCCAGGTCTGCGTCCCGAGGGGTAGGGGCAGCCTCCACTCCTCAGGCCCTGAGACCACAGGTGGTTCACGAGCTAGCCCCTGTGCTCTGCGTTAGGAGAATGACTCCAAATGGCCCTGAACGTTCTTACCGATAATATTATTTAACGCTAATCTATGTCTTCTTCGGGAAATGGAACAGGTATTTACCTATCCTGAGCTCAGCCTAAGGAAACGCAAAAGGGAGGCACAGTGGCTGTCCTGGAATTCCCACACATGCTCTGGTTCCCGACTCGAGCCAGCTGGGGTCCTGGGCATAGGCAGCCGCAACATTTTTCTTGGTCCGAGGAGCAGGTGTCTGGGAAACTATTTTGCTTCTGTATCATACCTCCAGTAGCAAAGAGGTGATTAAGAAGCTTCCCCAAACCTTCCCCAAATCTCCTGGCTTAGATGTCCTCCTTGGATTAGTACAAGGAAGATAGAAAGGAAAAATTGAGCAGAGTTTGCACTAGGCTACCGGTAACCTTTGTACAAATCAGGGCCAAAGAATAACTCTCCTAGCGAAGAACTGTTCTGCCTTCTCTTGCATCAGTGATTGCTGGCCTGCTGAGAACCAGGAGTGTGGGCTACCAGGGAGAAGTCACTAACATGCTTTTCTCCCCCTGGCGTAACAACGTCAAGGCGGGTGGTGGGTGGACTGAGAATCCACACACGAAGTCCACAGTCTTAGGTTGACCTTCTGTTAAACTGTGTGAAAGCTGGCTGCCTGATCAGGGATAAAACGAGCATCCCAGGCTTTGTTCTTATGTATGCCTCAAGGTTATGAGGATATCAAATGAGCTGAATGTGTGCCTGGGTTCTGTAGCATAAAATCATGCTGCCCAAGGTACTACTAGTGCAAACCGGAACACCAGACTTGGTCAAAGGCTAAAGAGGCAGAGTCCTCCTTCTGCCAACAGTGGAACAGATAATAATAGTAACTTACATTTATATAATGCAACTTCCCCAGGAATTTCAGGCAGCTTAGCTGCATCCCTCTGTTTTAGTGATAATTATCATTGCAATTTACAGTTTATCAAGTTTTCTTTCTTTCTTTCTTTTTTTTTTGGCTTAACAACCTCTTACCACTGACGATTAAGTTTAGAAGTTATGTTTGTTTGTTTTTGTTCCCCTACAAAGTGCCTTATGATTGAGTTTCTATTTTATTTAGTTTATTTGCTTGGCAAGATGAGCTAGCTCACTAGTGATTACTTAAACAAAATTCTCAACAGGCAGTTTGGGAATTGATGTTCACACAAAGCTAAGTGATTTCTATTCTGGGATCCCTCTGTTGCTTTCAGTATTTTCAAGTGTTTCTCTTCAGTTGGCTTTACAGGACCCATAGAAATAATAAGAGCTGAAGGTGCAGTGCCTGAGGTCGGACTTGAGAAGCTCATAAGAATATTAAAGAAACACACATTTAATGGTCTACGATGGTTTTCAAAAATTATAATAATTTTGATAAGTACAAGATTTAATTTCTCCTACCACAGGCTGATGGGCAAAATGAAAGGGAGGAATGAAGTGGAAAATTGTGGAAGGTACAATTATTCAAGGCTCTTTGAATCACACATGGGAAATATTCAACAGAATAGTGAGTTGACATGTTACTAATTAGACTAGTAACTAGGTTACAACTCTCAGCTACAATTTTCAGATTAAATAAATCTTCATTAATCTCCTCTACTGAAGAAAAAAGTTATGGAGAATGTTATATTGATTTGGCTATTATTTTAAAATGTGTTTTCTTCTCCATCACCCTGAGGATGTATGTAGAACATTAACAGAAAAATATAAAATGCACATTTTCCAGTAGAACCTTTTTAGTAGTCTTCTAATCTGGTTTTGGGGCTTAGTTAGCATTTAATATAGGGCTTTCGACCAACTGGTTGCTCTAATTTATTCAGAAAAATTTAAGTAAAAATCCCAAGAACTTAAAACTCAGGGTCCACTTTCAAAATGTTAAAACCACTTGCCTAAACCAAGAAAATCTCTTCAGCCAAAATCAGTATACTAAATTAAAAGTATTTGCCAAGCATCAACATTAAATTTTTTTTTTTTACATTTTCCTCAAGCAATGTGATAACAGTTGGCTTTAACTTTCTATTCTAGCCTGTATAACTTTAAGATTAAAAAGAAGGCAGTTACCTAAATGAAATTATAGTGACTTCTTAGTTGTTGGAACTAGATTTTCTCTTTTTAGAAGAGCAGTTACTGGACACTGCTCCAGTTTAGAATATGGGCTAACCAGAGACAGGCTGAGAATGATGCCAGTTCCTCTCTGGCCTTACCTTAGCTGTTTCTGCATGCCTCTGGGCTTCTTCGAGAACAGCACTTACAGAATGTGCAGCCTGGGGAATCTGACCGTTGGCCTGGGTGGTGCCTGTTTGAGGTCCTGAGAAGAGGGGAGAAAGACAAGAAGGGTGGGTAAGGCATATTCAATGTTCTTGCAAGTTCATCTAAAAACATAAAGTAGTTTATATATTTCCAAAGCAAAAGACAAGGAGTCATAGGTACACAGATCTTAACAGAAAATCTGAGGTTCTATAGCAAATACTTCATGAGATTCAGTAAAGGTTCAGGAAAGTGAATGCTTTATATAGGCTACAACATCTCAATTAATTAGGGGTCTAGAGAATAGTGTGTTCTGTTTTCAAAAAGCCTTTTTTTTTTTTTTTGAGAGGAAGCATGGGGATGGAGGGGCAGAGAGGGAATCTTAAGCAGGCTCCACACCTAGCACAGAGCCCTACATGGGGTTTGATCTCAACAACCCCGAGATCATGACCTGAGCCACTTAACTGACTGAGCCACCAGGCACCCCTCAAAAGCCTGTTGATAACTAGAAAATAAACTTTGAAAAACTGTTTAAAAAATTCCTGTTGTTGAAGATTTTTCTGAAAAGTATGTTTCTAGTTTCATACTGTTCTATGTACAGGAAAAACTAACATTATTCTCCAAAAAATGTACTATGGAAACCAAAATAGTAGACCGAGGGGACTGAGCAAAATGTGCAGACTCCTGAGATAACCTGGAATAGATTTTCTTCCAGAAAGTTCTGATAAGCACTTATTTTCCTGCCTTTTAATTTTTACCCTTCATCACAAAAGTAAGACTGAGGTTTCACAGTTTTCAGGGAATCTGATGGATTTCTTCAGATATATGTGGATGTCTGTGGTCCCTTAGAGAACATCCTGGAAAGGATGGCCATCTCTCCACACATGAAAGACATTTCTCCAATGACTGAACTGCCACCCAGCCCACAATGACAAGAGGTCTTCTCACCGAGTGAACTCAGAGATTGCTTCAGTTATGCTCACTGCCAGCTATTCTGTCAGATATTTATGAAATGACCTTTCACTTGGTTCTTCAAATATCTTTCCAGTAGTTTGAGAAACCCATTCATCTATATAACAACTCAAAGAAGGCTGTTAAGAACTTGAGATTGGGAAGGTGCAAGTGTTTGACGAGAGGCAGAATATTAACAGGGACTCCAAGTATCTCTCTACAAATTATTAATTACCAGGTGAAAAATCTGTATGGGACAGAAATCGGATAATACAGTAGCCAAGTGAATGTTAGCCGAACACGTTAGCCAAAGTGAATGTTTCCAATGAGGGGCAAACAGACATTGAATGCCTCCTATCTTGATACCCTTTGAAGGACACGCAGCCCTCACGCAGGATTCCTACCAAATATACACTGTCTGAAATGAATCATAAGGAAACATCAGACACACCCAAACTGAGGGCTGTTCTATAAAATAAACAGCCCTTGTTCTTAAAAAGCTGCTAATGTCCTGACAGAGAAAGGCTGGGGGAATGTTCCAGACGAAGGGGGACTAAGGAGACAGCGTAGGTAAATGCCATACATGATCCAGGACGCAGCCTGTGTCAGGGAAACACGCTGCTATCAAAGGCATTGCTGGGACAACTGGCCAACCTGGAACACGGGCTGTGGTTTAGATAATATTAATATGAAATTTCCCAAATTTGATAATTGTACTATGGTTAGTAAAAGAATAGCCTTGACTTTGGAACCACAAAGGCAAGACTGGAGGGGAAAAGGGTGTGAGATAGTCCATCGACTCTCAAGTGGTTTGGAAAAAACATGTCTGTGGATAAGATATGGAGAAGCGGGAGTCGGGAGATACAAATAAGACAAATGTGACACTTACTCAATATTGGTGATCTGGGGAAAAGGTTCTTTGTACTAGTCTTACAACTTTTCTGTGTGTCTGAAATGACTTCAGAATAAAAAAGATATTTGCGTCCATCTATGCAGTTGAAATATTAGAATAGGCTGTAACCACTTTCTCTACTGCCAGTTTTTTCTTATAAAATCCATGTTCCTCATGCAGCAAGGACAGCCACCTTGTTGCTCGGAGTGGATCTTCGTGTGCCCTCCTCAGCATGCCTGCGCTGTGCTGTCAGAACCTACATGATGTGCTCCGTACATGTGTGTTTCTCTAGCTCTAAAGCTCATTAAATTTCTGTAATTACCCAAAGCTTTGTTCTGGAGGTCAGGAAGCAACAGGTCTAAACGTCTTAAAGCCTTAGGATGTTTATACTTAAGATTTTCTTATACATATTCAAATCCTTTCTTCACATATAAACACTTTTGTACAAAGTGAACAGACACTGAAGCTGAATCCTGAAGACCATTGGGGGAAATTCCTTTAAAAGGCACAAATGTATTTTCTTTTTGACACATACACAGGCTGATTTCTCACCAACACAGTGTGTGTTATTATGTTAACTAAGATGTCCTGGTCTTTAATCTGTCTGTGAGAACAAATGAATAATAATAATAATATCCCAAATGCTCCATGCTGCTGTCTTCCCATGTACCAGGAAATTCAATCTTTTCTATGGGCTTTCTGCCCCATCCTGGGACAACCCATGTGTACCCACATAACCTGTATATTCTGTAGGTGCTACTGACTTGGGTTCTAGGTTGTCTGGGTTCACTGTATTAACGGTCCCAGCCGTCAAGTAGCAATGTAGCCTTTCCCACTGTCTCTTTAGGAGTCCTCAGGGAATTAGGGGTTGGAAGGTGATTAAACAAGTATAAGCCCCAGGATGCCTGGGAGGCTCAGTGGGTTAAACAGCTGACTTTGGCTCTGGTCATGATCCTGGGGTCCTGGGATCGAGTCCCACGTCGGGCTCCCTGCTTGGCAGGGAGCCTGCTTCTCCCTCTTCCGCTGCCTGCTGTTCTGCCTACTTGTGTTCTCTATCTCTCTGTCAAATAAATAAATAAAATCTTTAAAACAAACAAACAAACAAACAAACAAATAAACAAATATAAGCCCCAAATGCTTTATAGGACTCAGGTGCATTCTGAAAAGGGGACCAAACCCCACGCCCCTCATTCTTAACTCACATGGTTTATGAAAGGCCAATCCTCCCACTTGACCTGGCAAGTCAGAGGGCAGCAACCTCTTGGGCCCAGTGGGATCATTAGGAATGGCCATGAAACAGAACCCTTCCAGAGCTTTTTCAGAGATGTGGCATTCTATTTGTACTAATATTTATAGCTGTGTAAAAAATGTAAGCCTAGAGAATCATTGGCAGTCCTTGCCACCTTATGGAGACAGTGCCTAAGAAAGAGACCATATCTTGATCACAACACTTACATTCCTGGATCCTGCTGTGCCTGAAAGCTGCCTACCCCTGGACCTCCTAGTTTTGTGCATTAATAAATCACTCCCCCTCACTCTTTGTTGCTTAAACCAGACTGAGTTGGATTTCTGTCAATTGCCATGTGAAGAGTCCTGACTAAAAATAGTTGAAGTCAAAAGTGATTTAATAAGTGCTAAAAAACAAACAAACAAACAAAAAACCCCCCAAAACCCTCTATGGCTGTTCTCTAATATGAAAAAAAAAAAGCTGTCATTTATCAAGAATAAATTACTTGTTGGGGCACCTGGGTGGCTCAGTGGGTTAAAGCCTCTGCCTTCGGCTCAGGTCATGATCTCAGGGTCCTGGGATCGAGCCCCACATCGGGTTCTCTGCTCAGGGGGAGCCTGCTTCCTTCTCTCTCTTTGCCTGCCTCTCTGCCTACTTGTGATCTCTCTCTCTCTGTGTCAAATAAATAAATAAAATCTTACAAAAAAAAAAGAATAAATTACTTGTTAAGCACTTTGGACAGAGAACAACGCCTCCCTGTTTTTTCAGTTGGAAAATCTAGTAGAAACACCTCATGATGTCCTTTAGTGTCTAGAGGAGAAAACAGTTCTAAACTAGTCAAACAGATTATTAATTATGACTGGCTTATAAAGGACAATTCATTGTAGACCTGAGGATAGGAAGGAATTAGCCACATGAAAGAAAAAATATCACAGAGGGAACAGCATCTGAAGTCCCTAAGAAAGGATGGTGTCTGGGGCTTTGAAGAACTAGGAAAAACGAGTGGCCCATGAGCCAGGAACAGGAAGACACAGGTGAGGAAAGAGGCAGCAGAGCTGGGCAAGGCTCTTATTATGCAGGCTTGGTTGGCCTTGCTAAGGATTTGGGACTTTGTCTAAGGGCAGTGGGAAGCTTCTGAAATGCCACTCATAAGGAAGAAATCACATTTGCATTTAGAAAGGTGATTCAGGGAGGGAAAGAAGTCTGCAAATGCAGGGAGTTGAGCTGGTGCACCAACACCCCTGGGGGCCAAGTGAAAGATCATGGCAGCTTGGGTTTGATGGGAACAGAGATGAACAGACCTGCACAGATTTGACCAATATTTAGAAGGTAGTATCAACAGGATTTGGGGGTAATTGGATTTGGGCACGAGTGAGCTTTTCCTGCCTGTGTTCTGCATGAGCAACTGGGCACGTGGTGATCATTTACAGAAAAGTGAGAACAACAATGGAAGAGGAAGTCTGGAGGGTAAGATGATGAGTCAGTTTTACAGATGTTGTGTCTGATGTACCCAAGTGGAACCACTGAGCAGACGGTTGGATACATGGTTTGGGAGGTTAACAGAGAAGTCTGGGTTAGATTTATATATTTTTGGGTGGTCAGCACAAAGATGGTGCCAGGAGTGGATTTAGACCACTTAGAGAGACTGTGTAATATGAGAACAGGGTTAGGATTGACTGGGTTGTGGGTGGTTTAAGGTGGCATAGAAGAAGGGCTAGTAGAGGAGGTTAGAAAAGAGTGACCGGAGAAATTGCGGTGGGATGGAAGATTTGGAGCATGTGCTCTCTGGAAAGCAAATACAGGACACTGTTTCAGGGAGGAGAGGTCAATCGTGTGGATGCTGCTGAAAGGTCAGATAAGAAGATGGGTTTATAATACTTGCATTTAGCAACATAGAGGACACTGGTGGGATTAGCAAGAGCCTTCTCCATGGGGTATTAGAGGCAGAAGTGTGCCTGAAATGGGTGGAAGAGTGAGTGAGGGTAGAAAAGTGGAGGCGACATATGTGGCCCACCCTTTAGAATAGTTTGGTTGTTGGGGGAGCAGTAGCTGGAGGGAGATGTGGAGTCATAGGAGGGTTTTAAAACTTACTTGTTTGAAGAAGGGAGCAATGTTGATGAGAAGGACCCGAAAGAGCAGAAGAGAAAGTAGAAGAAGATGGTATGATAAAGCATCTGTGTTATCTTTGTCCTGAGTTCCTGGCACATAACTTCTAAAACCCCTGGTATTTCCAAAATGACTGGAATGTCTTTGCTATTCAATGAACCCCTAGGATCCCATCTAAGTTTATGCTAACAAGATGGCTTGGGATGTGGGTCACTAACAGGTGATTAGAGGGCTGGGGGCTTTGAGATAACCCAACCTCTGGGGAGGGCACTGAAATCAATCATGTGGTCGATGACAGGACAAAGAAGCTCTGCAGCCAGGACCCTCCTAGACCTTGCCCTTAGTGTCTCTTTATTCGGCTGTCCTGATATGTATCCTTTATAATAAAATTATAATAATAAGGATAGCACTTTCCTGAGTTCTGTGAGTCATTCTAGTGAACTGTTGAAGCTGAAGGGGTAGTGGGAACCCCCAACATTGCAGCCAGGAGGTCAGAAGTGTGGCTGGCATCTGAAGAAAGGTAGCCTTGTTGGGGATGGTGCCCTTGGCCTGTGGGGTCTGAGCTAACTCCAGTGGTGGGCATCAGAGTGCTACTGCAGAAGATCAAGACTGGTGTCAGAATAGGGGACCAAAGCAGGCATGGAAGGACTGGCCCTTGTTAGGAAGTAACATAATGGACGCAGACAGGATGGGTGCAGATGCAGGGAAGTTGTTGGGTTTGGTGGTGGGAAGTCAACGGAGTTCCCATTTGATGGTTCCATTTTCTCTGTTGAGAGTGAAGGATTTGGAGGTTGGAAGTCTGAGGAGAGTAAAGAACATCTGAAACAATGACAGAACCTAGGAATTACATTGACAGGAACAGGTTTTCTCAACATTATTGACATCTGGGACTGGAAATTATTTTGTGTGTGTGTGTGGGGAGCTGTCATTTTAGGATAGGCATTATCCTTAGCTACCCATTAGATTCTACCCATTAGATATCATAAGCATTTCCCCCAAGGTGTGACAACCAAAACTGTTTCTAAACATTGCGAAATCTTCCCTAGGGGGCAAGGTCACCCTCAGCTGAGAGCCAGTAGTCTAGAGAACTGCAGTAAGATCAGTAGGCAGTATTAAGGGCCAATTTGTGGGTGATGTCCAGAGCTCTGTGGTGGAATCACTTGCTTGGTCTTTTTGGTGAACAGCCCCCATCCTAAAGCTACCAGGGGGTCCACCATGAGCCACCTCATTAGCATAACAAAGACACAATGTGTCCCTCAGGAAATTCCTTGGGCTCTTGAGGTTGTGTCAGGAACTGAGGCCAAAGACCAGATATATTTCTTTTCGAACCACAGAGACAGTCTGTGATCTGAAGGATCTGAAAGAATACAGCTGATGCCGAAGATGATCTCCTGAGCACTTGACTGGATATGTCTCTTCCTGGCTGTTGACCGCAAAACTCAAACTCCCTGACGGATACCTCACTCAGCCAGAACCAGGCTAGGGTTTCTAAGGGTGACAGGATGTCTGTCGGTATTTAATACACTAGCTGCTTCATTCCAGGAAATGGCCGATATGCCAATGCTTGTGAAAAATAACTAGAACCATTAGTTGGTAAGAAACAGAGCTATTTGCTAAAGTCAGTGATCCCCATTTCAGAGAAAAATGCTCAGAAGAAAAAATTCTTTGGTTGTCTGGAAAGGAAAGGTATCTTAGTGTTCCCTTGAATCAAAGGACTTAGAGACTTTACGGGCTCACCCTCAGTGAGTAAGACCTGAGGCCATGGGATCTGCCTCAGGAATAGCCCAGGAGCCTTTACTGGAAAACAGGCTGGTGCTCCTGGGAAAGATGCCCCAAATGGTCTTAGGATGCCTCATCCCAAAGAGTGACTCCATCTTGGGAAGGGGAAACTTGACAGCCTAGAAACTCTAAGTGGTGTTTCACTCCAAAGCTGAAGAATGATAGAAACCTAAGAAACCTAACTCCCAACCAAACTCAATAAATATTTACTATATGCCAGGCTTGTAAACTCTGGGAACACAATGTGCAACATGGTGAAATGGTCCTTTGTCTTTTGGAGAAAACTGGCACCAAACATGTTCATGAATACATAAAATAATTGCAAATCATGGTAAGTGCTCTGCAGAAAAGTTTTATTTGGCAAAAACACTTCCAGAAATTCACTGTACACAGAGCAACCAATGTGGACACATCTAGTGAAAATATCTTTAGGTGTTGAGTCGAATCTGCCATATTGCACCTTCTACACTTTCAAGCTGCTTTTACCCTTTGAGCAGCAAAGAATACATATACTGGACTTTGATATGACCATTCTCTAACACAGAAGGACAACGACCAGAACTTTCCTGCTATAAATGGTTCCAGTTCTTTCAACCATTATTTATCATAAAGACAAGGTGTTTGAATTACAGCTCAGCCACAGAGAAGACACTAGACACTCACTTATCCCAGCTTCAGAATTTCTTCAGCTGTGGAGTGTGGATAATAATCTATACTTTGCAGGGTTGGTGTAGGAACCGGAAATAGTTTATGTAAAACAATGCCTGATACACACTTCATCTCTCAAAGTTCTGTCTTCCTCAAAAATACAAACAAGAAGTGGTTATGTTACCATAGAATGGGATGGCCAAGATTGGGTACAAGGCTGTGGGCATGATACCATGAGGCAAAACACCAGGGAACGATCTCGTCCTTTGTGTGGGCTGTCTGCTGGGAGCTAACAGAGCTTTGGACAAATATCACCTTCTTACACTGTTGAGACACGGTATTCTACTAGCTCACCCTACACCAGTGATGACCATCTAATCCACAAGCATGTCACAAGGAAAGTGGTTGAAGCTTTGCTAAGAATCACTTATACAGAAATCGGTAACAGTTGTGTGAGGAGATCTTGAGCCAACAAAGTTCTGTTTTTATCAAATGTGTTGGGGAAGTTTGAACATAAGCTCTAAGCTCTGAACAAGTGTCAGGATTTCTTCTTTGCACAGTACCTGTAGGAGGTGGGGCTGGTGGTGGCAGAGCCGTGCTGACAGTACCCAGGTTTGTCCACCGGGAGGCGAGCCCAGCCCTCTCCATGGCCCGCTGATAGTTATCATAAAGAGTCCTTCCGTACTGGGGAGAGAACACAGAAGAAGCAAGAAAGAAATCCATTTATCCCAAATCCTGCACCCAACTGCAATATATATATTGAGGAAAAAAGTACTTTATAACTACTTTTACTTCTTTTCTGAGTTGTTTCGTTAGTGAATTTCAATAAAAATCCATAGATTATTTTTCATGTGTTAAGTGATTCCCCAGATTAGCAGTCAGTTAATACTTTTACCTAGATGTTAGAGGAGGGCTTTCGCCACCCAGTTCTGACTATGTAGGTCTTCATGTAAATCTACCACAGGTTATGTGTTGTGTTTCTTAATTACATAGTATATATGCAAACCTCTCCATGAGTAAATAAGTTTCTGAGAAGTCTCATGGGAGAGTAAACCCTTGATTCTCAGGTCATTGGAGAGGTCTGTGTTTCCATCACTCTCACCTATTAAAAAAAACCCATGAGCAAGTAAATAAGATAGCATCTGCAGCACTGACCCACTAAGGGTGGGTCAGCCGTTTCCAAGTAGCACAGAGCCTGCACCCAGGTCAGGATGCTGTTTGTGCAATTCAAGACAGGGTGAGTCCAAATGCTCTCTCACCTTGGCAATCCTTATTCCCATAACCCACTGGTTTAGGGTTCTTGCGTCATCACAGCAGAGATATTTGATATACTGGGACTCCTTCTGAATCTGGGGATGCTAGAAAAAAGTAATTTCAAAGACCATTTATAAACTATTTATTAGCATCTTTAGAATTTTTTTAAAAAAACTTAACAACGTATGTGATTTCCTGAGATGGTGGATGGCAATTTTAGGATTAGGAATAGGGGTACTTTCATATTTTATTTTTTTTAAAGATTTTATTTATTTAACTTTTAAAAGATATTATTTATTTATTTGTCAGAGAGAGAGAGGACAAGCAGGCAGAGTGGCAGGCAGGGGGAGAGAGAGAAGCAGGCTCCCTGCTGAGCAAGGAGCCTGATGCGGGAATCCATCCCAGGACCCGGGATCATGACCAGAGCCGAAGGCAGCTGCTTAACCAACTGAGCCACCCAGGCGTCCCAAAGATTTTATTTATTTGAGAGAGGGAGAGAGATGAGGGGCAGAGGGAGAGGGAGAGAGAATCTCAAGCAGACTCCCCCCTTCCCCAATGAGTACGGAACCCAAAGCACAGCTTGACCTCATGAGGAATAGGGGTACTTTTAAATGGACTAAATTTTGAAAGGATTTAAGAAACCTGTGACGTGGGGCACCTGGGTGGCTCAGTGGGTTAAACCTCTGCTTTCAGCTCAGGTCATGATCTCAGGGTCCTGGGATCGAGGCCCACATCGGGCTCTCTGCTCAGCAGGGAGCCTGCTTCCCCCTCTCCCTCTGCCTGCCTCTCTGCCTACTTGTGATCTCTCTCTCTCTGTCAAATAAATAAATAAAATCTTTAAAAATAAAAAAGAAAGAAACCTGTGACATGATTTGTCATAAGCTCTTCTTACTATATTATCAATAATAATTTTCTTTGTTTTTTTAGCTTTTTAAAGCGTCCGCATACACCGTGTCTCCTTTCTCACAAGAAATCCGAATTGTCTCTCCATTTATCAGATAAGGGACATTGCCTGATGTAATTCTTATGTCACAGAATTCATACTCTGTGACTCCCAGCCAGACCCAGGGGTATTTCTATTACCTAGAATTCAGGATTTCACCCACTCTTAATTGTCTTCTCCTATCCAAACTGTCTGTTTTGGCCTCTGGAGGGATGGCCCAGAGAAGGAATATTCTGTCTATTCTCAAGTGGCAGTAGCTGGAGCTGCTGCACTAGGATCCAGGCCTTCCAGGAGCTCATGGTCAGAGAGAGCAGTGATGCCTGCAGGCATGAAGAGGAGAAAGAGATAGTGGGTCCCTCTTTCTTAATCCTCATTGTCCTTGAAATTTCTGTTTCAAGTTTCTGGTTCTTTCTCTGATAGATTGTGTGTTCCATGAGGGTGGGGACCATGTCTGAAGCATGTCTTCACTGCTGAAGTCCCCCAGGGCTTAGCACGTGCCTGGCGCATGATCAGTGTTCTGGTCTAGAGGTGGGAATACTTGTTTGTGTTTTTGTTTGTTTGTTTTAAAGATTTCATTTATTTATTTGACACAGAGAGAGAGATTACAAGTAGGCAGAGAGGCAGGCAGAGAGAGAGGAGGAAGCAGGTTCCCTGCTGAGCAGAGAGCCTGATGCGGGCCTCGATCCCAGGACCCTGAGATCATGACCTGAGCCGAAGGCAGAGGCTGTAACCCGCTGAGCCACCCAGGCGCCCCATAGAGGTGGAAATACTTGTTGAAGGAAATAAACAAGAGCAAGATTTCCTGTTCAGCCAGAAGTCTTATGGCTACGAGATGAGAGACAGGCAACCATATCTAGATTCTAAGATTTGTACCACATGAATTTTCATGGTTCGTTATCTTTTAAAAAGATTTATTTATTTACTTGAGAGAGAGAGAGAGAGAGAGAGAGAGAGAGAGATCGTGCTCACAAGTCGGGGAGAAGGACAGAGGGAGAGGGAGAGGGAGAGTCAGAGAAGCAGATTCCCCGCTGAGCACAGAGCCCAAGGCAGGGTTCCATTCCAGGATTCCATGATCATGACCTGAGCGGAAAACAAGAGTTGGAGGCTTAACTGCCTGAGCCACCCAGGTGCCCCGGGGTCATTATAATTTTTAATAAGTTTTATTCTATAGAAAAATAATTACAACCATAGCCAGTGTGTGTGTGTGTGTGTGTGTGTAAGACCAACTCTTCTGCCTCCACCTCAGAGGAGCTTGCTGATCCTGCTAGAATGGGGATAAATGGGTGGTAAAATGGAATGCCAAGAGAGTGGGGAGCTGTTTTCAGGGCCAGGAAATGAGTGGAGCTGTCAGTTCCTCTCAGAGTATCACATAGACCTTCACTTTTGCTTTCGGCTCCATCACTGACCATCAAGGAAATGGCCATTTTCAAAGCTGATCTAAGTCGAGGGTACTGTGCTTTTAAACATCAGTTTGAATCTGAGGAGCAGCATCTGGATTAGTCACCCTGCTGATCTGTCTGTCCCACAGCTCACTGCTGTCTGGATTAGTCACCCTGCTGATCTGTCTGTCCCACAGCTCACTGCTGTCTGGATTAGTCACCCTGCTGATCTGTCTGTCCCACAGCTCACTGCTGTCTGGATTAGTCACCCTGCTGATCTGTCTGTCCCACAGCTCACTGCTGTCTGGATTAGTCACCCTGCTGATCTGTCTGTCCCACAGCTCACTGCTGTCTGGATTAGTCACCCTGCTGATCTGTCTGTCCCACAGCTCACTGCTGTCTGGATTAGTCACCCTGCTGATCTGTCTGTCCCACAGCTCACTGCTGTCTGGATTAGTCACCCTGCTGATCTGTCTGTCCCACAGCTCACTGCTGTCTGGATTAGTCACCCTGCTGATCTGTCTGTCCCACAGCTCACTGCTGTCTGGATTAGTCACCCTGCTGATCTGTCTGTCCCACAGCTCACTGCTGTCTGGATTAGTCACCCTGCTGATCTGTCTGTCCCACAGCTCACTGCTGTCTGGATTAGTCACCCTGCTGATCTGTCTGTCCCACAGCTCACTGCTGTCTGGATTAGTCACCCTGCTGATCTGTCTGTCCCACAGCTCACTGCTGTCTGGATTAGTCACCCTGCTGATCTGTCTGTCCCACAGCTCACTGCTGTCTGGATTAGTCACCCTGCTGATCTGTCTGTCCCACAGCTCACTGCTGTCTGGATTAGTCACCCTGCTGATCTGTCTGTCCCACAGCTCACTGCTGTCTGGATTAGTCACCCTGCTGATCTGTCTGTCCCACAGCTCACTGCTGTCTGGATTAGTCACCCTGCTGATCTGTCTGTCCCACAGCTCACTGCTGTCACTGCCCAGAAAGAATAACAAGAGCCCTACAGACTCGAAGAGCTTGTTAAGAGTTTAGTAAGTTTTGGTTTTACAAATGAGAAAACTGGAGCCCAGAGAAGTTACTATATATTTTACACCTGGTCCACTAGCATCTTGGGGATCTTTTGTCCTGCTACCCAGAATTTCTGTATTTACATTAAGCTATTAGGCCAAAATTCCAAACTTTAAAGATAACACAGACAAATTCAGAAATTGTAAAGAGTTCTTCCTTTTGTCCTTTTGACCCTGTTGAGGAAAGACCACCTTCATACTTTTCTCTGTATATGGACCATTCTCTTTGTTTAGATCCTTGGGCTCCAAGAATTTGCATCTGTATCACTTGAAGAATGGTCTTAGGTTTTCCTGAGAGTGAGGACACTGGGCTTCCCAGTGTTGCCTTCTGTAGTTGTAGTTTTCCATTACGGCCAGCAGATGGCAGCATACACTCCTGAATGGCTGCTGCACGGTTCCCTGTTACTGGGGTTCAATGCTTCCTGATTAATTCTGAATGTTAGATTTTAGTTTTATTATAACTGTAACCCCTGTGATCATCCTCTGTGGAGGCCTTTGAAAAATAAACTCTCTATTAACTCAGATAATGTGGCCCAACAACAAAAGTGGATTTGTAACATTAATTAACTGGAAGGCCATATTGATGACAAGTGACTTATTTTCTAGATGGAAAGTAACATTCCACAAATGCCTGTGCACTCTGTACGACAACAGAACCTGCGAAGCCAAACCAAAGTTCTTGTTATTCAGTACCAGAAACACAGCTCCTTGACTTAAAAAAGCATTCTTGTTGGTGGTCATGTAAGAGGAGCAAACATGGGTCTCTTCAGCAACTTAAGGCTTATAATTTTTCTTAGTAAGCAGCTGTTAATTCTTTTTTCCTGACAAATTTTAAAAGTTAACATTGTTGCTTTGGGCTTCGTATATTAAAATATTTTTCATTTGTTTTTGGTTCATGCCATATGAGAGCCAGTTTCCAACAGCAGACTATACGTCACATTGTGCTTGCAATGAAGTGTGCAAATCAGCTGTCTGTGTAGAGGCTCCCACTTGAGCACCACAATAAATAATTCCTTAAGTATGTTATTTATCCAGATAGAATAAAATGTGGTTATTCCATTGAATATACTGGGTTTTGAGGATAAAACGGAAGCAAGAACACGTGAACTTGAGTTCTGACAATGGCTCCTTCTATGATAATGAGGTTGATATATAAACCTTGGTTCATTCTCTCCAACATTCTCACTGACCTCCTTAAACTACACGCATACTCCAAATGTTTATGGGGGAGTCAGCATCTGATGACTTCAGAGGTTGCTTGCAATCCTCAGATTTTATGGTTCTAAGATGAGGTATCTAGTGGGCACGAGGTTCCTTTCTGGCTTCCAGGACATCATATAGCAAAGTCACTGTGCTTGTTCTCCAGTCATGACTCAAGATCTTGCCAAGGGGTTTCCTCCCTGACTGAGCCTTTCACTGAAAAATTATTTGCAAAGGGGTTTAAGAAAAAAAAAATGCTTGTTCAGTACCACTGGCCAGACTCTTGTGCAATTGGTTGGGTTTTTCCTGCAAGAGAGAAGCTCTTTCATGAAGCATGATGCACAAGGGTCAGGGCAAATGCAGAATGTTACTGTTAAAAAGGATCTTACAGATCCTCTAAACTGAGGTAACTATGTGTTATAAATAAGAAAACTGTCGAGAAATGTTAAACCAAAGGAGTGGCTAAGAACGAAGGACCTATGAATTTACCAAATACCTTTGGGTGCTAAGAAATACATCTGTCATTAATAAGGATGAGTAAGAGGCTCACACCATAATTAGGAAGTGGTGGCTGGGATGTTGCTGAAGGAGACATATGTCAACAAATACATGATTACCCTATGAAGTGGTGAATTTCATAGTAAAAGTCTGAAAACAGAGAATGAGAAAGGCTCTTTGAAGAAGTGTATTCTATCACTCGATCCCATCTAAGGCACATCTAGAAATTCTGTGTGGCTAAGGCCAGGGAAAGAAGAGGCAGAAAATGAGCTGGAGCCAGAATCCAGGGCCTGGTGTCAAGCTAACATCTGGACATTGTCCTGCAGGCATCAGACATTTTAGAAGAGCAGAGGGATATAGGCAGCAACCGGCAGTTATGTTGAAGATGGGCGTGGAGTGAGGAGTAAGGACAGAGAGAGAGGGCTGGATGACAGACGTTTGAATGGAAAATCAGAGCCTGATGACGGACTGGACAAGAAAGGGAAGAGAATGGACTTCTAGGATGATTTCTCTATTTGTCACTTGGAAAAGTAGGTGGGTATTATGGGTGAAACTGTGTCCCCTCTAAAGATATGTTGTAGTCCTTTTTTTAAAAAAATTTTTTAATTTTTTAATTAAAAAATTTTTTTAAAGATTTTATTTATTTATTTTGACAGAGATTACAACTAGGCAGACAGGCAGGCAGAGAGAGAGGAGGAAGCAGGCTCCCTGCTGAGCAGAGAGCCCGATGCGGGCCCCGAACCCAGGACCCTGAGATCATGACCTGAGCCGAAGGCAGAGGCTTTAATCCACTGAGCCACCCAGGCGCCCATTATGTTGTAGTCCTAACGGCTGGTACCTGTGAAAGTGACCGTATTTGTAAATAGGATCTTTGTAGACATAATCTAGTCAAAATGAGGTCACGCCTGATTTGGGGGAGGCCTTAATCCAATATGACTGGTGTCCTTGTGGGAAGAGAAGAAACACAGACATGCAGAGAGTGAAGGGCATGTGATACAGAGGCAGAGGTTGGCATTATGCGGCTGTAAGCCAAGGAATGTCAAGGCTTGCTAGAAATTGACAGCAGCTAGGAGAGAGGCATGGAATGGAGTTTCCCTCAGAGCCCTCTGAGACGAAGTAATCCTATGGACACCCTGATTTTAAACTTCTGGATTTCTGAATTGTGAGAACACAAATTTCTGTTGCTTTAAGCCAGCCAGTTTGTGCAACTTTGTTATGGCGGCTCCCTAAGTCATAGGGAGTGGGTGATAGTACCATTCATCTTGATTGGGACTGCAGAGAGGAGGAGTATGTGAGGGTGGAGAGAGTTGAAATCATCATCTGACAGGTTATGGCTGAAGTGCCCTTGGACACGTAGTTATCTCAAGTGTAAGACTGGGAGAAAAGGTGAGACCATTCTCTACAGACTGGGAATTATTTGCGTCCAGACAATGGCTGGAGTTGTGGTTATGAATAGGATTTCTTCAAAAGAGCAGAAGTCTGGTGAGAACAGAGTATAAGAACTCCAGAGAACATTCCAGTGTGTGTGGGAGGAGGACGAACTCGCAGAAATGGAGGAGCAGGTGGATAGAGGGGACTGGGTTGAGGAGGAGGCATTTATAACCAAAGTAAATGATGTCAGAAGGACCAGAAGCCTGAGGACTGAAACAGCTGACTGTTCACCAGAAACTTTAATAATCGTTTCAGCACTGGAGGGAGGAGAAACCAGCCAGAGTGCAAGCACCACAAAGCCAAGTTCTTTGTTTTGTTCACTAGGTATTCCAAGGTCCTGGATAGCAGTAGGCTGGAGAGAAATATTTTGGAATGAATGAGGTTTATTAACAGAATAAAAGTTGATGATGAGGGGGACATACTGCTTTCTCAAGAAGTCTGCGTGAAAGGGAAGGCAGAAGCCAAAGGTGTGGGGCAGATCAAAGTGAGGGAAGAGATTTGGAACAGCCGAACAAGGAATATTTGAATGTGTTGTAGCCCAAGAGAATTCTCTGAAGATGAAGATGCTGAAGCAAAAGGGAATCATGGATGGTGCGGTCCCAAAAAAGGGCTAATGTTGGAGGGACTGGCCTTGGAGGAAGGAGCCTTTTCCTCTGAGACACAAAGTTGGAAGGATGATGACTGTTAGATTAAGTTTAGAGGTAAACAGGAAGTAAGCCAGGACAAGTCCATCCTTCCTTTTTCTGTCTTCTCCAATTAGAAGGCAAGGTGTGCTGACAAGAGAGGTTCATAGGTGAGAGACTCTTTGAGAAGAATACAGATGATGTCAGGGGATGAAGTAGAAGATTGAGTTGAGAAGAAAGCAGGAGAAAAGCTGCTAAAGTCTTCTGTGAGTGCAGGAGCTGACCTGGGCAGCAAAAAGCAGACTCAAGAACCAACAGTGAGCCACTGAGCACAACTGTATGTGCCCCACACGTGATGTGGCTCGAGTAGGCTAGGGAAAGGAAGGTGCAGTACTAAGAGAATGCTGACCCTACATCTTAGCTCAAAGAAATTCAATATAGGAGTGAAGAGAGTTTGATCTCAAGAGAACACACTTCATGTTTAACAATAAGCACGAGTGACCTTGGCCAAGTTCATGAACCTCTAGGAGTTTCTGTTTCCACATCTATAATGTAGAGACGATAATACTTTCCTTGAGGGGCTGTTGAAAGATTGAGTGAAATAATGTATGAAAGGACTCAACACAGAGTCTGTAACATGAGAGAGCAAGTGACTATTACTATGATATTAATGACAGAACCAGGTTTTGAAGAACACAATGGGGCAGGGGGCTTGATGTGCATGTCTTTTCATTCGTTCCTTGTGATTCACAGATGTGAATTAAGCATTTAATACTGATTCAGGCTCTGGAACATAATAGTAAACACACACAAAAAAGTCTTTGCCCTTGAGGTGTTTATATTCTACTAGGGTAGAAATCCAACAGAAATATAAAACACTAAATAATATAATTTCAGATTGTGAAGACTTCTGTGAAGAAATTGTAGCAGAATAAGGGGTGGAGAGGAGATGAGTTTATGGAGCAGAATTCCAACGCCTTTTCCATGATACTCCACTGCCTCCAAACAGACCTCAATAAAAACATCATTTCTCCTGGAAGATATTTACTTCCTCTGCCCCATCGCATTTAGCCTCAGAATGGAGTGAGAAAGAATTCACAAACGAGGAACTTCATCATAGGCTTAGAATGGGAGTGTGCTCCAAAAACAGAGTACAAGGAGAGAAATGATTCTTGAGTACTAAGTCCTTTCTTTGGATTCTGGTATCTTTCCCGTGAGTATGCACAACCTCTAAGGGACTAAGGGAGAGGTGACGTCTATCCTGCCTTCTCAGAGTGTGGTCCTGGCAAACGGCAGCTGCAGTACCTGGGAATTTGTTGGAAGAACTAATTCCTGGGCCTGATCTCAGACCCACTAAATCAGAAACTCTAGGGGCCCAGAAATCTGTGTTTTAGCATCTCTCGGTGATTCTCATGCACAGTAAAATTTGAGAACCTCTATTACCTCTAATAACAGAAATATTAGTTAATGATAAAGTGTCGTAATAATGACTACCAATTAATGAGTGTTATGTTTCTAGACATGGAACTCAGGGTGTTTTGAACATACATTATTTAATCCACATAAGAAGGGGTGGGTACAATCATCTCCATTTTGTAGAAGGGGGCAGGGGGTGTAGAGAGTGTCAATAATGTGCCAGGTGACAGGCCAGGACTCACATTCCCATCTTCCTGACAGCACCCCCATGGACTGTATAATCAGTAAGCTCACACTGAATAAGACACTTTTAGACTAGATTTCTTAGTCAGTGCATGGCTATGGAATCATGCAATCTCTTAACCTGCCTCTCCATATCCCGACTTCCCTTGTAATGTACATATGTATTCTTTGAATTCTGTACATCTGTTCACCCTAATGAAATATTTTAATATCAAGACACTTTTTTTCCATAGTAGACAGAAAGGGAAGTAAGTGACCGAATGTTCTACATCCATCAGGTCTGCCTGCATTTTTCTCTAGAGCCCTGTACCACCCCTACACCCCACTTCAACTCTCTCCCGAAGGCTTATGCCTGGATATGCGGGTTTTAGATGCTCTGGTCCAATACCCTGGGCCTCAGCATGGCCATCCGTGGTGCCGCCCAGAGTCACCTGCAACCCAGGTCAGATCGTTCAAATCATGATGCCAGGAGCTACTTCCAAACTTGTGAGTTGCCATGAGAAGCTCAGTTCCTGTCCTGCTCGCTGTGTCTAAATCTCATCCTGGGAACCTCTGCATCTGGGATCTTGTCTTTCGCTCACCAGACATCCTTGCTGCAACCTCTGGGCCCCAGCCCTGGGGTCGGGGCCTTTGCTCCCTCTTGACAACTGTCCACTCTGAAGTGGATTCCATTACCAGCTAAGCCCTAACTGTGGATGTTTAGAGGTAAGACACATTCTAATACTCTGAGTGTAAAACTTGGTTGTGCTTAGGGAAAGCAAAAATGCCTGTGCCCCATCCTTAAGCGTGCTGAGTCTGTAGGTCTAGGGCCTTGGAACTTGTATTTCTACCATGAGTCTGAGTCAGCCAGTTACTGACCAGCTTTTCAGAACCTCTCCCAAAAGCTTCTCCCTGCTTCAGAGATGTGGGCATTGGAATGCACACATGGAAATGAGGGCCTCCAGTATGGTAACTTCTCACGGTCTCAGAATTCCAAGGAAGGGCTCTGGGGTAAGCTAGGAACACGATGAAGACACTGTTCAGGCTGGCTGGTGGCAGGGGTGAGACAGGGCAAAGATTTTGCATCCAAGCAAATAGCAGAGAGTGGCCTCTGAGCCACCACCTGGTTGCTTGCTTACTTTGTTTTTTTAAGTAGGCTCCACAGTGGGTGTGGAGCCCAATGTAGGGCTTAGATTCATGACCCCAAGATCAAGACCTGAGCTGAATTCAAGAGCTGGACCCTTAATCCAGGTGCCCCCACCACCTGGGTTCTTAGCCTGGTTCAGCCACTTACTGGTTGGGGACGCTCTGTGCTCAGGTTCCATACCTATATTTTAGGGAGAATTATGGCTCTTACCTCAAAAGGTTGGTAAGAGAATTAACTGTGTTGATGTATGTACAGTATGTAAAACATTGCACTATAGATGCTATATGCTTGCTATTATTCTCACTACCCCGTCTATGCCAGGAACAGAAGAGGAGATGTCGGAACCAGAAGTAGGCAGGACTTTCTCCTCACCTCTCCTCCTTCTGACCTAAACGGGTCCCCACCTCAGGGCCTTTGTACTTGCTGTTCTTATTTCTGGAATGCTCTTTCCTGGTTAATTAATTATTCCTCTCTCACTTTACTCACATTTTTTGTTAAATGTCATGCCCTCAGAGACCCTTTCCCTGACCAAGTCATTTAAAGGAGCCCTGGTCCTGGCACACTCTGTCCCCTACCCTGCTTCATATTTATCCAGAGCCTTAGCATTACCTGATATCACTTTTTTTAAATTACCATTTCCCTCACACTGAATAGAAACTCCATGAGAACAGGGAGTATTATAAGTTTGGTTCACTTCTGTATTCCTAGTGCTGGGACAGTACCTAGTAGGAAGCTGGCATTCAATCAATATTGAGTAAATGAATGAACAAGTGAATGAATGAATGCCCAGGCTGCCTGCACTCAGTCAGGGTTTTGGGAATGTTTGGGTCTAGGAGACGCCCAGCTCCTGGAGTAACAGATGCATAACAATATCACACTAGTGTGGGCACCTGTGAAATGACAGAGTGGGTACACGATCATCTCTGGTGACATGGTCCTTGACCAAGAATGTTTGCTCTACATGTTAAATGTTAAGTGTTGTGCTCCACTTATGAAAATGATGTAAACCTATAGTATAGACTTTGAACCGCTTCCTCAGGAGAGGTGACAGCTTTGCCAAGGAGGACATGGGCACCCACATGGAGTCTGGCAGCATACATTTCTAGGAACATGGTGATGGGGGTTCTTCCTTCATGGGGGGATGGGTGACCGACCTACAAAAGATTCTCACCAGGAATCTGGTCTTATTTAACACCTGCTCCACAAACTTCCACCCCAGATGGAAAATGAGGAAGCTGACTCCCAGGAGAAATTCTCACACAGCCTTGTGCCATATCTACGGAATTAGATAACCCGCACTCTCTGGTGTGAGATGTGACTGAGGGGCTGAGAAGGGAAAGGAATTTATGGTGTTTGAGGCAACGGTATGGTCAGAACAGCTACATAAATTCCCTGAATCCATTTCTAGGAGTCAGTTGTTAATTTGACAGAAAACAGTTACTTTGGCCCAACCTTCCAAAATATGGTGCTAATGTTAACCTTACCAAACACCTGATAATTGTCTTTTGATAATATACACGTTAAAAAGGTTCAAGACCCAGTAATGCTGTTTTTGACAAAGTTTTTTTCCTAATTTCTGTATTTTCTATATTTTTCTAGTAAATTCTTGTAAAGTTCCTAATTTCTAAAAACTTCTTATAGAACAATAATGGTCTAATAAAGAACCAAAAAACTGTATATCAGATTTGTTCAATATGGAGAGCTTTCATTTTTATAAGTGACAAAGAAGCCTGGACAGATGCATTATAAAGTTTTAGATTGAGAAACAGGAACTGAGGCAGAAATGCTTCCACTTTTCCTATTTTGGTTTAAAATGAAAAAACTATTATGATACACTTGTGGTTAATTACATGACATTTAACAATTTTTTCCCTTAAAAGGAAATATTAACTCGAATTGCTCACACATCTAAATCAAGGACTTCTTATGACATACCTTTAAAACAAAGCAGTAGTCAGTGGGAGCTTTATATTTTGTTTTACACTGAATCCCGTAGTAAATGTTGACATTTTCAAACTGTATGAAACAAGCCAGATCTCGAGATGTCTGAAAGAGAACGAGAAAACTAACCTTAACTGAGTTGACAGCTAGTAATTTTTTAAGGTTGTCCTTGATGGCACAACTAAGGATTACATGTTAGCAGAAAATTATTGAATTGTAGGTAACTTATTTAAGCATCTATCCTGTATACATTTGCTAAAAGTCAAGCCGGCATTTTTAGAGGTAAAAGAGCACACACAAGACAAAATGCTGTGCCACAGACCCGGAAATGAAGTGGAATATTGTACTGCTGCTCTTGTAGCACCTGTACGTGGACTCGCAGGGCCAGAGCTGACAGGCTGACCTTGAGACGCCAGTTACCTATGCAGTTGAGACAAGAGGACTGACCACCTCGTCAGGAATTTCATTCTGGCTTTTGGCATTCGAAGTCAGTGCTGGATTTCATGATTGAGCATTAAAAAAAGAAAAAGTCCTCCTCAGGATGAACAGTAAGAGGTAAAATTGATGCTCAGTAAATTAGCACACCCTTCATGCACTTCTCCCTGAGAAAAAAAGATGCCTTTCATGCTTTCTCTTCCGTGCTGGCAGTGTTGCCATGGAGACAGAAACCTCTCCTCCAAGTGTAATGCGCGTTGTGAGGACTGCAACTTCTAATCTACATATTCGGTTACACTTCAATTACAAATTTGCCCTATGACTCTTTTTTCACCTTCACATTCTGTAATTCTTTACCAGGTTAGGGAATAAAGACTAGAGGGCAGAATCGCTACACCTCAGTGCATAATTCCTCCTTAAAAGATGGTTGTACAGCATTTTTTCTAGTAAGGTATTCTGGATTTTCAGTCTTGTTTCTTTTAAATTGAAAAAAACCTATTCATCATAATTTTAAGAACAATGTATTATACATACATGTAATTAAATGAACTACACATATTATATATTGGAAGTGTTTTTCCAAATGTTTCTGGGTGAACATTTATATACATACATATGTGTAGACATACCCACATACATACATACACACATACAATTTTAAAAATATGAATGATGAGATTTTACTATAAATACTGTTCCATGAACTTGTTACTTTCTTAACATAGTACCTTGGGGTTTTTCTACTTCTGGACATACAGATGACACATGGCGGTCACGGAATGAGTGCACAGCACTCCACTCCATGGGCGTAATGATTTATTTAACCATTCCTACCACAGATGACAGGAGGTTATTGCAATATTTTGCTCTTGCAAAAGACACTGTGCATATGAGCAAATATTTCCGTGGGGCAAATTGCAAAATGCAGAGCTGCCATCTGAAAGGGTAGTCCCCTTTATATTTGAATAGATCTTGTTAAATTATCTCTCAATTTGGCTGTACCAGTTTATATTCTAACCTTCTGAGAATGACGGTGCCCATTTTCCTTATTCGCTCCTGCTGAAATCTGGATATTATCAACATTGTTCATTTTAGCCATTAATAGGGAGAAATATTTCACCTTTCACTTTACACTTCCCTGATATACAACTGGCAAGACAGAGCAACTTGTTAATTGTTCACAGGTTATTGGTGTTTTTTTCCTATAAATTCTCACTTAATAAGATTTGTTGTTCTTCTATGAGCATTATTTTTGTACTTATTGATTTGTTGAGGTCTTTATATTTTCCGGATATTCATATTTGTATATACTTACTAAGTGTACTCTTTAACTCCAGAGCTAGTCTTTAACTTCTTGTTTGGTATCTTTGGCAGTAAAGAATTAAAAAACACTTGGGTGGGGGGTTGGGGTAACTGGGTGACGGGCATTAAGGATGGCACTTGATGTAATGAGCACTGGGTGTTATATGAAACTGGTGAATAACTTCTGAAACTAATAATTCACTATATGTTAATTAAATTGAATTTAAATTAAAAAAAGAATCAAAAAACACTTTACACAAATTTGTCAATTTTTTCCTTTATAATTTTGAGTTTTTAGTCTTACTGAAGGTTTCCCCATCCCCAAATTATGAAAATATTAACCTATATTTTCTCAGAAAATTTAAAACAAAATATAGATAAAAGAAGATTTTATATTTTTTCTAAATACATTTAATCAATCTATGATTTAATTTGGAACGAAGTAAGAAACTATATTCTCCAAATGGATGATTATTTCAATGCTATTTATTAAATACCATATTCTTTCTCCACTACTATAAAATACTCAGTTTAATTTCCCTTGTATTATTAGAGCTCTGTGTTGATCTATTTCCTCTACTTGTGCTGTTTTTATCTAGTGTTTTGGCATCTGGGAGGAAGAGTTGTACCTCAATGTTCTTCACAACTTTTTTTGTGTGTGTGGGGAAGAGTATCTCTTCCTGATTAATTTTATGTATTTTATTTTTATTTTTTTTCAACATGGGGCTTGAACTCACAAACCTGAGATCAAGACCTGAGCCGAGATCAAGACCTGAGCCAAGATCAAGAGTTGGTCAGTTAACCAAACGAGCCACACAGGCGCCCTGATGATGAATTTTAAAATCAGTCTGTGAAATTCAAGTCAAAACAATCCTACTGAAATTTTTCTTGGGGGACACCCAGGTGGCTCAGTCGGTTAAGCGGCTGCCTTTGGCTCAGGTTGTGATCCCAGGGTTCTGGGATCAAGTCCCACATCAGGCTCCTCGTTCAGCAGAGAGCCTGCTTCTCCCTCTGCCTGTCTCTCACCGTGCTTGTGTTCGCTCTCTCTGTGTCTCCCTGCCTGACAAATAAATAGAACCTTAAAAAAAAAAAAAAGAAAATTTTCTTAGGATTTAATATATAGAAAGTTTGGGAGAGAATTAATATCTTTTCATCCACCAACATAGTACATTTCTATTTATTTCAGTTCTATTTCATTCCTTTTTAATTAAATTTTATATTTTATGCCACATAGGTCTTTAACATTTCCTGTTAAATTTATTAAGTATTTTGTATTTTTTGTTCCTACTGTACATAAAATATTTTGCATTATATTTTAATTTGCATATTGTTTGTACAAAAAATAATTTCTTATTTGGTAAATTTATTTGGTCCTAATAGTTTTTTAGTTGAGTGCCTTATAATGTCTGGTAGACAATCATGTCAAGTGTGACTAAAGAGAGTTTTGCCTCTTCTTTTCTACTTCTTATTCTTTTTCTTGACTCCTGGCTTGTTTCTCCATTCCAAGGTTAATGGTAGCAGGGATAAAAAGTACTCTGGTCCAAAGTCAGTGTGAACACTTCTAATTTTATCACTAAGTGTGTTGTGATAGGTTTATTTATACATCTCATTTAAAAGTCCATGCCACAGACCCCCCCCAACACTTCTAAAATAAAATTATTTGTGGGTCAGTTCTAATGTCCCCAGTGTGGGACTGGACTGAAGATGGCACAAATGGGAAAGTATCAGTTCTCTAAGATTGACACTAAGCAGGAGCAGTGGCTGCTCTAAACCAAGCCCTACCCATAATGCCTCTCCTGCCTTTTGATAGAGGTAAGAGAATCTTCTAACTAGAGGAGCAGACCTGGATATTTCCCGGCACTTCACCTGCTTGGGAATGTGGGTCAAGCCTTATTAGAAGCCTGTAATTTGTACATATGCCATTTGGTGGTGCTCTGGATTTGGCAGTGAAGGCAAAGTGCTTCAGCATACCCCAGATATAGACGGGAGACCAAAGCTTTTTAAGCAAAAGATGGAAATGCCCCAAGCCTCTAAAAAAAGGTCTTAGAAAAAGCTAGTGCTCAGAATGAGAGTCAAAATTGATTTCAAAGATGAAAAATTTATGATATGCTTGTAGATCTGGGGCAATAATCCTAAATCACCAAGGAGTTTAATGATACCTAAGATAACTCTTGTAAAATAGGCAGGTAAATGCATCTAGTGCTCCTCAGAGAACAATTTAAATTTCAGAGTATAAGGGCTACAATCTTAATGTAGATCTCTCAACACTTATACCTCTATGATTCCAGACAAAGGAAGTTTACTATAATGACCAAACAACAAGAGAGGAAATACAGGGGGAAAAAATCTTCAGAAATAGATACGTAAAGTAACAAATGAATCTCTAGAAAAGTGCTTCTGCCATAATTTTTGAAACCTGATTTTAAAACAGATAAAGTTTTCACCTTCAGGAGAAAGCTATGCAAAAATTCAAAAGGACTTCTGCAATTCTGTCTGAATAGGGTATATGTTTGTATAAACATTGTAATAACATGAATTTCAGAGCTAAAGAGTGCATTGAAATTGCCACCTGAGGATTTCTTTAGTTTCATTTCCATAAAATGATTTTTTGATAAGCAGTTTTATTTTTCCTTCTGACCTTAGTCTTTCCTTTGGGTACATAATAAATTCCAGAAGCCCGTAAAAGAAAATAGCGCCTTTTCCAGGACTTCTTTCCATCTTCTTTCAAATAAAGAGCTCCTTCAAGTTCTGGCACAATGATGGATGTTCCACAGAAGCTTTCCTGAAATTGGAATTCCAATTATAGAGAACCCATGAAAGAAACAAAAACCACACTTTCGCTTACATTTAAACAAATCACGGCAAACTAGGTTTTAATCTAAAAGTCATTTGTTTATAACTCTGAATGCATACACTTACTTTGCATGCTATTTGGCAAAAGAGAGGAGGGATACCATGGTGGTTGAGTCTCAGCTCTTGAGTTAGACTCAAGGATTCTTCACCACTTAGCTTTGTGAACATGGGCAAGTTAATAAATCTCAGTTCCTTTACTTGTAAAAACTAAGTCCTAATAGCCCAGCTTCATAAGAAAGGTTGTGAGTACAATCTTAGTTTCCTGTAAAGGTAAGAATTCCATGAAGGCTGTTACAAGTTCATAAATAAAAGAATTATTCTTTTTCCTATAAGTAAAAAAAATTTTAATGCTAGGAAATAGAAAAATTAGAATATATAATCATATACCTAAATATGTGTAAGTTAATTTATTCTTGTGATGGTTTTCTTACCGAAAAATAAAGAAAGCAATTCCGATACTATGGTATCAGAAAAGGAGAGGGACAGAGAAAATTTTCTAGGTGTAGATTTTCAAATGTCAAATTTCAAATGTCAAAACTTGTATACAGTTATATAATTCTTAGTAAATTACTTTTAAAAAGCAGTGCAGTAAAATTACATATCATTCTATCTTCCAGTTCAAATACTCAAATTTATTTTGGGCTTTCTTTCTTTCTTTTTTTTTTTTATAACTTTCAATCTCCTTTCATTCCATCTCATAAATGTAGAAAACCTTTAATTTTGTACCCTGCAAGTTAATTTATATGTAGTGGAGCTAGAATACATTTTTGTTCACATATCCCCCCCAATTTAGCTAGCATTAGTTGCCTTGTCAATAATCTCTTCAATCAGAGTTTTGGTCCAAATTAGAAAGCAGGATAATGCTGATTTTTCATAGTGTAACATGCTTTGTATTTTCTCTTACATCCAGCTTTAAATACATAGCTGACGTCCTATATCAAGAACTATTCAGGTGACTGCGTAAATCAAGGCATAGGCAGTCCCTGATTTACAGACAGTTGATGGATAAGCACTGATTACAAACAAATGGCTGTGCCAGGAAACTTCACCCTCCCCTTCCATGTCTGTCAGTCCCCATCACTGCTAGGTATACTCAGAACCTGAATCTCCTTGCTGCTAGGGACACCTGGTGCTTTCTCTTCCTCAACTCAACCTGGAGTCTGGTAAATGCAGAGAACATCCCATTCCCACTGCTGGGCCTCTGTGCGAAATACCCACTGTGCTCTTGGCCCCAGAAAGCAGAATTTGTAACACGTTTTCAGGAGTTTGGGGGTGGCAGAAGGTTCTTGTGCTCACTCCATCTGGTACAGGGCTGGGAGAATGTGGTGGGGAGAGAAACCTGTGTGGGAGCCTGGCCAGACCTTGGTGAAGGGGAGAGGGAGGTCATCAATGTCAGCGAGTTGGCTCCGGCTGTGAATGTGGCCGAGGTGTCACCAGGTCTTCTGAGTTTTCAGAAGCCTCAAATCTACTAACTCAAGAAAAGGTCAACACACTGTTGAAGGTGAAGAAAGCCTGTCTAGGGCTCCAGCATGCCCATCTGTGACCTACGATCTCTGCACTCCTCTGCATTGTGTGCTGGGGACAGAGCCCTGAGTTTTAGCATAGATAGTATGTGAAAACTCACTAGGAGTTTCAGAAAAAATCAACCATCAGATGAACTTCTGGAACATGGCCCTAGAGTGATAATCATAAACATGTGCACAGTAATGGACACCGTGTTTCCATTACCATCCAGGACAGCTGTAATAATTCAATATGATCCAGGAGACTGAGGTTCTGGGACTTGCCCAAATAACACATGAACCTCAATGGCAGACCCAGACCTTGTTGTGTCAGGTCTCCCAACTCCAAAGTTTATACTTCCTACCACACCTGGCTACTGGAAGAGCATCCTGAATTCACTGAAGGTTTGGAAATCCTTACATCTGACTTCTGTGGAGCACTTAAGTAAAGAAAAACATAAGAATGTTCAGAGGTGAGTTTTATGTGGATTCATAAGTGTTTTAGCCAAGAATTACTAACCCGACTTCATGAAAGTAAAATATAGTCTGAAGCCACACTTCGAAACAACTGACTCAAAGAACCAGTTTAATTATCAAAATAGCTATAATTTAGTAATAATTTGATTTCAAAACCCCAAGTTAAAATTTCAGCGTGTCTCAGAATCTCCCATTGTTCCAAGAAGCAAATAATTTAAAAACACAGTTAATATCCTTCTCTTTTCTTCCACTCAGCAAAATTAACCTTACCTCAAGTAAGGATTCCTTGTTCTTAGCATTCATTTTCTCATTTGCTTCCTTTCCTTCTTTTTTTCCTTTGTTATCCAGGTAAAAATTCTGAATAAAATGTTAAAAGAACAGATCAGTAAGGTTCATCGCCATGCTAGCCACTGCAGGAAACTCATGGTCTTGCTGGAGAGAGAACACACACCTACAGGAAATGAAGTGGGAACCACAGCACAGACTATGTGTCAACTGAGCTCCTACACACAGTTTACCAAGTGCTGGTTACAGCGTCACTGAGGCTGTTGTAAATACTTCTCTTCTTCTCACAGTGCACGATCAGTGAGGAAACAAACTGAAGACTGAAAACACTAGCAAAGGATATGACACCATTTAGCTGTTAAATTCCATTGTCTAGAACATGTGCCCAATGCTGGAGGCTGGGAGACCCTCACGTCCTGGAAGGGGCTGGGTCTGGATAGCAGGGGGAGCCTGTGCCCCAAGTGTAAGAGGCTGAATTCTCTGGCTTGTGGGTGTCACGTGGCATCCCAAGGCCCTGTGGACTAGACATTCTGGCTTATTAAGAGAAGCCTGAAATCTGGAGTTTTATTTATTTATCCATTTTAAATATGTGTATATATGTATATATATACATATATATATATTTATTTGTGTGTGTGTGTGAGAGAGAGAGAGAGAGAGAATGAGAGAGGGAGAGGAAGAGCGAAGGAGAGAGCGTGGCAGGCAGAGGGAGGGAGATGCAGGCTCCCCCCTGAGCAGGGAGCCCGATGCAGGATTCAATCTCAGGACCCCGGATCATGACCTGAGCTAAAGGCAGATGCTTAACTGGCTGAGCCACCCAAGTGTCCCTGAAATCTGGAGTTTTATAAATGTTGGAGGCTACTTTTAATTTTTAAAAACCGTATGGATCAAAAAAAAAAACCATATGGATCAATCACAGCATCAAGTTTGCTGCTTGGCAACTTCGGGGGACAGACAGAAGTAGAAAGGGCATTTCTGGGAAGATAACTAGTCTCACAAAGACAGGGAAGACCTTAGTTCTAAAGCATTCATGAAGGGTGCGTTGTCTCTACGTGGAGTTTGTATTAATCTATATATCCTATTTTGTTAATGATGGGATGGCTGAAACTAAGTGTTAAATGAGTGTTTCCAGAAAATCATGAGTACCCAAGTGTTAATCTTCACAAAATCACTATAGCCTAGGTATCAACATACAAAGCGATTATTATGAGTGACCACTGTCATAATTAAAACACTGAAGATTTTTATGTGAAAATGTAGAGTTTTAAAAAATAATGCATGAAAAAATGTATTACAACTAGAACATATACCTCTGGAGCACAGTAACTAAAATAAGGACCCTCCTGAATTTAGACACAAATGTTTATTTATATCATAAGGGTGTTTCTCCAAGTGTGATTCCCCAGACTAGCTTGATGCTCAGCAAAATGCATGTTCCTGGGGCCCCCAACTACTGAACTTGAACTTCTGGGATGGGGCCTGGAAATATGCATTCCAACATGCTTCCTGCACAATTTTTATTGACACTGAATTTTAAGAACAGAGTGTACTGTAGATGGCCAACAGACACATGAAAAAATTATCACTATCACTCATCATCAGAAAAATACAAATTAAAACTATAATGGGCTATCACCTCACACATGTCAGAATGGCTAAAATGAACAATACAAGAAACAACAGGTGTTGGCGAGGATGTGGAGAAAGGGGAACCCTCCTGCACTGTTGGTGGGAAGGCAAACTGGTGCAACTACTGTGGAAAACAGAGTGGAGATTCCTCAAAAAGTTAAAAATATAACTACCCTGTGATCCAGTAATTATACTACTGAGTATTTCCCCCCAAAAATACAAAAGCATGAATTCAGAGGGATACATGTACCCCTATTTTACTGCAGCGTTATTTACAATACCCAATTTTAAAAGCAACCCAAGTACCCAATGGTAGATGAATGGGTAAAGAAGATGTGATATGTATATATATATATATATAATATATATACATACATATATATGTGTACACACACACACACACAAAATAATATTATTCAGCCATAAAAAAGAATGAAATCACACATTTGCAATGACATGGATGGAGTTAGAGAATGTCATGCTAAGTGAAATAAAACAGAGAAAGACAAATATCACATGGTTTCACTCATATGTAAAATTTAAGAAACAAGCAAAGGAAAATAAAGAGAGAGACAAACCAAAAAAAAGACTCTTAACTACAGAGAACAATCTGATGGTTACCAGAGGGGAGGTGGGTGAGGGAATTGGTGAAATAGGTGATGGGGATTAAGGAGGGCACTTTTTGTGATAGGCACTAGGTAATGTATGGGATTATTGAATCACTATACTACACATCTGAAATTAATGTAACACTGTATGTTAACTATACTAGAATTAAAATTAAAACTTAATAAGGAAGTACAGAAATAAATATTTTTTAAAAATAGAGTGTACTGGACAGAGGGGAAGGAAGCAGAATGCAGGCAAATAAAATATGTAAAATTAGGATATTTCCAAGAAACAGGATGCATAAAAACGGTGATTTGCCAACTTAAATGGGGAAATAAATCAAGTACAATTTCTTTGATAATTCTTATTGTATTATCTCTTAATATCTTTTTTCAAGACTTTTAATTTTTACTTATTTGAAAGGACAGTATATCATGAATTAGTGTGATTACCATCTAGGGTTCCGAAACCATTTTAATTTTACATATTTGGCTTGAAGACCATGACTAACCATAACAGGTAACATACACCACATGCCAGAACTCTGCACCAAAGTCTCACTTAAAAGAACCCCCAAAACATAGGCATATTACTATTATCCAGATAAGGAAGCAGAAGGATTAAGTCCAATCAGTGCCAGAACTTTGAGTTTTTCCGATTTTTTTTTCTCAGCATTAAAATGTTCTGAATACCATAGCAGAGAGTCCAGATCCACAATAGTGTGGATGCAATTAATGCCACTGAACTATACTTAAAAATGATTACGATGGTAAATTCAATGTTATGTATATTTTGCCAAAAACAAAAAATGAAAACAAAATGAACAGCCATAAGAGTGAAGGCAAAGTGCTGCTGGCAAGCACCCCTCCCTGGAGAGTCCTGGAAATGGAAATTATGTATGAGTTGAAAGAATGAACAGAGAACACGAGCAAACTCTGTAGCAGGCGCTTTTCATCATCATCTGGGAAAAGCAGAGCATGTATCACCCTCTGCAGGGACAGGTAAGCTAAGGACATTTCTAAACTGCCAAGGGCCTCATTTTATGAGGATATCCCAAAGGGTCAGGATTTGTAGTTGTGTCCTTCCTCCGGACCCCTCACACTATTTCAGCTTCAGAATAATTTTTTTTCTCCTCCAACTTATGGTGCCATACTGTTTTTGTTTTAAAGAAAATGGAAAAAACACAAAGGAAACCGGAGCTGGAGTTCAGGGAGTGTAGTCCTTAGAATGGACTGATTGCCCTTGGGTCAGAGCTTTTCATCAGCCGGGTGGTCAGCCAACTCCATCTGGGCTGCTCTGAAGCAAGGAGCAGAGCTCAAGAATGAACTCGTTATCTGTTACACGTGGAACTGTGGATAATCTGAGCTGAACGATAAGAGAACTTTAAAATGGGAAATGAGACTTTCAGTTACAGCTTGCTCCCTTTTCTCACAGCTGAAAATGCAAGATTTGGGGGCAGCTGAAAAGGAAAGAAACAGAGCGTTACTTTTGAAAAATATGAATTTTAAAATACCATCTTCTTGGAATTAAGAGCAAACAAAGCAGTTATCAGCCCATGAATAAATATCTGTGAGAACCCTCTACGTGTAAAATACCCCTGGTTCCTGAGAATCTTTTTCTGTCTCATTGAGAAGATATGTATAAATAGATGGCTATGATCTGTAGGTGGGGAGCTACATGAGACACAGCCTAAGTTCAAAATGAGCCATTTCTATAGGCTTTCAGAGAGGAAGAAAATCGCTGTAGGCTGAAATGGTCAAGGAAGACTTTGCTGAGGAGGTCAAAGTTCGAACTAGGCCTGAAAGATGTTCCATATTCAGATAGGGAAAAGGAATGAGGAAAACATTTGAGGCAGAAAGAAAAGCATGTACAAAGGTCAGGAGGTAGTTAAGAACTGGGTATCTTCAAGCCACCAGTGAACGGTCTGGCTATGGTTGGGGCTAATGCAGCACAGCTGAAAATCAGATTCTCCCCTCTAATTCTTTTCTTCTTCCCCGTATCAGAATACACCCAGGGCCTGTCATCAGGTGACGTAGCCTCCCCTGATGGCAGGAACTCCTGTCTTTGCCCCACTTGTGTTGGGTTTAGCCATGTGACTTGCTTTGGCAGAACAAGAATGTGGGTGGAATGGACAGAATGTGGGTGGAAGGGACAGGGCATCGATTCTGAGCAGAGGACTCGAGAGGCTATGTCATGGGTTTCCACACGTCCTCCTGTATTCTTGCCATTCACCATGAGAAGAATGTGTCACAGGAGGTACTGGTCTGTGGACAGAAGAGACAAGATTTGAGTCATATTCTGGAGCCAAGGATGATGACCTGTAGACCCAGAAGAGAGGAAATGTCTGTGACTGTAAGCCCTTGGGATTCGGAGGTTGCTTTTAGGCATCAAACACTGACTGATACACATGCCCACACTGGCCGGTGACGGGATCTAGGGCACTGAAGCCAAGGGTAGACTTTCCTTTAAAATAGGAAGCCATATTGGAGATCAGAAGTGTGATTACTGTAAGACTTCCTCCTGCTGGGCCTGGTCCTGGATGGTCAAAGACAAACCTTGTTGGGAGAGGAATGGTGGAAAGATGCCCTGAGGTAATTTTCTCCCTCAGTGGCTGGCACCCTGCTGCACCTGAGAAGCAGAACAAGATGGTTTCTCTCTCTATTCCTCATTTGTGGAGACACTGCTGAACCACAACCATGACCAAATTTCAGTTACGGAACAGAACAAATGATGGAATAAACACTGCCTAAAATATCAACAATGATCATTGTTGGAGTGCGTGATTACGGATAATTAAAATTTCATTTCTTCTATTTGTCAACTTTTTTCCTTTACAATAAGTTGATGTTATTTCTGAAGTCAGAAAAATAAGTTACTGAAAGAAATAAAAAGCAATTCAGTAAGCAAGCCACCTTATATTAACTGATTTGCCAGTATCTTCTTTGAAAAACAGATTGTTCAGGTTCCCAGCAAGAAGAATGGCTAATGTTAATACTGGAGAGCTCGACCTCCAGACATACACCTGAGTTCTGACACCTCTCTTTTGGTTTTCAGGCAACATCACTGTCTTGGCATAGTGGGACTTTGTGTCAGCATAACCTGGGAGAACGAAACTCTTTAGGTTACGGCTGACTTCTACTTCAACAGCTGACGCTTATTTAGGAAGAGCAGACCACCCTGTGCTTCAACTGGGAAGAGGAACTTTCTAAAAACAACTAGCCTGAGAAACTAAGCTGCTTTTTAAATAAAGTTGCTTTTGTTAGGATAATAAGCATCCCAGGGCACCCACGTGGCTCAGTTGGTTAAGTGTCTGGCTTCAGCTCAGGTCATGATTTCAGGGTCCTGGGATGGAGCCCTGTGTCGGAATCCCTGTTCGGTGGGGTGTCTGCTTCTTCCTCTCCCTCTGCTCCTCCCTCCTACACGTGTGCACACACACATGCTCTCTCCAGTAAATAAATAAATACATCTTTAAAAAAAAAAGGAAGTGTCCCAAACCACTTTACCCAAAAGAAGCAATACCACCTGAGCAAGAGGGGCCCCTGGCCTGACTCCACTCCTTAGGGGGTCCCTGCTCTGACCCTCATCCAGCCACTCCCCTACTCACAGGGCAACAAGTCTATGGAGCCAAAAGGATATCCCCTCCTGGAGCCAATGACCCCTCCACATTTCAGTTCACACTCTACAAACCCAGGGCCTTGGAATTCCCTGCCCAAATGACCCTGAGACTCTGCCCTATATCCATCCTCCTGAGGGCAGATGGCACTGTTGGTGTGTGGATCCTAAGCCAGAGGGTGGCCAAGGGGCAGTTCTTTGCAGGGGAGTGATGGGTTATCTGGAGCCTACTTTCTGGGCTGGATCATCTCCATCATGCATGCAAGGCTCCCGTGGTGCACGAGGGATGGGATGGGTGGAGGGGGCAGGTCCAGAGGCAGGCCATGAGCAGCTCCAAGAAACCACCTTGCGCAGAACTCAAAGAAATCTAGAATACTAAATCCAAACTTTTAGGTCATTATGAAGGCACTAAGGTCGGAGGACAGACACATTTAACTGTTTATTAACCTGATTTAGAACTTTAAATATATAGATATAAGGTAGATAAGCCATCAATCTAGTCTTGCCCCAGGACCTAACAAATACTGGGGGTAGGCGTGCACAGAGGCCTGTCCTCCTTTCCCTGTGGGATTCCACATTGCCTCCCACCCCATCCTTTTATCTCTTCTCCTAGTCATCAGGCCTACTTGAAATGCAAAATAGAAATATAAAAGAATTTCTTTAGTCTCCTTCTCTTTGAGAAAGTGCTTAATTTTCTGGGACATTTGAAGTCTTAGGAAACTTTCTCAGTTATAGAATAGCCACAGTTATTAATGAGTAGAACATGACATCTCCCCTTCCTCATCCTGGATTTTCCTGCCCATCAGCCTACATCCTGGAAAGTCTACACCCCGGGTCCCGGGCTGGAACAGGTCCGCATCTCTGACAACTCTCTCTCGGTGCTTAGGATATGGGGCTAAACACCCTTCCTCAGCCCACAGCATCCTGGCTCTACTTCACTGGCTACTGACGGCATACCTCCAGGCACCCAGTCAAGTAGGATATCCCCATGTCGCTCATCTGTCCTCTGCATGGACCTCACTTCCTAGAGAATGCTGGCCGCTTCTTTTATTTTCACACTAGTTCCTAGATGCTTCTATTCCTTCTGCCTATTACATTCAGCAGATAGCCACTGGCCTTGGATCTCACCTATAGTCTCTTTCCCTGGCTTTATTCCAGTGAAATGGAGATGCTCAAGAAATGTTTGCTGGTAGTTCTTGAGCAAGTGCCTGGCATCCTGGGGAACCTACGGATGAAACCGTTACCCACTCAATTTGTCCTGAACAACTTCAGGTACCTTGAGGTTAGACTCCTATTCACACTTCTTTGAGTCCCTGCCCAAAACTTCTGAGATGATACAGCACCACCATCCCAGATTAAATGTCTGGCCTGGCTCCACTGTGATCACTCTGATCCGAGAGCATCGCTGATGCCTCCTGGAGAGTCGCTACTATCCTCCCATGTGCCTCCATTGCTTCTCTTCTCCAGACTAGTCTCTACAACAAAGCAAACTAAATGATAATTATTACACTTTGTGTGGTTGATAGCCTTTAATCCTCCCTACACACTTCTAAGAACAAATTATCTCCATTTTCAGACAAGAAAATAGAGACTAGGTGAAGTTAGATGATTTGTTCAAGGGCCCACAGCTAAGAAGCAATGGAGTTGGGATTCAAATCCCACCCATCTGACGTTAGGACCCAAAGTCTTGGCCACTCCATGAGACTGCTTTCCAGGGAGAGGCAGTTTTGTAGAAGGCAAATTTGAACAGAAACTGCCATGTTTAGGAAGCCAGAAACCCTCAGCACACTGTGGCAGGCCCATCAACCTGGCCTGCACACCACTGTCCTCATAGTGTTCTCCACAGCAGCCCCACTGGGTCTTCCTATTCCTTGAACATGACATACTGTCTTGATTCTGGACCTTGATAATCCCGCACTACGGCTTGGAATCTCCCATCCTGTTTGTCTCCCTCATCTCAATTCCCTTGGTGAACATCAGAACGTAAGAAACATTGCTTCCTTGGGGAGGCCGTCTCTGACTTCTGCTGGCGGCTCCCAGAATCTCCTGGTCTGCTCCCATTACAATACACACTTCAGTGGCTATCATTAGCTAAGTGTCCTTACTGGCTGACATGAAGTTCATTGGCACCCACCTTCCTCGAGCCTCCTGATGGTTGAAGATGAAAATGACACAGATCTTTATTTAAAGTAGTTGTGACAGATTCAGAAGTAGGGCAACAGTAAACTGTGGGGGATCCTGAGCCACCATTCAAGGCCAGGGGCATTCAAACTGTGTCCCCTTGGAGCATGTACTGAAGCCCCTCGAAGGGTACCCGGGTATCAATTTCCACATTTTCAACTTCCATGTGTGCTCTTCTCTAAAGTGGATCTGGCTGAGAATGGAAGGCCCCTTTCTCACTTCACACAAGAAAGGCACACCTCACAGCCACACAGAGTTTTACTGCCCTGGGTGGGAATTTCAAAGGCTCTAAACAAGGGGACAACTTGAGACACAGGTGTTGAGAAAGGGAAAGACTCACCACTCAAAACAATCTTTTTGGAAGTCAAGTGGTGTCTAACTCTGCTTCTACACAACAGAAGGCACCTAATCATCTTGTCAGGTGGTGTATTAAAAGAACCATCATTGATCCTTCAGTGACAGATAACTTGGAAGGAGTTCAAGAAACGGAGTGGCATTGCTTTCACAAACCTCTTCTATTCTCATCCACTTATTTATGTGAACAAGGTTTCTCACATAAATAAAAAGTACTTAATTTCTATAGAAATGAAAAAGAGCAATATAATTGATACTGAACATTCATCCCTTTATCCTGGAACAAATCAGAGGGGGAAAAGGTTTCATCTATTATCTCAATAAGAGATGTTTCCTCCCAGATTTTTCCTTTTTAAGTGTAATATCAATATTTATAATTTTAATGTTTTTAAGTTGTTTTAACCAACTGTGTAATTTCTTGACACTTAAGTGCCTTATGATGAGAGGATATAAAAAATTACATACCAATTTTTAAACTATTTGTTGATGAGAAGTATGAGAGAGATCAATAAGAGACTTAATAAGCATAGAAATATATTATAGCAGGAGAAATCTTTGTGGAGAAAACAGAATGGGAATAGTGCAAGGGGAAAAAAAGGAACAATGTAAAATTTCCCAAATGTTATAAAGCTTATTGTACACCACTAAGAGTGAACTCTAATGTACACTGTGGACTTGGGTGATAATGGTGTGTCAATGTAGGTTCACTGATTGTAACAGAGACACCACTGTGGTGGGGATGCTTATATTGGGGGAGGCTATGCATATGTAAAAAATATACAGGAATTGTCTCAATTTTACTGTGAACTGAAAACTGCTCCAAAAAATAAAGTTTATTAAAAAATTAGCTTTCTCATGTGCTTCTTACGTGGATGTTGGTGGGAAATCAAATTGCCATGAAACTGTATTTACACTCCACTGGATAGTTTTAAAAATGTCAAAATCCATAATATGCTGTTCATTGCATTATTTGCATCTATTTAAACTAGTGTTGAAAAATTCTGGATGTGAGCATATAGGTCTTACTGATTCTGACGCACTCTCAGTATTTAGTAGTGCATAGTTTTTATCCATCTTTAAGATTGGGGCTGTTTGTCAGACTTTTTCAAGTTTCTTCTTTTTACCTCTATTTCATTCTCAGCCAGTTTTGCTGGTTTGGCATCTATTCCTAAAGTTCTGGGTTTGGGTGAAGTATTGATGAGTGAAGTGCATGTAAACCAACAGCTTGATGCCACAGGCTACTGCACTGCTCCCAGCCAGGAAGACAAAGACCTAGTCCAGGAATAGTGGGTGCCCACAGGGGAGGCCTCCACCAGCTCTGACAGGTCCTGAGATGGCAGGAATCAGCACAATACCCCCGAGTCTGCATATAACAAACAGTACCCTTGATTATTATCAGTGGTTGCAGAACCTTCTGTCATATCCTAAACTTCTGCAGATGGCATTTTGCTCATCATCTCTATTTCCATGAATCATTTTTTCTGCAAGAATGAAGCCTAAAGCTCAGCTTTGTGTACCTGCAAAGAGTGGAGCACTTTCTATTCAACAGTTTCAGTCATGATAGCAAAGGTGGATTGCATAGTGGCACGGAAATGCAGTCTAATATAAAAGAATATTAAATAGGCAAAGTAGGCATTGGTGGTTGCAACTGGATTCTTAAAAGTACTGAATGCTGGAAACTGACTAACCTGCCTGAAAATGCTCTTTAAATGAATCCCATACAATTATGACTGGATGAACTGGTGACTGGAAACATTAGTTTCTGACTTGTTTTTATTGTAATCAGTATGCTATTTTGATGCATTTCTTTCCCACCAGTTTATCTGAACGCACTGTGACTCCCTGTCCCTACCCTTACCTCTCCATGCTCCAGCCATACAACCATTTCCCATGACCTAAATGCATGTCCCTTTTTCCTTTTGGACTTTACACATGCCCACTGCTTAGTGCTTGTTTCCTCTCTACTCTTTCCCTGGCTAACTCCCACAGGTTTACCAGGTGAATGGTTGCACGTTAGTTTCTCTGAGTAAATTTCCCTGCCCTCCCTGTGCTCCACAGCAGCTGGTACTCCACCCCATCTCAGAGCTTTCCAGATCCAATTCTAATTTCCCACTTCCCTTCTTTTCCTCCTACCCTCTTTTTTTTTTTTTTTTACTCTTACTTAGTTGCCTTTTCTACTGGTTTATTTGGACCACATCTGACTGCCTTCTACAGAAGATAACAATTTTCTACAATTTTCTTCTGAATCGGGCAGTTCATTAATTGTACTGATATACTGTCTAGGTCTTTCAGATGCTATTTCCTGTCAGGTTCTGCAGTATTTTGTCATAAACACAATGCTGGTTTTTCTTCTTCACTCATCCTAAATCAGGGCAAGATTGCTCTGTAGTCAGTAACTCTCAGGAGGCATAATCTGTGGTTTGCCTTGAGCTACACTCTCTTTGCATCTGTGCAGAGGATATTTTTTCCTTAGGGTTAGGACTGAGAGGTTAAGTGACTGCCCAGTTCCTACTTTCACTGTTCTTCTAACCTTGGGTTTTACGAACTAATATGGTAATTACAAAACTAAACTTCTCAGCATACACCTTCACTAAGGCTCTTTTGACTGTCAAGAGCATTTTGTGTACTGGGACTTAAGATGGCACCAGGCCACAGTCTACGACCTATACCGCTCGGACGTTAAAGCTGGAAGAGCAAAGATGATCTTCATTTTTGTATTCTCCATAAATAGTGCAGATTAAACATGTAAGCAGATAATCTACAATGTCTGCTAAAGCCAAGCAAACAGAGTGAATTCCACTAAAGATTCATCATGTAAATCAACATAGGAAAGACATTCAATATTTTGAAAGCTTTTGAGAAGAGCAAATAAATTGTTCAGGGTCTTAGCCTTTTCCTTTGATAATTTCTGGTTAAATCTAGTTCTTCATGCACAGTTTCTAACTAACCCTTAACATAGTTCCAAGACAGCACCCTAATCCAGCTGGGTCTGAAGATCAAGCCTGTAGGCTCACAGATGTAGCCCAGACTAGGGAATGGAAGCAGGCATCAGTTATGCACTGCTCTGTTCCGGGATTTGCCACTACATGTAAATGTTGACAAATAACTAACAACCCAAATGAAATACAGGGTGTATTTGGATTTTTGAATTAACTGCTTGAGACTCTGCTTTAGGAGAAAATCTGAGGCAATTAAACAAAAGACTCTCCAGATTGTGTTTCCATAAGAAACTTCTTCCAGAAATACTCTTCTCTAGGATTTGCTATTCTTTTGGTGTAAATGTAAAAAAATGTTCCTGTTAAAAACTATCAAAGGGTCTCAGCATACAGCTTTTACAAAGGGACTGTGGGTATTTCAAAATTACAAAGCCTCCCTTTTAGGAGTCATGATGTCAACATAGGAATGGTCATGGTCTACTTCAAGAACAATGTAAGAGACCTAAGGCCAGCATGCTGGAGTAGCTATTCACATGGAGCATTGATGAGAAGACAGTATCTAACCAAATACCGAGAAAATGGAAATACTTAAAATCACCAACTTCAAAAATGCTTCCACTTCCATTATGGTCTTTAAATGTGATTGTCAATTAGAACAATCTTCTTATATGGCTTTTAAGAACATATTATTATCCAGAAGAATTCAGCAGGAGGATTTCTTCTTCCTCCTATGGTAGAGTAGCTTGCAGTTAGACCAAAGCTCCACAAAAAGAGCTAGAAAAGCTGGATTAAAAAACACTGTGCAAAGGCTTCGGAGAGTGATGGAGGCCACCAGGACTCAAGGGGCCAAGATCCAAGAGAGAAAAGAACCATTAAGAGGTGCTGAGACCTTCTGAGAGCCACATTTCCCTCTGGTGAGAGGCTGAGAATCATGGCAGAGGACTTGAACAGGAACCTCCCAAAAATGGATATTTACACGGATAATAATTCAAGTACTCAAATCTTTGGCAAGAGAAAATCTGACTTAAAACCACAGAAGATATCCATTATACATTCACACAGAATAATTAATTTTATTATTATTTTTTTAATGGCAACACCAAGAGCTGGCACAGATTTGGAATAACAGGAATTCTCATCCAATACTAATGAAGGCAAATCATGCAATCGCTTTGGAAAACTGCTTGACACTTTATCCTAAGGCTAAATATGTGCATAACCTGTGATTTAGCAATTGTACTTGTAGGTATATATACAATAAAAAAAGTCTACATATGTTCAACAAAAGACAGGTATGAGAATGTTCTCAACAGCATTACTTGTTAAAGCTTCAGGCTTGAAAAAAAATAAAATGTCCATCAATAATGCGACAGATAAGCTTAATCTGGTACAATCACTCGATAGAATACTACATGACAAAGAAAGAGAAAAACTATGGACTGCCATATGCAACAACATGAATGAAGGTAAACACCAAAGAGTAATGATGATTCCATTTTATATAAAGTTCAAAAGCAGAAAAAACCAAGGCCAGAAAGGCCTGAATTGTGATTATCTTGGTAATGGGGATCAATGGCTGGGAAGGGTATAAGTGAGTCTGCTGGTATACCACTCATCTTGATGTGGGTGGCCATTAAATGGGATGTGCACTTTGTAAACATTCATAGCGTGTGGTTATGTTTTGTGCACTGATGCATTAGATGCCACAGCAAGCTGAAGATCCACTAACACCCATTCTCCTCTTTCTCCTCTTGGTTAATGCAATACTGTAGCCACGTTACACAACTCTTGAGCACCATTTTTATAGGCTCAATGTAAAAGCTGCCTCAGGAGGAACTGAATGTAACTCCCAATTGTAGTTATGTGTATGGTTGTTCTGACAGAGATTGCTTTTGTCAGCTTATAACTCAGTTCTGGCCAATGGGATAGGAGCAGAAGTAAAAGTGCCAATTCTAGGTCTTTCTAGTAAGAAGTCTGATTGTACACTTCCCTGGGTCTTTCTCCCCTCCCTAAGGACTGGAAAATGGCCAGGTGGAAATGCTGCTTTGGGCCCAGAGAGAGAAGTCACATATTGAGGATGGCACAGCCCCTTTGTCTCGACTGGTATGTGAGAAAGAATTAAGCTTCTAGCTAGTTTGAGCCACTGACTTTGGGGAGTCTCTTTATTACAGAAGCTGAGATAGTACCCTAAATAATATAGGCACTAAATCATGCCATTGAAGGCAGTTACAGTTTGAAAACTTTGTACAGCTGATCCCTGAACAACTCAGGGGCTATTTATACACAGATACAGGATTATAAATATACTTTCTCTTTCTTATGATTTTATTAATAATGTTTTTTTCTTCCATCTTACTTTATTATCATAACACATTATATAATACATATAAGATACAAAATATGTGTTAATTAACAGTTTATGTTACTGGTAAGGCTTCCCAGTCAACAGTAGGCTATTAGTAATTAAGTGTCTGGGGAGTGAAAAGTTATACACAGATTTTCAACCGCATAGGTGGCTGATGCCCTTAATCTCCCCCCGAGCTCAGAAGGTGTTATTCAAGGGTCAACCATACTTTTACTATTCACTATTTGTCAAAGACTACAGTACTTAATTGCTTTGTTGTCAGTGTGCCACCACAAAACCTAGAGATGACTCTAGAAAAAAAGCACAGGGCAGAGGAAAGAATATTTTCTCATGTGGAAGCTGAGAGTAGCCTTCTATTTCTGCCTCTAGTGATAAGGGGCTTAGTTTTTGTTTTGTTTTTTTTAGATTTATTTTAGAGAGAGTACATAGGGGGAGAGGCAAAGGGAGAGGGAGAGAGAGAATCCTCAAGCAGATTTCCTCCTTAGCATGGAGCTCAACGCAGAGCTCAATCCCAGGACCTTGAGATCATGACCCAAGCCAAAAGCAAAAGTTGGCTGCTTAACCAACTGAGCCATCCAGGCACCCCGGGACTTGTTTTTATTAACCTGTAAAATACAAAGGTGTCTGGATGTGCCCAGTGATCTCCTCCTCCGTGTCTAACATTCTTTGACTTTCCAAAAAAGACTTAATGACCCTCATGCAATTACGGTTGGCTGGAGGCCCCATTGGGAAAAGGCCTATACTTCTGTGACATCCTTGTACATATATGACTTGAAGAAAGCTTTTTCAAATATGGAGAACAATGGTTTTTATTATGTAGACTGTAGAATTAAATCGCAATAAATCATACATTTTCTAGGTGCTCTCTTTAGTTATCCCAGCATCAATAAGCACCAAATATTAGCAACAGCAAAAAGAAGTGTCTTTAAAACCTGAAGCATTAATGACCTTTAGTGCATCAAGGTATAGCAAATTAATGTAGCCAAATGGATATAAGGACTGAAGAAGAGGATTAGTCAACAGACAGATATGCTTTGGATGCTGAATCCAAAGAAAAAAATTGGTTTCTTTTCTTTCTAAATACTCCGAGGGCCTATTAATTGACATGTGACCTAAGAGTTGGGTTTCTGTTTTTTGAAAGGAATACATTTGTGGTATTTTGTGAGACAATGAATCATGTTTGTTAGTATACAGGTGATGCTAAAAAAAAAATCTTCCATACTTTATATAGTTTAACTATATACAAGTTATCTTACCTGGGGGTTTTTAAATACAGCATATTTTTCCTCTTTCTCCAAAAATAGCACTTTATTTTCTGTGTCTCTTGTCCAGTCTGATAAGACTTCAACAACATTTTCATGGTCTTCAAAAATCCTTTCTGATGAAACAAGAAAGAGCATTCTTTCAGACCCAAGACATTAGGCTTTCCGACAAAGAAATAAGCTAGTACTGAGTTAAACACAACGCTTCCTACCTCTCACTGGTTTTTAGAAATTCCTAATTCCTACATGATGTCACACTGTAACACCCCTATTATGTTTCTTCTTTGGTGTCAGGTGTTCAACTTATTTGCCATAAAAAAAAAAGCATGGCAGATCAACATATAATATTGTATAATGGGCACTCACTGCACTTTTTTCTTATTAGCATTTCTGACTTTAAATAGGTCCAGATAGAGGTAAATATCCTATCTGTAAGGAGGACCATGAAGCAGTAATTGGCTAAACAAGTTTGAATGAAGTTGTGGGACATGTGATATGTTCTCTAAAACATCATCCCCAAAGACTCTAAAAACAATGTATGCATATCTGAACCAAACCTAAACATAAGGAAGGCTTTCATTTCTCTATTTGACTCAGAGAGCTGAAAAGTACTCCAAGAGGTTATTTCAGCGTAGAACTTTTACTTCAGAAAAAAAAAAATTCACGGAAAGATTCTAAGGCAGGCAATTTGGTATCCCACCAAGTTCTTCTGAGAGAAAAAACAAAACAAAACAAAACAAAACACTGTTCTGAGTGATCTTAACAATGAGAAGGAGAAGGAACAAGAGTATTTTTTTTAATTGCCTTTTTACTTTTTTTTTAACTCTACCAATTTTTACCAACTGTTTTTTGCTCTTTGGGGCTGAGCTTCTTCAACTAGACAAAGGAAGTGGGGAAGATGGAAGGGGAATGAACACTAATGTACGGCACAGTTACGCTATAGTTTAAAGAAGCAAGCTCTAAAGCGATTATTAGCTAAAGATACTCGGGCCCTCCATAACTGGCTCAATTTACTAAGCATGCTGTGAGAGGTATCATCCTGTCACTTTTTTCCCCTTATGGAACCACTAGAGAAGTGGCAATAATAATGCTGACAACCCCCAAGGTGTGGCCCATTGCAACAATCTGAGTCTCTTCACCACAGAGAAATGAAGAGGCAAGCACTGAATCTGACATAAGGGGAGTGATTTATGGCAAGTCTTGATAGCCTTGAAGCAAATTCTTCTTAATAATAGACCCAAACCCCGCATAAAGCAAACCCACAGGTTTTTGAAGCACAGTCTAACATGGGGGATAGGGCTTACCGATTTGCAGTTCTGTGTAGATTTCATAAAGACACCAGTCTACGTTGCAATCACAATGGGTTTTCTCAAAAAGGTTGTCTAGAACATCTCGGGTCAATTGCCGCTCATCCACCATCAGTGATTTAGTGCTGTTATCATTCATGTGCACCTTGACAACAAGCTGGGGATAGAGCCACAGAGCAGCCAGTAAATTTCAACCACTGGAGAAGGCCAGGGAGATTAAGATTTCAAAGCTGCTACTGTTTCTATGAATTTAAGTAAGAATGTGTTCTGCAAAGGCACTCAATATGAACTCATATGCTCAGTACTTGTTTAAGGTGCTAAGAATACAGGGATGGAAAAACCAATTCACAAAAACAAAACAAAACAACCCCACACCTAATAAAGTCCTTGCCCAGACTTCAGACGCTCTGCATTCTGGTGAAGGAGACAAAAAACAAGCAGAATCAAAGAGGTGCTGACTTCCTGCTTTCATGACATCTTTCTGGCACTTGTCCAGATTCATCCCGGAGCCCAGAAGCATGTCTTGACTGAAAGTGTATCTATAATAAATTTTTCTCTTTTGCTTAGCTGGAGCTGAGTCCTACTTCATGCAACCTGAAGGTTCTAAGGTACAGGCAAGACCAAGCTGGTTACTCTGCAACTCATTTGAAGGTCAGGGGTGCAAGCGACACAGCACCACTGAGAGGTCTTATGGGGGTCAAATAGGCTGTGCCACAGCAGAACATGTTTGAGATTAGAGGTGGATTAAGCAAAATGAAGACAGAGAAACAAGCTATTACAGAGGCATATAGGAAAATCAGTGATCAAATTTACTTTTCATTTCAGTTTTTAAAAATTCTACTGTACTGATTTCATAGTCGAATTAGTCATTATCCCGTTCTAAATCTAGAGGGTTTGATGGGAGCTGAGTTTACCTATCTTCAATAAGGACATAGGATTTCACTGTTTTTTCCAGGCAACTTGGCTAAGTGATTAAATCTTCTGACACCCCCCTCCCTGAGAGATCATGATTCTGATAAAATATAACAAAATTAATTCATGATGTAATACAGCTAGGGTCTGGATTTTCTCTGACACTTGTGTATTTGTAACATATTTCTAATTATAGTAGTTATTTTATTATTTATGAGTGCTACCGGTTATAACGGAACTATATATATCCAGTCTTCAAAAGGAACACTGGAAGTGTGCCCACTAATTTACTACACATGCACATTTAGGGAAGATTTCCTACAACTCCATCGGGGAAGAACTGTGCTTTCTTTACCAAGATCACTGATCCTACCTAATTAAGTGGGAAGTAGGTTTAGTTGGAGTCGATCAAGTTGGAGTCTAGCTTTGAATGCAAGGCCAGAAGGCCTTCCCCTTTTCAGACAACGCAGCCTAACCATCAGCCTGTGGTGCCTACAACCATATACACTATGCACACCAGCAGAAAAGGCCTGGAAACACCATCAACCAGAACCACCTGATACGACTCTTGCTTTCTATTTCTATTCTATTCTATTCTAGCTTGAAAAGAGAAGTGTGAAATAGCTAAAGATAAGTTCTGCCTATTCTGTTTGTCTAGGGTTAGTGCTGGCTACTCACAATGGAGATTTATCACTATTAAAAATGCGAATAGGGGTGCCTGGGTGGCTCAGTCAGTTAAGTGTCTGCCTTCAGCTTCGGATGGTCTCTGGGTCCTGGGATTGAGTTCCGCATCAGGCTCGCTGCTCAGAGGGGACCCTGCTTCTCTCTCTCACTCTCTCTTTCTCGGATAAATAAACAGAATCTTAAAACAAATGTGAATAAATGGACTGGAGAGGCCATACAATTGGTAACATTTCTTCCTCCCCAAAAGTTTGGGTCAGGTTCTGAGCCACTGAGAAACTGCCCCTCCTGTTCCATCTAATCTGATCTCGAACATGTTGTGCAGTGAGCAGAAAGAAGAGCTCAGTTCCTGTGGACTGTTATGCAGAGTTACGGAAACAACCGAGGGTTTGGGTGGAGATAGAAATCTGGGCGAGGGTCTGGCAGGGACCACAAACTGAAGTGCATATAAACCTTCTCTTCTCAACATCGGCACACACAGAGTCAAAACACACACCAGGACAGTAAAAGTGCATTTCTTCTCCCCAGGATCATTCAAATTAAACCCTTACTCCAAGGTTGTCTGAAAAATACTTTTTTCTCTCTTGAAAACCTACAAAACCTGTAGCCCAGAAACAGCTTGTTGTAAAGTTTTTTTTTTTGTATTGTATGTTTGTCTTTTGATATTTAAAATGATAGGCCCAAGTGCCACAATGTCAAAGATACACTCATCTAACTGGAGAAATGAAGCATGGAAGATTGCACAGAAAAACAGAAAATCCTCAGAGAGCAGGCTTTGCTTTACTATGATTTATTTTCTGTGTGTGGACGGCATACCCACTGCTCTCTGCTGAGAATTATTGCTCTAGAGTAGCTACATGTCCTAAGAAACACTGCCAATGTTCGGACTGAGAAGATTTAATCTCCCTGATGAAAAAATTTAATGATATTTGACCACATTTCATTTTTGCTTAGGGGTTCTTAAGAAAATAAAACATATGTTTGTGTTTTGTTTTTATATAGAGAAAAAAACCCTAAACCACATAATTTGACAGTGATGAAAGGTTGTTTTTTAAATTTTTTTTGGCAGAAACTGCAAACTAAATTTAATCCACATGTAGTTACAAATATCTACAATTACAGAACTTAGAAAATAAAAAAACCAAGAGAAGGCTGGCGACTTTTAGCAAGAAGAAATTACGTTTACTATTCTTCACAGCTTCTATCACATTTACAAGCTGAAGAGTAGCTATACCAACAGAGAATATTGCTAGATCCCAGTTATGTGATTCAGCAAGCAGAGTGCTTTTCATATCGATGCTGTTTGCTAGAGGGTAGAATGATTAAGCATGGAAAAACTTCCCCTTTCTAATCTAGTACAGTAAAGACTTTAAGGTTTTTATAATTTCTCCTTTTTCTTTTGCCAGTTGTTAAATAAAAGAATATCCTAGCCCTAAACCCTTCATAGGTTTTTTTGCTTCTGTGCTAAAAGTGTACACATGGAATTATTTTCCTGTGTCACAGAGTTTTAAAACAAATGAACATACATATGAAATTCATGAATTTCCATTTCCAGAACTTTGTAATGTAAGCTGTGTACATCATTCGCAATCCAAAATGAAGTCAACACCCCACAGAATACTTGTGGGCAAAGTTCTTCAAATAGACGTGATTTCCATGTTGCAGGTTAGTAGGAGCACACCTTGGTTACTTCAGTAATGTGCAAGTATGTCTCGGTTATGCTCACAGGCTTTTGTTTTAAGGGATACATTTGGAGTGTCTGAAATCAGACCAAATATACAACTTGGCTTCTTAATTTTCTTTCTTTTCCCACTGATCAGAGTGGCTTCTGTTTTACATCTCCTTTTTGAATGAAAAATAGGTCATGCTTTGTGTTTACTGTTACCATTGACCCACCTAAGATTTGGAGAAGTTCTCTGGCTTTCTGAGACACTGCAGGAAACAGCGGCTATCTACCACCCCTCTCTTAGTCTCCAGTTGAAGCAAATCGACTGAATAAGCTAGTTGTCCTACCTTTTTATCTAACAATCAACTTCTCTTTTCACTTCCCCTCAGAAAATACAGCCAATGTGGCCCCCTTTTTATAAACAATCCAGTGGTTTAAAATAGTTTAAGTAGTTACAAATTTTCTTTCTTACTCATTTCCTTTTGTGTTTTTATCTTACAGGTAAAGTCAGTGGCCCAGGGCAGCCATGTTCATGGACAGTGAGCTACTGCGTTGTACAACAGGCCATCCTGCTTGTCATCCTTCCCCCTACAATCCATTTTCCACATAGCGCCCGGATGATCTTTAAAAACCAGATACCATCCGCAGTTTAAAACCCTCAAATGGCTTCCCAGTGCACTTATAATATATTCCAGACTCTTCCTCGGGTCTGTGAGGTTGTTTGGCCTCTCTGACCTCAAATCCTCCTCCACTTTCCCTCCTACTCAATGGCTCTCTGAGCAGTGGCCATACAGCCCTGCCCGGGATGCTCTCCCACCACACCCCTGGGGAGCTGGCCTCTTCTTGCTGCTGCCTCCTCAGAGAGGCCTCCCCCATCACTAGGTCCATCTAGAAGTGACTTAGGGATTCTTCATCACTTTTTTTCTGCTTTACTTTCTTCCTAACACTTTTTCCCCCTCTAGAATTTAACTCTACATAGACAGGGACCACACCTGAACTTGTCTACTTCTGTACACCAAGCACCTGTTCTATGAGATGGGGATGCATCAGTGAAGAAAACACAAAAATCCCTGGAAGAACTTCTGTGGGGGTGGTGAGGGGAGGTAGGCAATAAATAGGATAAACAAGTAGAGTCGATATTATGTTGGATGGTGATGAGCATTGAAGAGGAAAAGAACGTAGGGAAGGGGTGCGGGTATTGAGGGTGTATGTGCAATGTCAGACAGAGAAGGCCTTACTGAGCAGCTGACCAGACCTAGGGGAGGAACACAGAAAACCCACTGGCATCTGGGGAAGAGCTTTCAAGGCAGGGCACTGTAAAGTACAAAGGTCCTGAGGCCAGGGCATACCTGGAGTGTCTGAAGAACAGTGGTGAGACCAGGTAGCAAGAATGGGGTTGGTGGGGGGGGGGGACAGTGGGCAGCCACATCATCTAGGAGCTTTAGGCTGCTGTGAGGATTGGACTTTTCTGTGTGAGATGGGGTGCCATGGGAGGCTTTAGCATGGGAGGGATGGGAGACAGGACAGGAACTGGAGCACACACAGAAATATGACAGTTCATCCACAGTAACAGGAAAGACTATGGACTCTTTGTCACAGGTGTAGGCAGACAGGAAGGTAAATGTCTTTGGAGCTTACGGACCTCTCCTTCTGAGTGCTTCTATTTTCTCAGTGCCACAGGAAGCAACATCATTAGCTTAGAGAATGTGCATGAAGAAAGAGGTACTGGAGGTTTTAAAGGAAAGATAGGAATCGTTTCCTTGGTTAGCGGGTGTGTGTTTGTGCTGTTGGGAAGCCTGGGCAGTGCCGAGAACCCAGGTGAGTGAGAAGAGAGCTGGATTTAGGGTTTAAAATGGTAAGTACGAGGTGAAAGAAGGGCAAGACAGCTGAGGATGTGTGATTCCAGTACTTGAGCATGGTATTTAATAAATGTAGAAAACTGGGAAGAATAATGTCAAAAAAGTGCATGCATATTTAGAATGAATGGGACCAGGCTGATCTGGGAAGTCCTCATAGATGACCCTTGAATGTCTGGATGCAGGGATAGTCAAGGACTATTTACTGAATATCATTCAACATGTACTGAACACCTTCTTTCCAGGAACCAAGAGGGGTACTGTAGGAACATAAAGTCTAATGCTCTTCACCCACCTAGAAGTAATAAGTTCTTCTGTGGTCTTAGACATGATATACTCTTCAGGAACTGAAATAGGACCATTTCATCTTTCTCCTAAGTAACCAAATTAATTATTATTAACACTTAACTGTTATTAGGTATGTGCTTCTACTGAGGTTAAGTACATGTGTTTCTGTTATAAGATATGGGTTCCTGGAAAACTTATAGTCTACAGAAAACACTCATAATTGCAGGCTTATTGGGAAAATAGGATTAAGCAGGTCACTCAAAATTTATGCAACTTTGAGCCCAGAGCACTAGCCAAAACAACATTTGGGATCTCGAGACATAAGCAGGACATCTAGGGTGGGCGGCCGCGCTGGAGGCTGCCTCGGGCGATTATGAAAATTGCACAAAAGCAATTGTGGAAAGGCTAAGGTGAGGCCAATGGAAGCTGAGCTCTGACCCAGTAAAGGCACGTCCAGAAGGTGGAGCCACTTACTATTACAGGACACCTGATCAGAACCCAAGAGGGCGCGCCCCCAGGGGAGGAGCCCTGGGAATGGAAACTTGGAAGCTTCCACATTTACACTAACAGAGGTCCCGATTTATCAGGGACAAATGAGCTAACTGATGTCATAGAAAGAATAACTATGTGTACTAAAATTTTAACAAAATTACAAGTATTTGGAAAACACCACTTGAAATTTTATTTATTTTTTATCATCAAGCATAATACCATGTTATTAATTTAACCGCCCCATGCAAAAGTGATTCACGGTTTACCTTCTTGACCTTGGCCTCCTTCAGTTTTTCCAATGCTAGCTTAATTTTATCAGCCTTGGCTTGGGCTGCTTCTTCTTCCTGTAAAACAGCAAGATACTCAACACAGTCCACTAGAGAAGAGCAGTGAGAAGGCACCCGTGCCATGGCTAACGCCTTAGTTACATTATGCTGGCAGAAGCCTGTGTTAGCGGGCACCAAATTTCACATGTTTGATTATCAGAATTTAAATGACTATAACAAAAGTCTTCAGCCCAAAAATGTAGAAGGCAGCCACACTTTGTATCTTAGGGATAGTAACTTCAAAGATGAAATGACAACTCTAAAAGTGCTTCACATATTTAGTCCACAGAAATCTCTGAGTGGCTCAAGACTGGGTGCTAGCCTGAGGAATCTACTAGTGAATCTCAAGGGATTTGAACACTCCCTGAAATCACACACATTCTTCTGGATCAGCATGCATTTCCTGAAACTCCTTGTTTTTATTCAATTCTTAAAGGGGTACTTACCTTCCTAAAAGTTAAGATTTAAACTCAAATGTAAACTTATAATTCACCAAGAAAACACTGTCGAACACACACGAGTAGGCAGAAAAGAGACTGAAATATTTTATGAGCCCAAAAGCCCTTTGATTTTTGTAAGCAAATATTCCAAGAACAGGATTATTAAGACTCTCCTATTTATTTATTATTTTTTAAATTTAAATTCAATAGCCAACACATCATTCGTGTTTTATGTGGTGTTCAATGATTCATTAGTTGCGTATAACATCAAATGTTCATCACATCACATCACATCCCCTTCTTAATGCCCATCACCCAGCTACCCCATCTCCCTACCAGTAACTCTCAGTTTGTTCCTGGAGTCAAGAGTCTCCCAGGGTTTGTCTCCCTTTCTGGTTACATTCTAATTACTTGAAAGCAGACATACATCTTCTTACACCAGTGATTCTTAATTTTTTTTTTTTGAGCCACCAACCCCTTTAGGAATATGTTGAAAGCCATAAAGCCCATAAAGCTTTACATGTGCATTCAACTTTGCATATATTGGGAAGGGAATCACGGCCTTCTTGAAATCTTCATGGACACGACACTAAGAACCTCTGCTCTTTAGAATGGCAGTTGTCAAAGTGACAAGAGAGAACAAGTGTTGGTGAGGATGTGGAGAAAAAGAGAACCCTTTGCACTGCTGGTAGGATTGTAAACTTGTACAGCCAGTATGGAAACAGTACGGAGGTTCCTCAAAAAACTAAAAATAGAAATACCGTATGATCCAAAAATTCCACCTTTGGGTATATATCCAAAGAAAATGAAATCACTCTCTGGAAGAGATCTGCATTCCCGTGTTCACTGCAGCATTATTCACAATAGCCGAGACATGGAAACAAACTGTCTGCTGATAGATGAATGGATAAAGAAAATGTAGTATATATACAATGGAATATATTTTTCCATAAAAAAGAATGAATCTTGTCATGTGCAACAACATGGATGGATCTAAAAGGTTTATGTAAGTGAAATAAGTCAGAGAAAGACAGATACCATATAATTTCATTTATATGTGTAATCTAAAAAAGTAACTCATAGAAACTCATAGAAACAGAAAGTAGAATGGTGGTTGCCAGGGATTGGGATGGGATGGGGAAATGGGGTGATGTTGGTCAAAGGGTACGAACTTCCATTTATAAGACAAATAAATTCTGGCAATCTAATGATGCACAGCATGGTTACTGTAGTTAACAATACTGTATTGTGTACTTGAAAGTTGCTAAGAGAGTACATCTTACGTGTCCTCACCACATACATGTGCATGCCCACACACAAAGGTAATGTGAAGTGATGGAGGTGTGTCTAACCTTATTATGGTAATCATACTGCAGTACATATGTGTAGCAAATCATCAGGTCATACACCTTAAACTTACACAGTGTTGTATGTCGATTACGAAGTAAAGCTGGGGACCAAAAGAGTCTCTACTCCACATGGATCACTAATTTTTAAATAACATTTCTACAATAAAGATACAATAGAACAAAGAGCATGACAGAGTATGACTTAATATTCGATTCATATTTAATATTTGTTCATTCAAAAGGCAATGTAGGAACTTTCAGGGTTGCTAGGGTCATATTTATGAATACTGTTCATCATCACACAGTACAACAATGTGGAAGCCACAGGAAATAGAGCTGGGTTCTTACTTTAAAGTATTTTTCAAGTGGCTTACTGTAAGAAAAATCCGTAAAAGTGCTCTTTTTACTCTTATGAGAGACATAGTATAAGTTAATGTCCCACATTATGATGATATAAATTTCCCAGATGTATGGCTTCTCAGTGTTCAGAAATTTATTAATACTGAGCACTCGGGCACCTGGGTGGCTCAGTGGGTTAAAGCCTCTGCTTTCGGCTCAGGTCATGATCTCAGGGTCCTGGGATCGAGGCCCGCATCGGACTCCCTGCTCAGCAGGGGAGCCTGCTTCCCCTTCTCTCTCTCTGCCTGCCTCTGCCTCCTTGTGATCTCTCTCCCTCTGTGAAATGAATAAATAAAATCTTTAAAAAAAAATACTGAGCACTCATCACCTGCTTGGTCTACAACTGTCCCACCCAACTACACAGTACAGATGATTCACGGGTATCTCTGCCCTACTGAATAGAGATGCCAAATTCAACAAAATTCCATTTAATTAAATTCAGAAGTATGTAAGGAGTGCTTTCAATTCTTTATGTACCAGGTTAGCACCAGGGACACAGTCATGTATATATCAGTTCCACAGTTGATGACAAGTTAATAAAACATTACCCACAAATTGAGTATTATCAGGGAACGCTGCATACAAATACAAATTTTAGCCAAGCTATATTCACTCCTGAATATGGCCCCAATATGTTCTTTATACACAACAATGTGTCTTTTTATGGAGGATTCTGGCTTGGCAAGAAATGTACTCGGTATCCTTGTTTTTTAAGTATCTCAGAACTCCAGAGATTTATGAATGTAACTGTCATTTTGAAGAAAGTCAAAGATCACGGGTAGCAGAGGTCAAGAGTTCTGCCATCTTTGCCCTTGACACTTACCTGAGAGAGAGGTTCTGGGGGTGGTGGTGGCAGAGGAAGGTCTACCATGGGATCTGCTGGTGGAGGAGGTAAGTCATCCTCATATTGACTAACACTAACTGCAGCGACATTTGCTCCACAACCAAGAGCCCCTGCACCACTGAAATCTGGTACCTCCAGGGATGCGGGATGATGCTGATTCTGAGATGACTCCTTCTGTGCCTGGATCGTCCTCTGCTCAGCCTCGCTTATATCTGCCACCAGATCCGCCATGAGAGCATCTAAATCTTGGTCTTCTAGGGCATTTAAGGACTCTGATGGGGGAAAATCATGTTAATGATCGCAACAACAATTTATACCTGGGAAAACTGAAAGAAGGTCATTTTTAAGAGTGATATTTGGGTACTGGTTGTCAGGTTCTGGGAAATAGGGAGAGGTTGGTGAAAGGGTGTAAACTTTCAGTGGTAAAGATGAATAAGGTCTGAGGATCTAATGTATCTAACATGGTGACTATGGTTGATAACACTATTGTGTAAGTGAAATTTGCTGAGGGAATAGAACTTAAATGTTCTCAACAACAATATCAAAGAGGGTAAATTCGGTGAGGTGATGGATGTGTTAATTAACTCGATACAGGAAATCTTTCACCAGGGATACATGTATCAAGTCATCACATTATACACTTTAAATGTCTTACAATTTTATTTGTCAGTTAAACCTCAACAAAGCTGAATTCCTTCTCTATAACTCCCCCCACCACCAAATTAAAGGAGAAAAATGTGTTTGCTACCCTCACAGATTAGCTATAAAGTCAGATTCAAGCACATGATTAGCTAAGTAGGAATTCTTGCATATTCTGGTGCAAGATCTGAGAGTTTTAGAAGAGTAAGGGAGGGGAGGTTTTGGGAACAGATGGAAGGGGAGTTTTCCTCAGGCTTTAGGAGGGCAGACAGAGTACCACTGATAAATATACTTGGAAGAAAGTAGATCTCAACCAACTGGGCCTTAATATGATTTAAGACCTGTGGTAAGGTTAAAGCCTCTGGAGGGACACCATCTAACTACAGAAACTCTCAGATTCAAAGAGAGAACAATTAATGATAAATGGCAGGAAATAAAGCACTAAGGAGGTTGAAGTAAAAAACAATTCTTTTTCCTTTCAAAGATTTTTATTTATTTATTTGACAGAGAGAGAGAGAGAGATTACAAGTAGGCAGAGAGGCAGGCAGAGAGAGGGGGGGGGGAAGCAGGCTCCCCGTTGAGCAGAGAACCCAATGCAGGCCTTGATCCCAGGACCCTGAGATCATGACCTGAGCTGAAGGCAGAGGCTTTAACCCACTGAGCCACTCAGGCGCCCAGTAAAAAACAATTTTTAAAAATTGGGGTTATGTGGCAGACTTTGTAAGATGATAAGCTGCGAGTTAACTTTTAAAAAAAGGTAAGACATAGATTTTTCAGAGCGAGGGTGAGGGAGGACAGCTCTCATTGGAATTTCTTCCATGTGTGATTGGGGATCAGATGTGTGATCCTGAAAGCTGACCTACGGTGAGACCTACAGGGAGTGGCATCGGTGACCGGTGTTAGCAGAGCACTCTGGTGATCTGGCATTCATTGGATGGCAAAGGCAATGAACACAGGATGGGCATAATGAAGTAATCCATGAGGAAAAGGATTCACCTTCTGTGTTCAGGACACACATCATTGTAATAAACACCACGTAGCATATTGTCCTCAAGCTAGTAGTTCTAGTGGACAGCACTTGGACTAAGATCTGTATCTCCATTCTGAGTGAAAAGGATTTATTTTCTTCTAAGTGATTTTTGCATGTGACTTCTTCATAAAATTAATTAAAAAATTTTCAGAAAAAATATATGTAGAACAAATGAAGCACATTCACAATTTCCTACTGCCAGTAATTACACTGCGACTGTTGCAAATTATGACATGTAAGCAAATGATTTTAACCCTTTATAAAAATTTTAGGTACAAAGTTCCCATAATAATTCTCATATTAACAACTTCCAAAGCAAATCATACTTCTCACTATATCTATATAGAATTGACCAATATGGAATTAGGGAATAAGAATGACACGGACTCTGTTCAGAAGTCTGTCACTAACTCTCTGAATGATTTTGGGCAAAGTACAAAGTATTTTTAACTCGTTTTAGCAATGTTTTAGGTGGAGACAGTAAAACACTTATTTCTTTTCTAATTCCTAATGCATTTAATTTTCAGTACATATCAGTACTTTTTAATGGTTGTTCCCTAGACCCAAATCGTGCTACAGGTATATGTCTTATCTCCTTAAGGACGTGAGTTTTTTGTTACTGCACTTTAACATTGCTATGTTTATATATTGCTGGGTTTCTTTGTTTCTGTCATCTTCAGTAATTTTTTGATATTAGGTACTCAGTGCTTAGAAAAGATTAGTTGAGTTGACTATAATTGCAGTATTCTTAACTTTAATTGAATTGATTAAAGCTTAGCCACTGTGAGTGTGATGAGGCAAATCTGCATTATTTACATGTGCAAGTATATGTTATTTATTAATGTCATATATTTTACCAAAGCGTATTGCTTTTTTGAAATGTCATGAGTGTAACCATCATTCATGATGGAAATGATTGACAGGAACAGTAAATTTTTATGGCAAACAGAAAAGAAGGTGGGAAAAGAAGTCAGAAGAGATGTATTATAATTTACCCAGATACAGGCATTGACCTCTAAGGGTTTATTAAAAAAAATATTGAAAATAACAGAAGCAATGAAACCCAGTGAGTGATAGAAATAAAACTTGGAATTTTGGATTTCTTTAACTGGACTTCTCTATTATTTTGTTTTTTATTTTTTTGGTGGATATTGCCAGTCTTTGGAAAATCTTTTTCAAGAGTTGCAGTGAGGGGTGCCTGGGTGGCTCAGTCATTAATTGTCGGCCTACAGCTCAGGTCAAGATACTGGGGTCCTGGGATCGAGCCCCACATCAGGCTCCCTGCTTCTCTCTCTCCCACTCTCCCTGCTTGTGTTCCCTCTCTCGCTGTGTCTCTCTCTGTCAAGTAAATAAAATCTTTTTTTTTTAAAAAAAGAGTTGCAGTGAATTCTCATTAACTTGGAAGGAATTACTTCAAGATTCATTGTAATTTGAATAGCACATGGGCTATTATTGTCTCCACACTAAATAAGAAAAGAGATTTTTGTTAATAAAATAATGTGACCATCTCAGCGGGGGTAAAAAAAAGTCAGAAAAATATATTACATATTAATTATATATCAATTAAAATATATTTTGAAGCATCCATTAATATATTGTCAATTATTTTAAAGTGGATAATTCATTATTATCCTGGAAGGGACATTTCCTTATTAATAGTTTTTTACACTACTGTATCTTATTATTCTCAGGGCTTAGTAATAAGGAGAAACTCCCTCTACTTAAAAAAAGTTTTGATACTTTACATAAATGCAGGATAGTATTCCCTTTCATTGTAGGCAAAAATACCTTCTTGGGACCCAATTTAATCCAGACACCATAAAACACAATCTGAAGTCCAGGTGTTTAAAACGTCCAGGTTCCCTACATTTTTGTTTTCAAATCATAGTTCTGTACAGATTTTAGTCATCATTATGATCTCAAATTACTTAAGAAAAGAAATTATTATGCTTACCATTTAAATCTTTAAAACCCACGCTGTAGTTAAATTCAGCTCTGGGCGGTTTGGGATCAGGAGGAGGAAGAGTGTCAACTCCTAAACTCTGTGAAAACAGATCCCCGCCCCCAAAGTTATTCACCATAGGAACACGTTTGCAGTGTATTTTAATCATTAAGTCAAAAATCATTTATTGTATACACATTTTCTTTCTGAGTATGTTCTTTAGAAACTGTATTCTTACATGAAAATGTTCTATGTGATTTTTTTCCCCTACAGAAAATTACAACTTAAAAATTGTTCTAAAAGGTACAAGGTACATCTTGAAACAAAGCAGGTCAACTGAGAATGATGAGCATGAGATAGTTCATTTTTATAAATAACAGAAAAAAATCCCCTGTAATGGTGCATTTGTGACACATACACTGTATGTTATTCTATAAGGACTTTAGTAATGGCAACAAAGAAAAGGAATGTCTAGTCACTTGGAAGATAAAAGTTTCAGGATGAATCTGCCATTAGATAGTAAAATGTTACACTCTTACTCTCATCTAATAAAACTCCTGTTAAAAAGAAATTAAGACAGAATAAGTTATTAACTGTGTAAATAGTGGTTTTTAATTGAAAAGTACCTCCCTATATGATTTAAAAGCATACACAATCTAAATTTTCAAAAATACTTTTATGTCTATAGTTTGAGACGTGCTTTCCCCACTCTGAAACGTGAACAGTTTCATGACAGAGAGTGTATGCTTTGCTGTTATTTTGATTTGGAAAATAATATCTTTGTTCATGTCTTAAATTTCTGAAGGAAAAGAATCATTATATGTTTGAGAGTAAGTAATGGGATATCCTCAATTATAAGTAGAAACAAACAAACAAAAAAAGGGCCACTAGTCAAGAAGTTAGAACAATCTAAGCAAATCAGAATTAAAGATAAAAGGTATGTAACAATGACTGCAGTCCCAGAATTCAATCTGAAAAACAGAATCAGCAAAATTGTGGAAAACAGGGGGAGGTTGACAGTTGAACTAGGGACCAAATACCAGAACAAAAAATTTAGAGAAAGTACAAAGAAATTCATTAATGAGTTCATTTGCTGTGACTAAGAAGTCTAACATCACAATTAGGGCACAATTAATCTTTGGTCAGGATATAATTTACTATGCTATTCAAGGTAATTAGAAGTAGTTCTCTAACAAAATATTAATACATAAACATGTGATAAAACGGACTTCCAGTAAAATGCAGAAAGAGAGAAAAAAGGAGATTGATTTCCAGAAGGAGCTCCCTTCTTCATAGGAAAGTCATTCAAAGCCCAACGTGAGGTAAAGAATGTAGCATGTTCTCCATGTGTCTGGTGATTTTAGGTGATATACCAAAACACAAACAATTAAAATTTAAATTATTGTGTATCTCTTTGGTTGTTTGTGAAAAATTAAGTTATAACATCTAACCTACTTGAGATAAAATATAATTTTAAAAATCAATTAAAGACAAATATTAAGAAAAATAATAGGACAGATGGGTTGCAACATAACAAAAGTCATGAAGGTAATATGTGTATGACTAAAGATTGAGAACACTTCTTTGTAGGCACTAACTTCAGAAAAGTTTTTCTTCTGAAGTTTCATAATGGTGATTTTCTAATTCTTTACTCCTTTTCAATTTTAATTGGAATTCTACAATAAAGAAGAACTTTCTTGGGGCATCTGCTGGCTCAGTCCTTAGGGTGTGTGTGTGACTCTTGATCTCAGGCATGTGAGTTTGAGCCTCATGTTGGGTGTGGAGATTATTTAAACATTTAAAAATAAAATCTTAAAAAAAAAAGAACTTTCATCAATTATTTGTTTAGTCTGAAATATAGTTTGATTTGGACCATAGAAAGACTAAGATAAAAGCCTGGTTCTTTATCATTTTTCAGAGTAATAAGTTAATGTTCTGTCAATTTCCAATGATGACTGATAAAGTAGCTTTGTTTTTGTTATTTTTGTTTATTCTCGGTATCAATATGAACTCACAGTTTGTTTTTTGTCATGTTAGATATTTAAAATTTTTATATTTAAAATTTCCTTCTTTCATGGCTTTTGAGTGTCCTATTTTGCTTAGGAAAGTTGCCCACATCTTAGGATTGGATAAACATTTTTTTCATGTTTTCTTCTATATATATATTTCATATATTTAGATCTTTGACTTATGGAGCTCATTTTGGTATAAGGTATGAGGTAGAAATCCAGCTTTTGATTTTCCAGACATTATCTCAACACAACTTGTTAAATGATTCTCTTTTTTCCTACTTATTTAAAATGGCACTTTTGAATATTTTAAATTCTTGTATATATTTGGATCTAATTCTCTTTCAAGAATCTGTATAAATGTAGCATTACCTCTTCTTTTTCATATTTTCATGGATATTTGTGTATTTAAATCTTTCTCATATAAGTAGTGGAAATGGCTTGGTTCCCCTTCCACAAAAAAAAATCCAGTTAATATATGTATTGGTTTCTAGCCTTTATGTCTCTCTATGCATAGATATACATACATACACATATAGACAGTTTCTATATGCATGATATACATATATGTGTACACATATATATACATACACATGCACAGAACACACACACACATACACATATATGGAGAGAGAGACAAAGAGACAGACATAGGGAATGACAATGCAAATGGAATAACACATTAATTAATGTTCTCATTAATTCTCATTCCATTAAAGTAAATGGGTGTTCACTGCATTATTCTTTCAACTTTTCTTTAAGCTTGAAATTATTTCAAAATTATAAAGTTTAAGTCACATTATTACATTCTTGTTTCCTTTAATTTTGCTTCTTTCAGGAAATTAGGAAGCCTAAGGTCAATCCAGCCATTTCAACCATACTGCAGCTTCAAAGAAAGAATATGCACAAAATTCACAACTGAGGATCAAAATACAGTTTTTCTAATGGCTCAGAAAATACTCAATAATCTCAAAGGGCACTTGATAATGGCTGGTTTGAAGCTTAGATTTTAAATTCAAGGTCAAAGTGGGGCCTTTTCTTTACCATGAAATCTTGAGGTCTACCTGTTGCGAGAAGTGGATTAGCCAAGGAAGCCCTGTGACTATATCCACTTGAGTACAATAAAGAAAGAGCAAACACCATAAGGGCCTTGAGGGGAGCCAGGGGTCCGAGACACAATGAGGGGCCCCCTTCCCAACTCTTGAGTCAGAGTAACAACACACATGTGTGGAACTATAAAAAACCTCAGATTGCGACCAATCAGAACAGTCACAGGGGCCACCTGGGTGGCTCAATGGGTTAAATGCCCGAATCTTGGTTTTGGTTCAAGTCTGATCTCAGGGTTGTGGGATGGAGCCCCAGGTTGGGCTCTGCGCTCAGCATGGAGTCTGCTTGGGTTTTTTTCTCTCTCCCTCTCCCGCTGCCCCTCCCTCACTTTCTCTTTCTCTCAAATAAATAATCTTAAAAAAAAAGAAAAAAAGAACAGTCTCCCAATTGGAGAAGTGAGCGAATGGATGGAGACCACAGATGTTCACTCAAACCCTTCCCTCTCATGGGTGGCATAAGAAGTCCCCTCCTCTGCAGGAATGTGGGTGATCATTCTAACACTCACTGTTAATCAGCACCCCTTTCATCTAAGCCTACTGTCTCATATTTAGTTTCTTCCTTCACAGAGTCTAAACTTTCTTGAATTTTACATGAACTATATATAAGGGAGATGCTAACTAAAATTGATTTACGTTTCCTGAGATAAATATTTTTTAAAAAACACAGACTATTCTTCAGTTATTTTATAGAAAACTTTTAAGATCCTTAACCTATTTAGGAATATCATATTATTATTTTAACATATTATGCAGAATATTATTTTAACATATTATGCAGAAAGTTATGAGTCATAGTTATAACTATGCTCTGAATCAAAGAAGCATTTATGAGAACACTACAAGACACACTAATGCTCACCTAACTTTGTAATCTGGGTCAGAAGTCTTCAGGTCAGCAGCCCTGAGGCTCCAGTTGGCTCAACAATGGGGTGATCTGAGTTAATCTAGTCCTGGTGCCAGTGGCTTTTTCCTAGATGTGAAGCTTGTCTGAGTGCTCTTCATGCTACTCTGAGAGAACTAAGTTCTTACAGACTGATCAGAAGTCACGATAACTTCCACTTATCCTTTAAAATGTAAAATTTCCTCAAAGATTGGTAAAGAATCTTTATTAAAGGCCATGTGATTTTCTTGGCTTGTCTTTATATAAAAGTAATGGCAGGGGAAATTGTTCAGTGGTGGTGGTTGTGCAGGTTTGGTTGGGGAAAACTTCTCCATTGGCTAAATATTTGAACATGATAAGCACGGGAATTGCCATAACAGAATGTGTGCGTGACTGATGCATTCAATTAACTGAACCCCTGAGTACAATCAAGAAAACAGCTTGGTTTTATTTCCTACCACTGTTACAGTTACATCAGGAAGATATGATATTGTCATTCTCCAGTTGTTGTTATTGTTGTTGTTTCTGAAGATAGCTCTCTCATCATATTAAAGTCAAATTCTGTAAACCCATCTTTTATTAATCTGAAAGTTAATAAGGGTTATTTACCTGGGTTAGAAGATCCATCTCTCCCAGCAAATTGCTGAACATTTGGTCTATGTCTTCATTTGACTCACCCATCTGAAAAAAGAAAAAAACCCAGATATAAACAGTCTAATAAAAGCCTAGTCCTGGGTAAATGTCCCACCTTTTTATTTTTCCCAAGAACCCTGTCCAAGGGTAAGTAAGTCAAAAAGAGAAGGCTATGGAGAGAAAGATGCACTTTAGCCTAAAATTCCATGCCTACCATCTCTCTAATTTGCTTGGTCCAAGACTGAACCAAACCATAAAAACTGTCTCAGAGCAACAATTGGACTCTATTTTCTCAGACTAAACCAGTTTCTGTGGGGCCAAGTGGACAAAGTGAGTAGCAACAAAACTAGATTGACCAGAAAGGACAGGGAGGGGACTTCAGTTAAAACAAGAGAGTACTATGAGACCATGGGACAAGCACATTTCCTAAGTAGCAGACTCGTTGGAAAGAATCAGGTAAACATGCACATGGCCAGGGAAGCATGTATTTGAACCCAAGGAAGCCATTCAGTGAATGCTCAGGGTCAGACCATGTGAGGTAAGGAGGTGAGCACTCAGGTATGTGACAAGTAAGGCAGACACTGCAGGTGTCTCTGGTGAAAGTCTGAGTCAGGAGGATACAAACATAGCATTAGTGAGCAAAGATGGAATAACAAAGAAGGAAGATACCATTTTTTTTGGGGGGGTAGATCCCATTTTCGTGTAGGCTGTTGGGCTTAGTGTTTATTACAGTCAGAGAAGGAAAGACTGCTGCAGATAGGGCCTGCCTCTGGTTGGGGAGGGAAGCCACTACATGTGGTTTTATTCCCTCCCAGTTGCTTACAAAGCAACTGAGTCATACTCTCCCTTCTTTAAATTACCTACACAATGGAGAAAAGAAAGTATTTAAGGCAAGAAAATACTCATGTTTTCAAATGCTGTCCCCTCCAACGATTCATCTGGTATTCAAAATCTCATCATGGATGATTCTTTTACTACTGTAATAAAAGTAAACTAGCAGGATAAACAATAAAATTCCAGAAATACCTATATGAGTTTATTTTCATTAGAATATTATGCAGTGCAATATGACAAAAAAGAAATCCTTCAGATGAATTATTATTAACAGGGCAAGTTAAAAATAAGAGTATCATGGTGAACATTTCAAAAAGTATATAACTGTCAAATCACTATCTTGTACATCTGAAACTAATTTGATATGTAAATTGTATTTCAATTTTAAGAAGAGTCTTAGCATTAATGCATTTTAAATTTTTCATAAAAGTAATCCATTCAAAGTGAAAAAAATAAATTTGCTGACCTCAAAAGTGCAGCCAGTGTTCCCAAAAACTCAAAAAAACCAAAGCTGATGTTAATAATAAGAACCCTGCCATTAAAGCTTTCTGTTAAATCATTAAATTTAGAAAAACATTAAAATGATGAAGAATAAAGTCTTAAAAAGAAATGTGACACTAATGACTCAGAAAAACCTGTTGAGCGCAAAGACCTCAGTTTCTCAGCGGGTGAAGGACATGCCAGAGTGAATCACACACCAAACATGGAAATAACTCAAAGTCAACAGCATTCTCATGACTTCTGCTGAAACTCTTCTGGTATTTATCTGGTAAAATCTTGTCCCTGACATTTCATTCCCTTTTCCTAGAGTCTGTTGGTATTGAATTATTAAAAGGAGTCAACAACATCAAGATTGTGTTGTGAATCTACAGGCATAAGTAAACCTGCTATTGAGTGAATCGTGGTTTAAAAGAATTGTAACCTTGGTGAAAACAGGAAGACATTTGAGTTAAGGGCCTTTATAAAGGTAAATTTAGATTAATCTATAAATTCAATCATCTTACATATTCATCCTCCCTACAAAAAATCTTATTTTTGGGATGGACAGAACATGATATATATAGCATATACAAATACACATATACACAAGTCCAAGCATGAAAAAATAGGGTTGTGTCTATCTGTATTTGTGGTATCCTCTAAAGGTCAAAGTCAAGATTACAAAGAGAGAGCCAAAGAAAGAAGGAGAACACCCAGCCCTGAGAGTTCAAAATGTTACTTGGATTAGCGTCCAAAGAGCAAGGGTGGAGCTGCCTTAGTCAAGCCATGGATTACCAAACGAGCAATGTGCACATCATGATCGGTGGGATTAACATCTTTTTGTGAGTACGTAATTTCTGAGGTCTTTCTGGGTTTTGGGAAGAGCAACAAACTGTTGATTAAAAAAAACCTGCAATAATACTTTATCAGATAGATTTTTTTTTTGTCCTGGAGGGGAGGGAGTAGCTAGGAGAGGGGTGGGTAGTTGAGGCTGCATATCCAGACTGAAATTCTGCCTCAGAAAGATTGTCTAAATGACAACGGAATTTGCCATAATGCTCAGTGTTTCCTTAAGGCTCAAATTTCTTTTTTCTTTTTTTTTTTTTATTATTACTATTTGCTCCAGGGGTACAGGTCTGTGAATCATCAAGGCTCAAATTTCTAAGCCTCAGTTTTTACCCTCAAGTAATTTCTTTTCTCCATGTATATAAATTTCATAGATAAAATTCAAATATACATATTTAAAAAATCTATCCACACAATGGATTAGCAATTCCAGCCATAATTTTGGACCTAGATCAGGAGTAGCTTGCCTAAAAACAGCCTGATATGAGCACTTCTATCATTTTTGCCCCTCTGGTGCATTCTCCTCCCACGGGCCCTAACTTAGCTCATGGTCATATTTATTCATTCATTAGTCTGATTTAGAAACCTTGGCCTAGTCCCTGACTCCTCCCATTCTTTCATCCAACAGTCAAAAAAATCCTGTTGGTTTTCTCTGCGGAGCACTCTCCTTTCCTTCAACCTCCCTGTTAAGCTATGGTTCCGCCCCTCCTCAGCTCATCCAACGCCCAGTTTCCTGAAATCCCCCCATATCAATAAATCCTGGCCCCAGTAACAAACTTGATAAGGTACTTCACCTCCTTAGGTTTGTTTTCTTGTCTGTAAAATGAGAGGAATAATATATAATTCATAGAATTGTTGTGACATTTAAATAAAATAGCATATGGTCCTTGGCATGAGCACTAGTAGTAGCATTTACCTTAGTGAATCACACTCTCTTTTGTTACCGTGTTTAAATCTCTTTCCAGACTGGGAGCTGTTATTAAGTAAGGATCAGATATCATTCATTTTTGTGTTTAAAAATGCTTTGTTGGAAGTCTAGAGAGACTAAATAACCTCCCAGATTAATGGGAAGAAGTAAAGTAAAGTGCAGGCTCAGGTCACGTAGAAAACTCTCTATTAATCCACCCCCTATGGCCTAGACATGGCAGTCAACATCAATACAGTGAAGAACCTTGTGTTATAAACATTTTTATAAGGAGCTTTTGTCAAGTGCCTGCTTTCTTGTAGCACCAAATTAGGTATAAATTTGTGGATGGTCTAATTTGAATGTTTTGCAAGGCTCATCTTTTCATCTGTGTTCTTAGTTAAGCATAATCTTTACATGAATTGAGGTACTGGTACCAATAACAGGATGAAAGAATATCCTTTAGCAAAATTAAAATAATAAGGTAACAAGGGATGTGTAAAGAAAGGACTTCCCAATCATTAAAATGAATCAGTTAAGTTCAGACAAGTTAGAACTGGTCTTCAAACTTCCACCGGAACAGATGCTACCTTTCTCTCTGTTTTGTGCATGGCTGTGGGTTGAGAGAGAGGAATCTCCTCTTCCATCACCTGCCTGATAATCATCAAAATAACTACTAACACCCTGTTAGGCATTCTCACTCTGTGCCATGCATTGTTCATGTCCTGACTGATGAGATCCACCCTCACAACCACCCTAGATGGATACTTTTATTTTCCCCGTTTCAAAGATGAGGAAACGAAGGCACCTAGAGGTTAAGTAACTTGCCTAAGGCTATATAACTTAAGTCAGTCCACAAATATTTATTGATCCCAGACACTGTTAACAAACCTCTGGAAGAGGTTCCCACAACTGTATTTCTCCTCATCAATGTGTCAAGGATTAAATACCTATACTTTATCTACATACTGTATCTTTTTATTTTGAAGAGAGTAAAAAAAATGTTTGGATCTTTGCATTGAGTCTGTAACTTTTTAGCTTTATTCTATCTGTATTCTTAGAGCAGGTAAGCAACACTTTGAGTCTGTAGCTAGATTGCCAGTGCCTAAGTATAAGTAGAAGACAAAAGAAAAAAGGTTGAAAAATTTGAGGCTCCGTCTACTTGAATTTGCTTTGGTATTTTCATTATTTCTAAATTAAAAAAAAATAGCAGTGTTCATTTTTTTCAAGTAAAAAAAATCAGCCCACACATTACAACTACAGAAACCTTTCAAAGAAGAGAAAATTAAAAAAAAAATCTGTTCATTATCACACTTAGTATGGGATATGGAGTGTAGAATCCAGAAGTTCACAAATACTGGTGGGAACTATGATGTAGCTAGTATACAGTATAATTGGAAAATAATTGACAATACTGAATTCTACCTGATTCTTTAGGTTTTTTTTTTTCTTTTTCTTTTCCTTTTCTTTCTTTCTTTCTTTTTTTTTTGTAAAATGCAAAGAAAGCCCTTATCAAGAGGAAGTGGTTCACAGAACAACACGTGGTTAAAGTTTGGGGGCGAGGAGAAGCTAAAGCTATGTAACGTAAAACAGGAAACAGAAGCATCTCTAAACTTACACATAAATCAAATAATACTCAAGAAAGAACTAAGATGAAGAAATCTCTTGAGCCAACTTAACAGGCTTTTTAGTACACCTGAGATAATTGAAAATTTTAAGAAATAAGCTAACAGTTATTAAGTTAGTAGGATAATCACTATGATCACTTGAACAATACAGACCAAACACAATAATCACTCACAAAGAAAATTCATGTGGACTTTGGGGATATGCATATGTATGGACACACAAAAGGAACAGTCAAGACAACAGGGTTATTTGGTAAGCAATACTGTGATGGCAAGAGTTAGATGGAAAAAAAAATCTGTACCTGAAAAAGGAATCATGAAATGACATGATTTATGTCATAATTTAAAAACTACCATGTAGGTGCTTTCAAAAGCCTTAGAATTTGTCACAGTGTAGATTCAGACATATACATAGGACATGGGATGGGCTACCTTCTTTTTTTAAGGTATGATTTTTAAATGTATTTACTTCCAGACTGCTTTGCTTTTGAGTGAACGCAGAATAGAGTAGGGCAGAGTACAGCATTATGCTAGGTCAAGTCCTGGGGTAGGTGAAAAGTGAGATGGCTGAGAGACCCAAAAATGTTCAACAGGGCTAACAAGTAAACAGCATGTTTACACAGGGAAACATGCTCATATGAACTCAATATTCTCACTTCCATCTGTCCAGATGGCTTTTCTGTATCTTGGGGAGACAAGCTGTAGACTACTTTCACTTGGATATACATAGGCTGAAAAGTGAATTTTAAAATCTTGAGATTTTCTCAAGTTGCCTTTTAAGTCTATTTTGAGGATCCGTATCAGCAATGGGGAGCTGCTTTTGTATTTGGGACCCACCATGACATTGAACTAAAGTGACAACATAATTTACCTTTTTTTTTTTAAGATACAAAAATAGAAAATCTATTGTTCACTCACTTGTAAATTAAAACTATGGACATTAATTTTCATACAGAAAGGTACTGTGAATATTTATCTGTATTCACCATCTCCTACTCATCTCTATTTTCTCCTCCATCTATTTTGTCATGGCTGAATGTTTGTGTCCTTCCAAAATTTATATGCTGAAATCTAATCCCCAATGTGATGGTATTTGGAGGTGGGGATTTTGGGAGGTAATAAGGTCATGACGGTGGAGCCTTCATGTTGGATTAGTGCCCTTATAAGAAAAGATACAAGAGAGCTTGTTCCCTCTCTGCGCTCTGCCATATGAGGATACAAGAAGATGGCTGTGTGCAAACCACGAAGAGGGCTCCTCCCAGATACGAGATCTGCTGGTGCCTTTATCTTGGACTTCCCAGTTTTCAGAACTGTGAGGAATAAATGTTTGTTGTGTGAGCCACCCAGCTGATATTTTTGCTATAGCAGCCCAACTCACACCAGGACATACCCCAGTTGGACTTTAGTTCCCGCATATCACCCAACTGTGTGTCAACATTAAAAACGACTTTCACGTTGCCAAATCCAATGATTGATTCTCAGCATCTTAAACAATATTTATCACCATTCATTGATCACTCTCTCGGAAATACTTTTTTCACGTGGCTTCCATAAAAGCTTTCCTTCCTGCTTTGCCTCCTCATAGAGGCCAATTCACTTGAAGCCAAAAAAGCCTAAGTTTCAGGGCTCCTCATTTATAGTCCTTTCTAAGACAGCATTTCTTTTCTAGCACCCCAGCAGCAGTATGGAACATAGTTCTCATACTGGAAAATGATCCTGGTAGTGGTTCCAGGGCTTAGAGTGGGGCCAGTGGGCTGCCAGCCCTACCTCCACTTCTCCTGGACTCAAGCCAGAGTTGGATCCATAGTAGATCTCATGGACTGTGGAATCCACCTTGTATTCCAAGAAGATCTGAAGGAGACACTGTTCTTCTCTGCTCCTTGCACAGAGTCACCTTGACCAAGCCTTCATGGCCACCCTACATTGTCCCCAGGACCAGCTTAGCAGTTCGGAGGTAGCAAGAACTGATGGCCATATGGTCCTGGCTGAGCAGGACTAGCTGTTTCCTGGGCCATTAGGAGCCATGGGGTGCCACACCACAACTAGTGAGAGAAAACACCTCAGTTCTCTGAGGTCTTTCTCCTGGGCAAGAAACATTGCCAGAGGAAGAAACCACAGAGGAAGTTACAGATGAGGCCTTACCACAGACAGCAATGAGACTGAAATAAAGTTTTTCTAAAAACTGTCAATATTAAAATTAATTTTGAGCAACCATGCTGGAGGAAAGACTAAATTATCTATTACCTCTATAGAAAATTGTATTTCAAATTCATCCTCATAGAGAGAGGTTGATAGAAGAATATGCAGCTAAAATGTAGGAAAAAATTGATTCAGGCAAGTAATTAGTAACAATAAAATTAAGTGTTATTTTGTATTTTGTGATGTTTGTGGTATGTGCTTTTAAAAATTGATAATTTGCTGAGATTTCCTTTCTCTAAATATTTTCTTCTGTTCCTAACTTTTTATTCATAATTTTGTATTCTTTTTTTTAAAAGATTTTATTTATTTATTTGAGAAAGAGAGAATGAAAGAGAGTGAGCATGAGAGGGGGAATGTCAGAGGGAGAAGCAGATCCCCACTGAGCAGGGCGTCTGATGCGGGACTCGATCCGGCAACTCCAGGATCATGACCTGAGCTGAAGGCAGTCGCCCAACCAACTGAGCCACCCAGGTGCTCTTGTATTCTATATTTAAAGAGAGTTTCCCCCAAACTGTATAACATTTAGGCCACAGATATCCTGGAACCATCCCTGCCTACCTTACTGACCACTCATTTGAGTCTCCTCCATTGATTCTGCTCCTCTCCCTGACCTAGTTTTTCTCCTGGCCTCTGTCTACATCCATTCCCTAGGAGACATCATGTTGCCTTAGGCTTTAAATACCATATACATGCTGCCAATTCCCCAAGTGTGTCTCCAACCCAAACTTCTCTCTTATTTCACACATTCAACTAATATTTAGCACTGCCCTGCCCCCTGCCTCTCTGGTTTTAACTCCTTTAACTCTGTTCATACCAGCCTACAGCTGTTCCTTGAACACCATAAGCATGCATTTGCACATGTTTTTCTCCGTCTGGAACACCTGTTCCCCACTTAAGTGGCTTGTTCTCCACTGCCATTATGTCTTTGCTTGCATGTTCCCTCATTACTAAGGCCTTCCCTGACCTATTTCAAAATCAGCTCTTTCCCACAACTCCCATTTTCCCTGCTTATATTCTCTCTCCACTTAACAACTAGAATGTAAGCTACATGACATCAGGAATTTGATTGTTTTTGCTTACTGCTATATTCCAGCAAGCAGGGCAATGTAGGTACATGATAGCGAATATTTGTTCAGTGAATGGATGAATAAAAAGTTTTTAAAGATTAAAATGTAATATATTCCTTTAGGCTTCATGCGGGGAGTGTTCAACTTTTATTTCTAGTGTCTGCTTTGGTCAGGGAAGACCTTCAATAGTATCTGCTGAATAAATGACTGTTTTAAGGGCCAAGAGTCGAGAAGAAATGAAGCTAGGGGAAGACAGATTAAAAAAAGGAAAATGATTCTACAACCACCTTAGTGGATGGCAAGAATAAATGGTGGATGTTGACAGGAATGGATGAAAGATGGTTAGGGAATGATATTGACTCAGAGTAACTCCCGACTCTGCTAAGTCAATCTCAAGGGTAGGTGAGATGACTGAGTAAGATCCCAAAATACTTAACTTAGAAGCAAGACAGTAAGTAACATAAATGCTACTTAGCTCTTTCAAAGGCTACACCTTTAAATATAGAAATCTGGTGGACCCAACTTTAACCAAATGATCAAACTTAGAATCATCACTAATGGGACAACCTGACACCACTGTCCCTGATGTGATGCACTGAGGACATGGTGTCACCACAATGCTGTCACCAAAATGTTTACCCTGAGTCTAGTCAGGAGGAATCAATCAGACAAATCCAAATTGAGGGACATTCTGCAAAACAACAAAGTGGCTGGTTTGGACTCTTTAAACAAAAAAAAGATATAGGAATAATTTGGAAAATTTTTTGAATATAGACTATATATCAGAAAATGCATTAAATCAATTAAATTCCCTGAATGTGATAACTGTATTGTGATTGTGTAAGAGGTCTTTGTTCTTAAGAGATAAATAGTGAAAAAAAAACAAATACAATAAAATGTAGGTAATTAGTGAATATGAGTGAATGGAATAATGATGTTCAATGCACAATTCTCGCTTTTTTTTTTTTTTTTCTGTTGCTGAAGTTTTGAAACTTTTCAAAATGAAAAGCTGGGGGGAAAAAGAACCAATCTTTAAAGTCAGACAGATCTGAATTTATTTTATTTTTTAAAGATTTTATTTATTTATTTGACACAGAGAGATCACAATTAGGCAGAGAGGCAGGCAGAGGGAGAGAGGGAAGCAGGCTCCCTGCTGAGCAGAGAGCTTGATGCGGGGCTCGATCCCAGGACCCTGAGATCATGACCTGAGCCGAAGGTAGAGGCTTAACGCACTGAGCCACTCAGGCGCCCCAGACCTGAGTTTAAAAAAGCAAGGCAAAACAAAACAAAAAAAGAAAGAGGAACAGAGGAGAATAAAACGTAGAGGCCGACAAAAACAGTGTAAAAGAAAAAAATCTATCCTGTGAACTGCTGATATGTTGTATTATCTAATTCCCACAAAAACCATGTGGGGATAAATATTTCTGCCATTTTTACAGATGAGGAGCATGTGCTCAGGAGTTTGAGTGATGGGCCCCAAATCACACAGAAACACGAGTGGAAAATACACTCAGACTCACACGATGCAGCTGCCTAGAGATGACCACACATTCAAATACTCACAGAGAAACAGAACTCTGTAGGGTGGATTACTTCGTGATGTAGCTACCTTAAGTCTTAAACACAGTACTTGCTAGGTTATGTAGTGTCTGTTAAAGTTTTGTATTTTTATCTCCTAAGAATGTATAACAATCATCCACTATTTTTGTTACCCTTTATCACTTATAAATAAAGAGTTCTAAATATTTTTGTATTATTTTTGTATTATTATTAGGATGAGCTATTTATACAATTCATTGCCAAAGCTTTCAGATTGTAATTTTCAAAGTTGAAGGAGACTGAAATGGCAGGTTATGCATCACCAAAGATTATCCGTTAGGTACTAAATGCCTCCCTATCCAAAGCTTCTGTTGGAATTCAAGAGAAGTTATTTAACTTCCAACAGTACTTAATATAATAAAGAAAAATAAATCTTTGTATTTAGCCAAGAAAGAAATAAAGAAAAATTCCCAACTTTCTTTGATAAGCCTAAAAATTACACTGTGAACTCTAACAGTTTTAAGGAACAAGAGTGTATGGCCTTGGGTAATTAACGGCTGGGTGTCCTGACACGCTCTGCACGTCTTAACACCTTTAGATTCTCAATTTGTGAAGACTCTGTTTTACTTGTAATATTATCAAGAAATTATATGTAATTCTGTAAATCACCTTGTGCTCTTAAGTCTTAAAATCTTCCTAAACATTCAATGCAGCCTCTTCCCACCTCCAAAAAAGAAAATATTAATGAATTAATCAATGAAAGACGACAGTCACATTGAATGTTCTCAAAATGAGAACTGAAATGGCTTACATGCATGAAAGTCCCTGATTATCTCGAGAGCACTGAGGGTGGGAGCCAACAGAGGGTTTCAGAAATGAGTGGGAAACCGAGATAACACAGAAAACTTTTCTGGGGCCACGGCAAGTATATGTGCTTTCTTCTCTGTCATTCAGAATTCTTCCAAAGTCACTTTCATGACTTCCAGCATCTTTCACGTGGATGTGCTGTACCATCATCTAATCAAGTCTCTATTGTTGGAAATTTATGGTTTGCTCTTCTTTTCAAGATATGATGCTAGGAGCCAGATGTTTGCATTTGCAGAAAAATTATATGCAGCATGGCTTAAGGATAACACTGGAAATATCAACCAATTCTTGACTTTCTGTAGGGTGAGGAGATTTCTGTTGCTGCATCATGGTTAATATTCTGCACCTGTCATTAGAAACCCCCAAACATTGGGGTTCTTGGTAACGATAAGGGTCAAGTGTGGTAAACTCTGTGTTAATGAGCTCAAGCAGTGTGTGTCCCACTGTGCCATTTATTCTCTCTGTTTGGAACTATTTTCGGCCATCTCCGTGGCTGCTGGTGTGTGCAAAACCTATTAGGGTGGTACATGCCATAGAAAAAATTTACACTGGAAAAATCTGAGGTACATTTGAGATTTTTTTCAGTGACAGCACAGTTTTAATTATTTTCCTGAGTCTCCTAGTAAAATTCCTCTCTTCTTCTTCAAAGATGCTACTGGCAATACTTTTCACTCTGTTTTAAAGAAAGGAACTGAATCTTTACTCCCTCATATTTAAGACGATTCGTCCCTTAAATAAAATAAAAAACAACTAATACTTTTGTCCTAAACGACCTTCCATAGGTAGCTAGGGTATGGTGTGTGCGGGGGGCTTCTGTTTTGTGTGCATTTATCTCCCCCTCCATTGAATGTGGGCCCATCTAGGGCCTCAGGCTGGGGAATCACTGAACTGCAGGGGACAGACAAGACCGTCCCCCAGGAACAAGACTAGAGTCTAGAACCAGGATGCCTGTGTTCAAGACTCAGCACTGCCACTTACTGCTGTGTAACCTTGGGCAAGTTATGACTTTCTCAAAGTGTTAGTTTTCTTATCTGTGAAAAAGGCGTGAAAAAGCTACCTCATGGGGTCAAAGTGAGAATTCTATAAATTAACACATGTAAAGAGCATAGAATAGGCCTGGTTTGGATGGAAGAGCTCAGGAAGTGGAGGTCCTCATACTATTAAGCAATTGGAACCACAGCCATCTTTTAGCCTCTGGGAAGCCTGGAAGGTCGATGTGCAAGGACACAGGCTGAGGTCAAACACTCTGATCATGGCTTCGGAGAAGAGGACGATGGTGATGACAGCATGGAATATTGTTAGTCAACTGCCTCCAGACCAGGGTACTTACTCTCTTGCCCCATTCCTTCCCATCAGAAAAACCACATGTGGCCTTGGATATTCCTGGTTGCAACTGTGGGAGAGGGGAGGTCATGAGTTGAAAAAGGGAGAGAGTTGAAAAAAGAAAGACTGCATCTTTTGAGACCTTAATGGAAACCAAGAACACAGGTTTTGTGGAGTATGCTGGAACTCCCCAGGGTAACAGCTGAGGCCACACTAACTGCATGGAGGTTGAAAGATGAAGGGAGCACTGCCACTTCAGGAAGGGGGAAAGCAAAGAGGACACTGGAAGAACATGTAGCCTGCAAAGAAAGCATCGTAGCAGGAATGACTGCATTCCCTGGTACAGGACAGTCACGTCCAAGGGCTCACATGAGCCCTGCTCAGGACTCCAGAAATAAGCCTGGAAAAACCTATAAGGTAGGGGTGCAGAGACACCACCTAGGGTGGCTAAAGCAGGGGCTATTCCTTATGTTACTCTAATAACCATATTTCCCAATTGTTACCTTAGATTAATAAGCCCTAGAGAAACGGGCGACACACAAACATATACACAAAGCTATTGTTTATTTTCACATGAGCTCATTTACAATGATAGGTTGTGGTTTTATAACATGATTTTTCACTTATGAATTCATTCATTAGCTCAAGCAGCATTTATGGAGTGCAAACTCTGTCAGACCCTATGGTAAGTACTAGGACCCATACTCTGAATATACGTCCAATGAATGAAGTTCACAATCTAAAGAGGATCACAAACATGCAAATAATTTAATGCCATGTAACAATATAAAAAGACATGAATAAAATAATACAGGATCAGAGAGGAGAGAACATTAATTCTTTTGGGGTGAGGAGTTGTTCTCGGCAGTCAGAGAGGGAAGGATATGTAGCAGCTAAGAGCATGAGCACACACTTTGATTCTAAAAGACTTATGTCCTCCTCCGCACTTGCTGTGGTGTGATGCTGGGAAGCCTTAACTACCTACAGTGTCCAAATCCATAATATGGGAATATTTCACTGGGTTTTATAAGGATTAATATGTGCAAAGGGTTTACCAAATGCCTGATACATGTTAAATGCCCTATTGTCATCATGTAGGTAGTACCTATATCTTATTAAGAACAATCCATGCTCATGGATCAGAAGAATAAACATTGTTAAAATGTCTATACTGCCCAGAGCAATCTATACTTTCAATGCCATCCTGATCAAAATTCCACTGGCATTTTTCAAAGTGCTGGAACGAAAAATCCTAAAATTTGTATGGAATCAGAAAAGACCCTGAATTGCTAAGGAAATGTTGAAAAAGAAAAACAAAGCTGGGGGCATCATGTTGCCTGACTTCGAGCTTTACTGCAAAGCTGTGATTATCAAGACAGCATGGTACTGGCACAAAAACAGAATATAGACCAATGGAACAGAGTGGAGAGAGTCCAGATAGGGACCCTCAACTCTATGGTCAAATAATCTTCAACAAAGCAGGAAAAAATATCCAGTGGAAAAAAGACAGTCTCTTCAATAAATGGTGCTGGGAAAATTGGACAGCTATGTATAGAAGAATGAAATTTAACCATTCTCTCATACCATACACAAAGATAAACTCGAAGTGGATTAAAGACCTCAACGTGAGGCAGGAATCTATCAAAATCCTAGAGGAGAACATAGGCAGTAACCTCTTTGACATCAGCCACAGCAACTTCTTTCAAGACACATCTCCAAAGGCAAAGGAAACAAAAGCGAAAATGAACTTTTGGGANGGAAACAAAAGCGAAAATGAAATTTTGGGACTTCATCAAGATAAAAAGCTTCTGCATAGCAAAGAAAACAGTCAACAAAACAAAGAGGCAACCCACAGAATGGGAGAAGATATTCGCAAATGACACTACAGACAAAGGGCTGATATCCAAGATCAATAAAGAACTCCTCAAATTCAACACCCAAAAAACAGATAATCATGTCAAAAAGTGGGCAGAAGATGTGAACAGACACTTCTCCAAAGAAGACATACAAATGGCTAACAGACACATGAAAAAATGTTCATTATTACTAGCCATCAGGGAAACTCAAATCAAACCACATTGAGATACCACCTTACAGCAGTTAGAATGGCCAAAATTAAGAGGACAGGAAACAACAAGTGTTGGAGAGGATGTGGAGAAAGGGGAATCCTCTTACACTGTTGGTGGGAATGAAGTTGGTACAGCCACTTTGGAAAACAGTGTGGAGATTCCTCAAAAAATTAAAAATAGAGCTATGCTATGACTCAGCAATTGTGCTACTGGGTATTTACCCCAAAGATACAGATGTAGTGAAAAGAAGGGCCATATGTACCTCAGTTTTCATACAATGAAATGGCCACAATTCCAAACTGTGGAAAGAGCCAAGATGCCCTTCAACAGATGAATGGATAAAGAAAATATGGTCCATATATACAATGGAATATTATGCAGCCATCAGAAAGGATAAATACCCAACTTTTGTATCAATGTGGATGAGACCGGAGGAGATTATGCTGAGTGAAATAAGTCAACCAGAGAAAGTCAATTATCACATGGTTTCACTTACTTGTGGAGCATAAGGAATAACATGGAGGACATTAGGAGGAGGAAAGGAAAACTGAATTGGAGTAAATCAGAGGGGGAGACAAAGCATGAGAGACTGTGGATTCTGAGAAACACACTGAGGGTTATGGAGGGGAGAGGGGTGGGGGGATGGTTGAGACTGGTAGTGGGTATTAAGGAGGGCATGTATTGCATGGAGCACTGGGTGTGGTGCATAAACAATGAATCTTGGAACACTGAAAAAAATAAAATAAAATTAAGATGTTAAAAAAAAAAAAGAACATTACCAGATGCTTGAAAGCACGTAACAGGTTGGTAGATCTGAACAATCCAGTAAGGTCAAAGCTACTCTGTGGATTTGGTTCAGCATTTCCTCCACAATAGTGGTTCTCAGAGTGTGGGGGTCCTCAGACCAGCAGACCAGACACTTAGAAATGCAAATTCTTGGGCCCCACTCCAAAATTACTGAATCAGTACCCCCAGGGTTGGGGATGAATAATCTTTTTAACAAGCTAGCCTTAAAATTTTATTGTACACTAAAGTTTGAGAACTACTGCTCTATAAGTAGATGGCACACTCCAGAAACAAATAATGTAAAGGGACTATGAGAACCAAAACTTTTAGCCAAGACACAAATGGCTTGTGTTTTACATCAAACACAAGGAAAGATGGCATTTCCCATACCCTGCATTATCTCAATGTAAAAAATGCATTAGAAATTATCACATCTTTGTTTGAAGAACAAAATGAAAAAGTCTCTATTGTTTAATGTTAGGTATTGGAGAATCAAGGTCAGTTAATGTTCCTATCCTGAGTATCTGGATAAGCTCTTGAAGCACATACTGACTCAATTTCTATAGGATTGTGAAGCACTTCTTTTCTTTACTCATATACAAAAAAACATATTCACAGTATAATGATGATAATGATGATAGATATTTGGTGGTTTTAAACATGCCTCCAGTTCTTTGGGACTTCTTCCACTGACATGTGGAATCTATATCTCCTGCCCCTGAATCTGAGCAGGCTCATGATCGCTTTGATAAATGCAGTATAGGTGACACTATGTCTTTTTGGAGGGTAAGCCATTAAAAGCCATCCCCCTGGGCCTCTCAGAACTCCCTCTAGACATCCCATCTAGGAGCCCAGCTGCCACACTGTGAGAAGCTTGAGCCACCTGCAAGGGCCACAGGAGGACTCTTTATCACCAATCCTAGGCCAGGTAGGTGAGTAAAAAACCCTCCAGATGAGCCCAGTGTTCAGTTGTTTGGTTCACCCCCAGATGTTCAAGTCTTCCCAGTTGAGGTCATGGACCTCATGAAGCTGAGACAAGATAGCCCTGCTGTGGCCTGTCTGAATTTCTGACCCACAGAATTCATAACCATAATAAAATTGTGTATTTTATAGAACTAAGTTTGGGGTGGTTTGTTATGCAGAAGTACATAAGTGTGACAAATAATCATAATGTGTAGGATTCCAGAGCACCTTCTGTGTGTCAAGCACTATACTACGTTTTAAAAAATATATTTATTTATTTATTCTAAAGAGAGGGAGAGAGTGTGTGCAGTGGGGAGGGACAGATGGAGAGGGAGAGAGAATCTCAGGCAGACTCCACGCTGAGTGCAGAACCCGATGCAGGGCTCAATCTCATGACCCTGAGATCCTGACCTGAGCCAAAATCAAGACTTGGACTCTTAACCGACTGCACCACCTAGGCGCCCCTATACTATGTTTTATATGCTACACCTCCTCTTATCCTTTCTACTGCTCTGAAAAAATATATACACACATACATATATATATATATATATATATGTATTTTTACACACAATTTTTTTTCTCTGCAAAATATATTATCCCCACTTGCATGTGAAGGAATAAAAGCTCTGAAAAGGTAAGTATCATCCAGGGACACACATGTGGCAAATAACTAGCTTATGTCAAAATTCAATGCACAGAAATGCCAAAATGTTAGTCTGTAGCCACCTAAAGATGATAACTAGGAAATGGCAAACCAAATATTGATAATGATACAATTATACCATTAAAAAACTTAAAAGTTAATGCTTTTTCTATGGAAAATTTAATCATTGTACCTATTCATCGGGAGGTTCAAAGATTATTAACTTATTATTATTACAACTAGTAATTATATCATTACAATATATAATCCATAACAATGCCAGCATTAATAATTTAATTTATTTTTCCATAATTATGAGATGTTCGTCATGAAAAGTACAGAAATTCATGTCCCTGAATAAGCTAACTAGGTAGAAATTAATCTAAATACAGAGCATCACAAACAGCAAACTTGTTAAGATCTGAGCAGATTTATGAAACAGAGCAGGACACCTATTAGTTCTGTGGTTATATGAGAATATTTAATGGCTCTATGTGTGCTTCTTCAATTTCTTTGTGAAGGCTATTTACACACAATTTCCTATAGGTGTTATTTTTATATATGGCAAATGAGAACCTTTTAATTTAATTATATTTTTCTCCACATAGTCTACATGGGATAACACACAGTCTACAGCTACAGAATTTAAAATTTTTCTCTTAGAGCTGTGAGAAAGCACAAATAAAGAATGAAAATAATGTACTTGAAAACAGGATGCTCCAGAGTTCTGTGTCAGTTTTGGTTAGACCATTAAGCCAGTTAGTTCTCTACTTAATTCATATATCAAGAAAATAAAAACAGTAAATACAGAACTTGGAATTACCCTTGATCATCATTCAAATGGTATATATTGGGGGCCCTATTCTATCATCAGAAAATTTATCAGGTGTGAATGTGATACTGGATGAGACAAACCTGAACTCAGTCCTAACTACTGCATGACTTTGAACAACTTAACTTGTTGAACTCCACGTTTTTCATCTGTAACATGGGAGTAAGAAAACCTAATTCATCAAATTGCATTGAGAGTTAAATTAGCATACTCAGGCCCTGGCACAGTAACTGGCACACAGTAGTGTTTGTATGTAGGTAGGTAAATTTAAAACGCACAGACAGAGAAAGACAAATACTGTATGATCTCACTTATATGTAGAATTAAAAAAAAAACAAAACACAACCCAAGCTCATAGAAACAGAGAACAGATTGATGGTTGCCAGAGGCAGATGAAATGGGTGAAGGGGTCAAAACGTAGAAACATCCAGTTGTAAGATAAATAAGTTATGGGCGTGTAATGTCAAGCATGATAACTATAGTTAGTAATACTGTATTGTATACTTGAAAGTTGCTAAGAGAGTAGATCTGAAAAGTTCTCATCACAAGAAAAAATTTTATAACTGTGTGGATGACAGATGTTAACTAGAACTATGGTGATCATGTCACAATATAAACAAATATGGAATCATTACATTGTACACCTGAAACTAATATAAAGCTATATGTCAGTTATATCTCAAAAAAAAAAAAAAAAAAGAAAGACCAACAATGCCAAGTGCCGATGAGGTTGTAGAACAACTGGAAATCTTATACATTGCTAGTAGAAATGCAAAATGGCATAGCTACTTTGAAAAACACTATATTAAAAATTAATGATGTACTATATATTGGCTAACTGAACATAATAATAATAAAAAAAATAACATGGCAGTACAATATAAAATTAAACATACATTCACCACTCAGCTTAGCAATTCTACTTTAAGGTATTAACCCAAGCAAAATGAAAACACATGCTTACTCAGAAATGTGTTTAAATGTTCACAACAGCATTATTCATAAAACCAAAAACTGGTAAGTGAATAAACAAATAGTGGTATATTCATTCCATGGAATCCCATTATCAATAAAAAAGGAAAAAAACAATAATACACAGAACAACATAGAGGATCTCAAAAATATTAGGTTAAATGAGAGAAGTTAAACATAAATACTGCACACTGTATAATTCCATTTATATGAAATTCTAGAAAAGGAATAGTTATAGTGACTGAAAGCAGGTTGTTGGGGCCAGGAGTTGGAGGGAAGAGTTCAAGGGCAAAGTGGCACAAGGGATAAATATATTTATCCTATCTATCCTTTAAGCTCAGGTTTATGATAAAATTAAATAAAATGACAACTTCTGGTTCCAAATAATGGGCAGTTAATATAAACTCTCTACTAAAAGTCTAAGGAAATGACTATATAACAGCCTGGAAAGCAAGGAAGAATGGCATCACCATACTAAAAATTTTGAGGAATTTCTGGAAGATGTTAAGGAGAAGGGCCTGTAATAGACTAAACAATGAGAGTTAAGGAAGCAGTCTAGGGGAAGGCTGCTTCAGATAGAGCCAAGGAAAACACCCAAGCTCAGGGCCAGCAAGGAGGGAATCCAGAGACCCCCCCCCCAACTGAAGGAGTAATTATTTAAAGGACTGGGTGTTATGGACCATTTAATTTCTGTGTCCCAAGGAAAAATGAGCTGTCTCAATTGCCCCAGTCTAAAATCAGCAAGAAGCTTTGCCTTAAATAACATGGGAAAAGTGTCTTATTGGTTCCTAAGCTGACTAGTAAGCTCCCCAAAACAAGTAGAGCAGTGCCTTGAAAGTTGGGGATGCATGACATACAGGCAGATTCCAATCCAACCAGCTAACAATTCATTCAATCAATCAGAGGGGAGTGGCAAGAGAAATGTTCAAATTCAGTGAAATGCACTAAGAACTCTCATGTGCTTCACCTCCAGCACAAAGCTTTGCTGGCCCCAGTAAACAGCATTTATGGAGGGGTAAAACTTACATGCCTCATTGTTATCCAAACCAAAAGTGAAAGCTGCCTATTAATCCCCACATTCATTTATAGAAACAACCCTACCATCAGCTTTCTAGCCAAAAAAGAGGGTTGTAACAGTTGCCAAGTAAATCCATATCATTTTCCTATATTATTCTAGCCCTTTCATTAAAATTATGAATCAACAACAAGGGTTATGAAATATTTCAGAAAAAAGAAGAGCATGGGAGCCTCAAGACTAAAAACCAGGACACTGACCCCTGAGGAGACAGAGTTGATGAGAGAAATGAAAGAGAAATTTTTGAAAAATTTCAACAGGGCGCCTGGGTGGCTCAGTGGGTTAAAGCTGCTGCCTTCGGCTCAGGTCATGATCCCAGGGTCCCGGGATCGAGGCGCACGTCGGGCTCTCTGCTCAGCGGGGAGCCTGCTTCCTCCTCTCTCCTCTCTCTCTGCCTGCCTCTCTGCCTACTTGTAATCTCTCTCTCTGTGTCAAATGAATAAATAAAAAAAATCTTAAAAAAAAAAAGAAAAAAAAAAGAAAAATTTCAACAGCTGCCTTCAGAGAATTTTAAGATAACACAGGAACAAAAATAAGTTACTCTTAGAAAAAGCAATCAAAAAATAAGAAAAATTAATATTACTTACAAACATAGATGCAAAAATCCCATATAAAATTTTAGAAAATCAATTCCAGAAATATACTTAAAGAATAATACATAATAACCAGGAATGCAAGGACAGCTCACCAGTAGGAAATATATTAGAGTAATTCACTAACTTTAATATTGAATGATAGACCATATGATCATCTTAATGCATGGTGAGCAGGTAGTTGGTAAAACCCAATATGTGTTTCTGATTAAAACCTCTTAGAAAAGTTGAAATAGTTCCTTTCCTTCCTACTTTCCTTACTTTGATAAGCTTATCTACCAGAAACCAATGGCAACCATTAATCTTTCTTTCTTTTCCTTTTTTAAAGTAGGCTCCATACCCAGCGTGGATCCTAACATGGAGCTTGAACTCACAACCCTGAGATCAAGACCTGAGCTAAGATCAAGAGTTGGACGCTTAACCGACTGAGCCATCCAGGCACCCCGGCAACCATGATTCTAATTGTAAAACACAGAAACTCTTCTATTAAAGTCAGATACAAGTCGAAGAATCTCATCATTATTGCTACTGATTTGTCTATTCTGGTGGTCTGAGACAACACAAGGCCAGAATAAATATTTCAAATTAATACATATTTTATGGAAGGACCTGGCAAACCTTTTCTATAAAAAGCCAGATAGTAGGGCGCCTGGGTGGCTCAGTGGGTTAAAGCCTCTGCTTTCGGCTCAGGTCATGATCTCAGGGTCCTGGGATCGAGGCCCGCATCGGGCTCCCTGCTCAGCGGGGAGCCTGCTTCCCCCTCTCTCTCTCTGCCTGTCTCTCTGCCTCCTTGTGATCTCTCTCCCTCTGTGAAATAAATAAATAAAATCTTTAAAAAAAAAAAAAAGCCAGATAGTAAACATTTGAGGTTTTACAGGTCGCATGGTCTCTATTACAACTACTCAAGTCTGCTGTCAAAGGGAAGAGAGTGCTATAGACAACAAGCCATGGCTAGTGGCAATCAAACTTTATTTATTTAAATATATTAAATATTTGTTATGTAAATATTAAACAACACACACTGCACAAGCAATGGGCCAAATAAGAAATCAAACGGGGATTGCCTGGGTGGCTCAGTGGGTTAAGCTGATGCCTTCGGCTCAGGTCATGATCTCAGGGTCCTGGGATTGAGCCCCACATTGGGCTCTCTGCTCAGCAGGGAGCCTGCTTCCCCCTCTCCCTTTGCCTGCCTCTCTGCCTACTTGTGATCTCTCTCTCTAATAAATAAATAAAATCCTAAAAAAAAGAGAAATAAAACAGCAGTTCAAAATATGTCACAAAACAAAAGAAAAAGAAAACAGAATATTCCAAAACCTATGGGATAGAGCAAAAGCAGATGTTAGAGTGAAATTTTGCTATCAATGCTTGTATTAAGAAAAAAAGTTCAAATAAACAACTTAACATTATACCACAAGGAACCAGAAAAAGAAACTTAGCTGAAACTTAGAGGAAGGAGATAACAAAGAAAAATCATAAATAAATAAAATAGAGATTAGAATAAACAGTAATATAACATTAAAAGTAATGACCAGTTTTTCCAAAAAAATTAAATTGGTAATGGTTTAATGACATTAACTAAGAAAAAAAAGAGAGAAGACTCAAAAACCAAAATGAGAAATGGAAGAGAAAACAATACAACAGATAACCACAGAAATAGTGTGGTAACAGATTACTATAAATAATCATATTATCAACAAATCAGATAACTTAGAAAAAAGACCAGAGAAGTCCTAAAAATACACAAGTTATTATGATTGAATTACGAATCTTGAATCCCAGAAATAGAGGAAATGTTCTTAGAATGGACGTTGAATTAGGAATCAAAAATCTCCCAACACAGAAAAGCCCAAGACCACATGGTTTCATTGGTGAATTTTACCAAACATTAAAAAAAAATTAATGACAATCATTATCAAAATCTTAGAAATAATGGAATGGGGGGGTAGGAACACATTCAAAATTGTTCCATGAGGCCAGTACTACCCTGAAAACAAAGCAGGATAAAAACAACAACATAGTTTGTCTATGTAAGTATTGCTACTCTGACTTTATTTTGACATCCATTTGCAAGATAAACGTAACTCCAACCCTGCACTTTCAATCTGCAGGTGTCTTTAGGTCTAAAATGAGTCTCTTGTAAGCAGCATATAGATGGGTATTGTCTTTTTTTACCCATTCTGACGTCCATGTCTTTTGACTGGAGCATTTAGTCCATTTACATTCAAAGAAATTATTGATAGATATGTATTTATTGCAATTTTATTACTTATTTTGTCATTGTTTCTTGAGATTTTCTCTGATCTTTTCTTCGTCACTATTGGTCTCTCCTCTACACTCAGAGTCCCCTTTAATATTTCTTGTAGGGCTGTTAGTAGTCACAAATTCCTTTAGTTTTTGTCTGGTTGGGAAACTTTATCTCTCCTATTCTGAATGATAGCCTTGCTGGACAGAATATTCTTGGCTGCAGATTTTTCCCATTCAGTACTTTGAATATATCATGCCATTTTCTTCTGGCTTGCCAAGTTTCTGTTGAGAAATCTCCAATTAGCTTTATAGGTTTTTCCCTTGTAAGTTAAGGACTTCTTTTGACTTGTTGCCTTTAAGATTTTTGCTTTATCACTATATTTGACAAATTTAATTACAACATGTCTTGGTGTTGGCCTGCCTAGATCTAGATGTCTTTTCCTTTCCCAGATTAGGGAAGTTTTCTGCTATTATTACTTGAGATAAATTTTCTGGCCCCCTTCCCCCGTCTTCTTCTTCTTCTGGGACTCCTATAATACAAATGTTATTACATTTGATGGAATCACTGAGTTCCCTAAGTCTATTTTCATGCTGTATATTCTTTTTTCTTTTCTTCATCTTAATTATTGTCCATTATTTTATCTTCTAGGTCACTAATTCATTCCTATGCTTCTTCCAGCCTGCTGTTCATTTAATCAAGCCTGTAGCCAATCTCATTTATTGTATTTTTCATCTCTGATTCTTTTTTTTTTAAACAGTGGTAAGGGTCTCACTGATGTCTGCTATTCTTTTCTCAAGCCCAGTGAATACCTTAATGGTTTTTTTTGAATTCTCTATCAGACATGCTATTTATATCTGTTTCACCAAGATCTCTGGCTGTGGCCTTTTATATTGTTCTTTCATTTGGAATAAATTCCTCCATCTTTGCATTTTGTCTAAGTCTCTGTCTTCAATGTGGCTTCTTCTTTCCCTTTAGTTGTGGAGTTTGTTCTGTCAGTCTTTAGTCTAGTTTCTAGGATATTTAGGATGATTTGATACTTATCCAGTTGTATTCATGGGATGAGAGGAGCCTAGGGTCCTCCTACTCCACCACCATCTTTGATCTCAAACTTTATTTACAAAAGTCCCTCAATAGATTTGTTAAATAACCAATAGGGAAAAGATGCAATTAGTATAATGCATAGGTGACATGATTGTTTACACAGGAATATAAGAAAGAAGTAAAATTAACTAGATAGCAGATGTGATGTAAATATATACAAAACAACAACATTCCTATATATCCAGCAATAAATGTTAGAAAATGATATGGCAAAAAAATCAAATTTGTAACAGCAGCAAAAGCTATGAAGAATACAGAAATAAATAATAAGAAATTTGCTAATTCTAGATAGAGAAATCTTTATGGCATAAAAGAAAACTTGAACAAATGGACCGAACATGTTACTAGAAAGGAACATTCAATATGGTGAAGTTATCATTCTTCCTAAATGAATACACTTTCTGCAATTTCAATCAAATTTCCAGATGGAGTAAAACAAATAAACAAAAGCTGACAAACTTATTATAAACCTCATCTGAGAAATAAAATATTCTTAAGTAATATGGTTAAGATTACAAAAAATGTATTTTTTTAATTTTTTAAAAGATTTTATTTATTTATTTGACAGAGACACAGCAAGAAAGGGAATACAAGCAGGGGGAAGGGGAGAAGAGGAAGTAGGCTTCCTCCCAAGCAGGGAGCTCTACGCAGGGCTCAATCCCAGGGATCATGACCTGAGCCAAAGGCTTAATGACTGAGCCAACTAGGTGCCCCCAAAAATGGATTTTAAAGAAAAATCTTGATACTTTAAGATTTACACAAACAAACCGATAGAAAAGAACATTGATATCACAGAATTTAATATATGAAAAAGTTGGCAATTAATAATCAGCAGAAATAAGACATTATTTAAGAAATTGCTGTCCATTTAGAAAAAAATAAGATCAGATCCCTACACCATCACCATACACAAAATAAATTCAAATTAGGTGAAGAATTGAAGTGTAACAGTAAAACTGTAAGAGTCATAGAAAAAAGTGTTTCTTTCTCCCCTTCCTCTCAACCTCCCTCCCTTTCCTTTTTATAATTCTATGGCAGATACTACTAAGTGTCTTTCTGAAACACTTTCTCTTAGTGCCTTGTATGATGTGCTCCCATAACCCTGAAACTGGAAATATAGAAATAATGTTTCCCAGACTTCTTTACAGTTAGGGTTCTATCTGTGATCAAGTCAAGGAGACACAATGACATGAGATCTGCAAGGTGGAAATGAGCAACATAACTGAAAGCCACATGTGGACAAACAATCTTCCAGGGGCAGCTGTCCTGTCCTGTTTATTTAACCCTTTTCAAGCTTTTATTTAAATTCCAGTTCATTAACATACAGTGTAATATTGATTTCAGGTATAGAATTTAGTGTCCCTGTCATTTGAGATTGAGCAGTGGGTACTGGCAGCAGTGACATTTCACTAGAACAGTTCTGAAAGTACAGCTAGGCATTTCTCCTCCAGTTATTCCTGACTGTCAACATCAAACCTAACTCCCTGCCCCACCCCCGAGTTTTGTATGCAGCCATATGCCTTGTAGTAAACTCCTTTTCATTTGATCTAAAATGGATTCCGTTTTCTCCTTCTTTCCTTCCTTCCTTCAGGGATGGGAGGGATAGAGGGAGAGAGGATCTTAAGCAGGCTCCATGCCCAGTGCGGAGTCTGAAGCGAGGCTAGATCTTACAATCTTGAGATCATGACCAGAGCCGAGATCAAGAGTCAGATGCTTAACCCACTGAGCCACCCAGGTGCCCCAGATTCTGTCTTCTGATCATTACAAGTAGTGAGGCATTTTATATTCATTCAATCACTGACAAATATTTATTAAATACCTAATATCATAGAAATATTCATTCTCTTTGTTTTAGTTATTCAACCTTTAGGAATTTAATTCAAGGAAATTTTACATACTATGAAAGAACTCTATATGCCTGAAGGTGAAACTGCAGCATTATTGGAAATTAAAAGCAATTCAAACGTCCAACAAATAAAGGAAGGACCGTTATTGTACTGCATTCAATGTTTTTTTTGTTACTATTAAAAATAATGGCTATTATTTTTAACGGTATATTTAAGTAAAATAAACAGGATACAAATAATTTATAATCTAATTTACAATAATGTAAGAAAACAAAGGGCAAATAAAAAATACTAGAAGATAATAAATCAGCACGTGAAATAGTGCTTGTATTAGGGTGCTGGTCTCTTTTCCCCTATTTTCCAAATTTTCCATTATGTATTAATTTCATAATTTGAAATAGAATTAAGAATCACATTTGGGTTCAAGTCCATAAAGATGATTTAAAGGGCATGCTGGAGGGGCGCCTGGGTGGCTCAGTGAGTTAAAGCCTCTGCCTTCGGCTCAGGTCATGATCTCAGGGTCCTGGGATTGAGCCCCGCATCAGACTCCCTGCTCTGCAGGGAGCCTGGTTCCTCCTTTCTCTCTCTGCCTGCCTTTCCGCCTACTTGTGATCTCTCTCTCTCTGTCAAATAAATAAAAAATCTTTAAAAAAAAATAAAGGGGATGCTGGCAAAAGCGGAGGTTAATACATATTATGTACATTTTAAAATTGAGATATAATTGAACATATAACATTATATATGTTTAAGGTACACAATGTGATTTGATACATTTATATAGTGCAGTATGATCACCACCACATGTTAGCTAACATTTCTACCATGTCACATAATTATCATTTCTTTTTTGTGGTAAAACAATTAAGATCTGGTCTTTTAGCAACTTTGAAGTTTATAATACGGTATTATTGACTATAATTACTCTGCTGTGGATTAGATCTCCAGGACTTACTTATCTACTAGTTGCAAGTTTGTACCCTTCAACTTCTCCCCAATTCTCCCATCCTCCACTTAGCACAACACTCTCAAGGTCTACCATTTTGTTACAAACGGCCAGATTTCCTTCTTTCTGAAGATTGAATAATATTCCTTTATGTGTATGTATGTATGTATGTGTGTGTGTGTGTGTATGTGTGTGTGTGTGTGTGTATATATATATATATATATATATATACACACACACACACACATACACACACACACACACCACATCAGGATGCCTGAGTGGCTCAGTCAGTTAGGCATCTGACTTCGGCTCAGGTCATGATCCCAGCATCTGGGGATCAGGTCCTGCATCAGGCTCCTTGCTCAGCAGGGAGGCTGCTTCTCCCTCTGCCTGCTGCTCCCCCTGCTTGTGGTCTCTCTATGACAATTAAAGAAATAAAATCTTAAAAAAAAATACACCACATATTCTTTTATTCACGCATCCATTGATGGACACTTTTGTTGTTTCCATATCTTGGCTATTGTGAATAATGTTGCAATGAGCACGAGAGTACAGGTATCTCTTTGTGATCCTGTTTTCATTCCCTTTGGATATATACTCAGAAAAGAGATTGCTGGAAGTATAATTGAAGGACTACCATAAGGTAGTTCTACTTCTAATATTTTGAGGAACCTCTATACTGTTTTCCATAATGGCTGAACTGATTTACATTCTCAACAGTGTATAAGAATTCCCTCTTTTCCACATTCTCACCAACACGTTATCTCCTCTGTCTTCTTGATGACAGCCATTCTGACAGGTGTGAGGTGATACTGCATTGTGGTTCTGATTTGCACCCCTGATGATTAGTGATGTTAAGCACTTTTACATGTGCCTGTTGGCCATTTGTATGCTTTTTTTTTGGAAAAATGTCTATTTAAGTCCTCTGCTTATTTTCAAGTTGGGTTGTCGATTTTGTTGTTGTTGTTGTTATGGAGTTGTAGGAGTTCTTTATATATTTTGGATGTTAACTTATTTGATACACGGTTTGCAAATATTTTCTTCCATTCCATAAGTTGCCTTTTCATTAAATTCCACTGCAAGAGCTGCTCACAAAAAAGGGAAAAGGGACTCCTTCACCCCATCTGTTTGTGACTTTCCTCTCCAAAACACTGCCAGATCAACTTGAGGTGACCAATTTGAGGTGGAAAGTGTATTCCAACAGTTCCTTACTTTCTTTCCCATGCTCTTAGTGAAAAGAAATTTCTAATGAAAATGTATCCTTCATGTGTTGTTTCTTTCTTTTTTTTTTAATTTTATTTTTATTCTTTGCCCAAGGGGTACAGGTCTGTGAATCATCAGGCTTACATCTTTCACAGCATTCACCAAAGCACAAACCCTCCCCAATGTCCATAACCCATCCACCCTATCCCTACCCTCCCACCCCCCAGTAACCCTCAGTTTGTTTTGTGAGATTAGGAGTCTCTTATGGTTTGTCTCCTTCCCCATCCCACCTTGTTTCATTATTTTTCCCTCCCTACCCCCCACTCTGCCCCTCAAGTTCCTCATGTGTTGTTTCTGATTGATGAATTTTATGATTATTTTTCTGAAAGATATTTTATTTGCTTATTTTTTGTTACTATGCTTAGTAACTTTCCAGGGAGTGTTTTTCTTGTCAGAAGCTAATTATTTTCATTATTTTTCTGGAGCAACAACTGCAATTAAAAATTTAGCATTATTTGTCTAAGTTCAGAACTGACTCATTATTAAACTTTCTAGCCAAAAATATATTCTTTTATGTAGTCAAATTATTTTGAAGACTAAATAAATGTCATATAGAAATAATACTAAAGCTTTGGCTTATAAAATTATGACCTTAGCAATGGTGACACATTTCTTCCCTATACATGACTGGTTAATGGAAAAAAATAAAGATACTAGAACAGATTTGAGTAAAAAGCAGGCTTTGTTTAAAAAAAATTAGGCTTAGCTTATAATATTTTTTGAAAATCAGTTATATACCAGAAAATCTCAATAGATCTAAGGGAGAAATTGTATAAACTGTATTTTATGGTTAAATATAATAAGACAGAAAATACTAATAAAATATTGAATAAATAAAAGAAATCCTTAAGAAAAAAAGCATTTCCCTAACAACTTTGGGATTAGAGGAAAAAATCTCAAAAGGACAATTTCAAACTATCTAGAAAATAGTCGTAGGAAAAAATACACACACACATACTCAATTAAACCAGAGTCAAATTCAGATGAGATTTGGAGGGAAAAAAAAAAAGAATGAAAGCCTTCCACAATGACAATAATTAAAGCAAACCAGTAGCAGTATAAGAATAAAACAGGCAATGATGGAACATAACAGAATGTAGAAATATACTGAAGAATATTAAAGAATTTTGTGCTTTATAATCTTATCAGGATGGAAAACATAAAATGAAATGCAGTCTGTTTTTGGCTAGCATGTTATAGTCTTTGTTTTGCACCAACTTTACCACCAATAATTATTTTATTTTATTATTTTTTTCTTAAAGATTTTACTTATTTATTCGACAAAGAGATAGCACAAGCAAGCAGAGCAGCAGGCAGAGGGGGAGAGAGAGAAGCAGGCTCTCTGCTGAGCAGGGAGCCCTATGCGGGGCTCGATCCCAGGATCCTGGAATCATGACCTGAGCCAAAGGCAGCTCCTTAACCAACTGAGCCACCCAGGTGCCCCACCAATAATTTATTTTAGAACACTGCAAATGTTCAGTGTTGTCCTGATATAAAAGACATAATATATTAAGAGACAACTTAGGCTAATTTTGTTATGGACACTGAGAGAAAAATGGGATACTGTTCTTTGTTAGTTTTCTTTGATCAGGTGTTCATGAACTTTTCCAGATAGAAATCTCAGTAAAACTTCCAAGAAACCACACATTAAGTCCTCACACTTTCCATTCCACTTATCTTCCTGTTGTCTAGGTGGCTGTCCTAGCAAAGGTATGACCATAAAAATATCCATATTTCATAAATATGAATAAAAATGCAGCTATAACTACTTTTCGAAACAAAGGTAGCAACAAAGTTACCACTTCAGAAAAATGATTTAGTCATTTTAGTTGTGATTCAGGATTATCTTTGGGGTAGATCCTCCCTGATCTTTCTTTTCTATTATCTTTAGTCCTATTATCAATCTCTGTAGATATTTCTGCAGAGTGAAGCAGAAACAGCTTTCTTATCCATGTCTCTCTCTCTCTCCTCACATTGCGTCCTGCATTTATACTTCCGTTGTCCTAGGTCATTCCCACAGAGGGCAGTGGTTCAACTACAACATGGTCCCCTTCTAGCTTCCTCTTCTCCCCCTGCTCCTCACACCACCCCCCCACCCCAGCTTGCCAACATAGGTCATCGTGGAGTAAGATCTAAGTTAGAGGTCATCTTGAGAACTGGGGAGAAAGTCAGCATGGCTCTGGGTGTTAATCAGATGCCAGGGAAGATCAGTGCAGTGAAGTGAGGTTGAGACTGGGTATTTGGGCAGAAGACATTTAAGTCAAATGTGTGAGCCATGAGAATTGTGGAACTGAAACAGAAGCATTAGGAAGTGGAAAAGTAGATGAGACAAGGCAAGAAGGGGCTCAGCGCAGAAATACAGGGTGGGTTAACTTCATAGCTGTGGGTATTTGCGATGACCAGACTCAGACTTAGGGCTAAAAGGAGCCACCAAGACATGACTATCCCTCTGCCCACATAATAATCCACCCCCCCTCGCCCCCAAAACAAGTCTACATTTGTCTTCACTTATAGTCTAGTGATCTCCCCTCAGCCATTCTCAGGAATTTCAAGGGCATCTTGTTAGCCTTCTGTTCCTGAGGCCCCCAACTGGAGCCAGTGTGTCTGATCAATGCAGCCTTCCTGACACCCTTGAACTTGTCCATATGGTCTTTCCACAACTATCACCCTAGTTCAGCTCCTCCGCAGGTCCTACCAGGACTCTATCATCTGCTTACTATTTATCTCCCTACCTCTAGTCTCTCCTTTAATCCAGTGTCTAAAATGCCACCAGGGTTTTCTTATTAAAACCCAGTTCTCATATCCTTTCAATTAGCAAAACTTTTCAGTCGCTCTCTCTTGTCTGCAGGATATAATTTATACTCTTTAATGTGGTTTTTATGTTCTTTCACAGTCCAATCCCCAACAATTTCTCTGACTTCACTTTTCAGACATCATCACGTTCTTCTATAAAACCTCCTCTGCCATTTGCAATGACGTGGATGGAACTAGAGGGTATTATGTTAAGCAAAATAAGTCAATCAGAGAAAGACAATTATCATATGATCTCTCTGGTATGAGGAACTTGAGGGGCAGGGTGGGGGATCGTGGGGGGTAGGGAGGGAAAAAATAAAACAAGATGGGACTGGGGAGGGAGACAAACCATAAGAGACACTTAATCTCAGGAAACAAACAGGGTTGCTGAGGGGTGGGGGGAAAGGATAGGGTGTCTGGGTTATGGACACTGGGAAGTTATATGCTATAGTGAGTGCTGTGAAATGTGCAAGCCTGATGATTCACAGACCTGTACCCCTGGGGCAAATAATACATTATATATTAATTAAAAAAACCCCACCTCCTCTGCTGCTATAACTACTCTTTTCTTTATAATCCCCTGGCACACCAGATGCTTTCTTTATGGTACTGGAGTCAGAGCACAGATTGATGCTTCTAATGCATCTTTTCATCTTCCTAGTGGTTAGAGCAGCACCTTGAACACAGACCCTGCATGCCATATTTAAAAAAATAGTTTTATTAAGATATAATTCACATAACATTTAAAGTTTATAATTCAATAGTTTTTGGTATTTCCATAGGGTTACGCAACCATCACTAAGATCTGATTTTAGAACTTTTTAGAATTTTTTTCTCTCCTAAAAGAAACTCCATACTTGGGGCACCTGGGTGGCTCAGTCGTTAACCATCTGCCTTTGGGTCAGGTCACGATCCCAGGGTCTTGGGATCTAGCCCCGCATTGGGCTCCCTGCTTAGCAGGAGGCTGGTCTTCCTCTCCCACTTCCCCTCTCTCACAGTCTCTTTCTCTCTCTGTGAAATGAGTAAAATCTTAAAAAAAAAAAAAAAGAATCTCCATACTCATTAGCAGTGAACTCACTCACCATTTCCCTCCCCTACCCTAAGCAATCACCAATCTACCTTCTCTCCATATAAATTTGCTTGTTGGGAGCATTTCATATAAATGAAACCATACAATATGTGGTCTTTTAGACATGATACTCTATGTAGAAAATCCAAAAGACTCCATCAAAAATTGTTAGAACTAATACATGAATTCAGCAAAGTTGCAAGATATAAAATCAATGTGCAAAAATGTTTACATTTCTATATACCAATAATGAAGGAGCAGAAAAAGAAATCAAGGAATTGATCTTATTTGCAATTGTACCAAAAACAATAAGATATCTAGGAATAAACCTAACTAAAGAGGTAAAAAATCTATACTGTGGGGTGGCTGGGTGGTTCAGCTGGTTAAGTGTCCAACTCCTGATTATGGCTCAGGTCATGATCTTAGGGTTGTGAGATCGAGCCCTTTGTTGGGCTCTGTGCTGTGTATGGAGCCTGCTTAAGATTCTCTCTCCTTCTCCCTTTGCCCCTTCTCTACTCCCTAAAAAAAAAAAAAGATCTGTACTCTGAAAACTATAGAACACTTAGAAAGGAAATTGAAGGGGACACAAAGAAATGGAAAAGCATTCATGGGTTGGAAGAACAAACACTGTTAAAATGTCTATACTACCCAAAGCAATATACACATTTAATGCAATCCTTATCAAAATACCACCAGAATTTTTCACAGAGATATAACAAACAATCCTAAAATTTGTATGGAACCACAAAAGACCCCGAATAGCCAGAGGAAAGTTGAAAAAGAAAAACAAAACTGGAGGCATCACAATTCCAGATTTCAAGCTATATTACAAAGCTGTAGGCATCAAGACAGTATGGTGCTGGCACAAAAACAGATGATCAGTGGAACAGAATAGAAAACCCAGAATTGGATCCACAACTACATGGTCAACTAATCTTCAACAAAGCAGGAAAGAATAGCCAACAGAGAAAAGACAGTCTCTTCAACACATGGTGTTGGGAAAACTGGCCAGCAACATGCAGAAGAATAAAACTGGACCACTTTCTTACACCATACACCAAAAAACCAGGAAACCAGGAAACCATCAAAATCCTAGAGGAGAATACAGGCAGAAACCTCTTTCACCTTGGTCATAACAACCTCTTACTGGACATGTCACGGGAGGCAAGAGAAACAAAAAGCAAAAATGTACTATTGTGATTTCATCAAGATAAATAGCTTCTGTACAGTGAAGGAAGCAATAAGAGAAACTAAAAGGCAGCCTATGGAATGGGAGAAGATATCTGCAAATGACATAACTGATAAAGGGTTAGTATACAAAATCTATAAAGAACTTATCAAACTTGATACCTAAAAAACTAATAATCCAGTAAAGAAATGGGCAGAAGACATGAATAGACACTTTTCCAAAGACATCCAGATGGCTAACAGATGCATGAACATATGCTCAATGTCACTCATCATCAGGGAAATGTAAACCACGATGAGATACTACCTCAGACCTGTCAGAATGGCTAAAATTAACAAGGCAAGAAATAACAGGTATTGGTAAGGATGTGGAGAAAAAGGAACCCTTTTACACTGTTGGTGAGATTGCAAACTGGTTCAGCCACTCTGAAGAACAGTATGGAGGATGCTCAAAAAGTTAAAAATAGAACTACCCTACAATCCAGCAATTGCACTACTAGGTATTTACCCAAAGGATACAAAAATACAGATTCTAAGGGGTACATGCACCCTGATGTTTACACGAGCATTATCAACAATAGCCGAACTATGCAGAGAGCCCAAATGTCTATTCAACTGATGAAAGGATAAAGAAGACAGGCTACACACACACACACACACACACACACACACACACACACACACAGGAATATTACTCAGCCATTAAAAAGAATGAAATCTTGCCATTTACAATGTCGTGGATGGAGCTAGAGTATATTATGCTAAGTGAAAGAAGTCCATCAGAGAAAGACAAAACCATATTATCTCACTCAGATGAACATATGGGAAAGAGGGGGAAAAACAACCATAGGAGACTCTTTTTTTTTTAAGATTTTATTTATTTATTTGACAGAGAGAGATCACAAGTAGGCAGAGAGGCAGGCAGAGGGAGAAGGGGAAGCAGGCTCCCTGCTGAGCAGAGAGCCCAATGCAGGGCTCGATCCCGGGACCCTGAGATCATGACCTGAGCAGAAGGCAGAGGCTTAACCCACTGAGCCACCCAGGCGCCCCACCATAGGAGACTCTTAATGATAGAGAATAAACTGAGGGTTGATGGAGGGTGGTGGGTAGGGGACAGGCTGTATGGGTGATGGGTGTCATAGATGGCAATTGTTATGAGCCCTGGGTGTTGTATTTATGTGATGAATCACCGAATTCTACTCCAGAAACCAATATTGCACTGTATGCTAACTAAACAAAATTTATATAAAATTTTTTTTTAAATGTGGCCTTTTGAGTCTGGCTTCTTTCATTTAAGATAATGTTTTCAAAGTTCATCCATGTTGTAATATGTATCAGCACTTTGTTTCTTTTTATTGCTGAATATTTCATTGTATTGAAATACCATATTTTGATTATCCATTCATTAGTTGATGAAAATTTGGGTTGTTTCCACTTTTCAGCTATTATTAATTATGCTGCTATGAATATTTGTGTACAAGATTTTGCATGGAATATGTTTTCATTTCTCTTAGGATTTCAAGGAATGTAACTGCTGGGTTGTATGATAACTTTTTGAGGAACTGCTGAACTGTTTTTCCAAACCTGTGGTGGGATTTTACATTCCACTGGCAGTGTATGAAGATTCGAATTTCTCCATGTCCTCATCAATACATGTGTCTGTCATTTTAAGTGTAGCCCTCCTAGTCAGTATGAAGTTCTCATTGTGGTTTTGATTTGCATTTCCCATATGCCTAATGATGCTGAGCAATTTTCACGCGCTAATTGGTCATTTCTATATCTTCTTTGGAGAATAGTTTACTCAGAGCCTCTCCCTAGTATTAAAATGGATTATATGTCTTTTATATATATTATTATGTTGTTGTCATAAGACTTCTTTAAATATTCTGAATGTAAGTCCCTTAACAAATACAGATGGGTTATATTTCAATAAAATCATTGTAAGGTGAAAAAATCCTAAGTAAAAAATGCATTATAATATGCCTAGCCTACTGAACATCATAGCTTTGCCTAGCTGACCTTAAGCATGCTCGGAATATTTGCATTAGCTGACAGGTGGGCAAAATCATCTAACACAAAGACTATTTTATAATAAAGTGTTGAATATCCTATGTAATATATTGAACACTGCACCGAAAGTGAAAAACACAATGGTTGTGTGGGTGCAGAACAGTTGTAAGCTTATCAGTTGTTGAGCCTTGTGACCATGTGGGTGGCAGGGCTAAGGCTTGGGGCCAATGCTCAGGATCATGAGAGACTATAGTACCATATATTGCTAGCCCGGGGAAAGATCCATGTCCAAAATTCAAAGTACAGTTTCTACTGAATGAGCACGGCTTTCCCACCATGGTAAATTCAAAAAATTATGAGTCGAACCATCATAAGGTGGGAACTCTCTGCATATAATTGGCAAATAAAATATTTTCTTCTATGCATTGCCTTTGTACTTTCTTGATGGCACTGTTTGCAGTACAGAAGTTTTAAATTTGAAAGTAGTCCAGTTTATTTGTGAATGTGTGTGTTTGTTTGGTATATCTAAGAAACTATTACTTCACCCAAGTTTATAAAGATCTAATCCTATGTTTCTTCCTAAGAGTTTTACAATTTTAGCTCTTCATTTAGGTCTATGATCCATTTTGAGTTAATTTTTGTGTAGAGTATGAGTCATTTTTAAATGGATGCTATTGAGAACAGTGTTTTTTATACCTTAAGGTCCCCCCAAAAGGTCTTTTTCCCTGTGATGTAGTAACTTACAGTGCTCTACACATTGAATCAGAAAATACTCACTGAGTCACTTGTGCAAATGTATGTAGCAGTGAACCAGCCACTATGATAAAAAATATAAAGAAACTATAACAGCAAGCACTATACTGTTATAATCCAGAACCAATCCAAATGGATTTAGGGTAAATTTATGATCGCTCCTGCAAAGAACCAGACTCCAACAACACTGGCTTAGACTGAGTCCAACCATTGAAAGATTACTGATTAACCTGGCATAGAAATTAATTCTTAATTTAAAATACACAAATACCAGCAAAACAAAGCAAAAGAAAACACTCCAAAACCTCAAGGACCCCAAACAACTGGATCAGCAGACATGGAGTGAAATTCAACTTCTTGAAGTGTATGTGTTTTATATGTGTTTCACGTAACAGTTACCATGTAACTTTATTAAATTAAACTACAAATCCTTAAATACTTTTTTTATGATGATACATTCACAGTACTTAATTCATGACTCACCTTTATATTTCAATAACCTAAGAAATATGGGATCTCTGGCATCTCTATCATTTATTTGCCTCTTCATAAAGAGTCTGAACTCCTTATACCATTTGGCTTATTGTCCCAGCATGTTCCTGAGTAACACAAAAGAACTTCTGCTGCAGAGACAGCCTTTCGAAAATGAAATTATTCTCTTGTTCCTTTATATCAAATTGTGGAGGGCCATTCAAGGCCCTCCTCTGTCAATACACAGCAGGGGCAACTGGCCCCTGAATGCCTTTTCCAGGAGTGATGAGGGTTTGTACTATAGCCCAAGGAACATCAGCCGTCTCCAAGATCAAGTCAATACGTTATCTGAGCACTCTTGTTCCAAAGGGTACACCAAATCTGGAAAGTCCACGTCAATCAGAGAAAGACAAGCAGAAGGTGAAGGAGTAGGTCAGGAAGTCTAGTCTAGTCTAGCCAGGAAGCAGAGGCTAGATGGTTGATCTACGGCTCTTGTTGTTGCCTGTGTGCTGGCCATCCTGGCATGTTCCCAGCTAGCTAGAAAAGATCTTCTAGGATGAGCTCACCAACAATCCACCGCACATACCACAAAATTCATCAGTATCTTTCATTAACCTTCGCCTACAGTGAAAGTACCTTTTTTCTCTTCCTCCATATATACCGTTTGTATTGTCTCTGTGTTATAGCTCTTCTTTTTCTCGACTTATATTAGTCCTACCCACTATACAAGGACAGTTCAAGGCTCACTGTTGGATACAGATGGTCTACCCTCACCTTGAATCCTGTAGCAGCAGTGTGAGGATCACTAATTTGACAGTTCATCAGCTTCCTTATGGTTCATCTCTTTCTTTGTATGTACTGTTATCTTCTCGACTATGTTGCAGAGGCAAAATTTATACCTTAACTCTGTTGGTACCTGGCAGAGTGTCATGGCTGGCACTTAGAACTCAATATACGGGGTGCCTGGGTGGCTCAGTGGGTTAAAGCCTCTGCCTTCGGCTCTGGTCATGATCTCAGGGTCCTGGGATCGAGCCCCGCATTGGCCTCCCTGCTCAGGCAGGGGGCCTGCTTCCTCCTCTCTCTCTCTGCCTACTTGTAATCTCTCTCTCTCTCTGTCAAATAAATAAATAAATAAATAAATAAAATCTAAAAAAAAAAAAGAAAAGGAACTCAATATACGCTAGCTCCTATTAATATATATTAATGCTGACTTTAAAACAACTAGAGTAGGAGTTATAAATACAGAACAATCACTACAGGTCAGGCACCCAGAGTGTCTCATTTAATTTTCAAAACAATCCCTTGATATGGTGACATTATTTTAATTTTATAGTTATAAAACTCAAGGCCTAGAGAAATTAAATAATTTGTGCTCATGTAGCTATCAAGCAGTGAACTGGACTGTGCCTGGGTCTAACTCAAAAATTCATGTTCACAATCCGCATTCCATGTTGCCTTCTGAAAACAAGGATTGTGATTATTAAGAGGTGGAAACTGGCAGCTGCTCTGCTCATACCTCTGTTACAGTGTCTATATGTCCAGCTTTAATATAATTGTGTGTCTTTCATACTACATTATGAGTTCAGATATGGAACCTTGTATTTTCATCAAGTGTTGACACACACTATTTAGTCAGTAAATACACTCAGCAGCTGGGTAATCTTGGGCAGGTTATTTAACCTCTCTGTTGGCTTAGTTTCTTCAGCTGTAAAATGGCAATGAAAACACTCCCTCTCACGGGATTGAGATGGTGTATGTAAAGTGCTCGGTATAGTTATAGGCGCATAGAAAGTGATAATACCAGCTATTATTGTTATCAACATCATAATTACTTTTATTACTACATTCTCCATCTAAAACCAGTAGTGGACAAGTGTCAGTCCCATATTCATACATTCCCATGTTCACAACTGGATGGGTACTTTTGTTTGTTGCATTTCTGTGTACCTAGAAACTGAGCCGGACTGCCATTTTTTCATTAACCAGGCATTTTAAAAAGATCAGGCCACCGGGAAGGACATCTGTAAATATTGTTTCTATGACAGAGATTCTTAACCATTCTGAACAAGAGAGGGCGTCAGAATATCCCTGAGGCTTTTTCATTCCAAACCCATGAATCAGAACAACTCCATCTTCCAAATCTTATCATTACCTGCCTTCCCTGCCCCCCCAGAAGGTGTATTTCTGGAGTTGGGAACCAAAGCAAAGAGAGTTGCTGTTGATGCTTTTGAACTAGTAGGTGGAAACCGGGGAGGGAGGGGAGAGAGAGAGAGAAAGAAAGAGAGGTGGTAACCACTGTTGCCTAGGGCAACAGTTCACATTTTGCAGGATGTGGGTTTAGGGCATACTGCTCCACCATTTATTTCCATTCTTTTTCAGTCCCTGTTAGAATTAGGCAGAATCCAAAAAATAAGGCAGGTCAGGATGAGAAAGAATAAAAAGGAAGGTAAGCAGTGATAATCTCAGTTTGTTTGCTTTTGTTGCTAGGGGACTAATAAAGTATTTGAGAGCAGATTTAAATATGAATTAAAATCAGGTTCCAGGGACAGACCCCATGCTGACAGAAATGCTATTCCCTTCTTTTTCCCTTTAGCTTACTTCATAATTCATCTAATATCCTCCATGCATCTGAAGAGTCAGCACATAGTTAGGACACAATAATTGTGCCACTATCTAGAGGTGTGCTGTCTAATTTGGTAGCCCATAGTTCATGAGGCTATTGGGCACTTCAGTGGTGGCTGGTTCAAATGGAGATGTGCTATCAGGGTAAAACATGCTTGGTTTAAAAGACTTGTTATGAAGAAAAAGAATAGAAGACTTCACCAATAATTTTAATATTACTTAAATTTAATGCAATTTAGTTTAATTAATATTAATCAACTAAATGACCATTTGGGATATAAAGAATTAAAATATATTACTAAAATTAGTGACATTGTTTCTTTTTTACTGCTTCTAATGTGGCTTCTTGAAAATTTGAAGTTATACATATAGTTTGCATTATATTTCTATTGAACAGGGCTGGTCTAGAGTGCTACAGTTCTGTTATTACAAGTGCCTAAACGTTTGACTCAAAGATGGTAGATTGTGGTGACTGTATCATATGAATCTAATTTGAATATTACTCACCAAGTGTTAAATCAGAATTGCCCCATTTCCTTTCCCACTGTACTTTATGCTCCAGCACTGCCAAACAGTTTCATACATGTGGTGCCTGGGGCGACCTTCTTCCACCCGCCACCTGGAAATACCTCTATCCTTCAAAGTGCCTCTTGGTCAGCCCCCTCTTGGTCATCTCTTCTCTCTAGTCACCTTCTTCACATTATTATTTCTGCACCTATCATTGCATATCGGACACTGGAACATGTTTACAGGCCTGTCTCTCCCACTCAACTAGAAGCTTCTTGAGGTTAGGGGCCACATCTTATTCTATTTTATATCCTCCACTCTGGGCACATGGTTGGCCTTCAAAAGATGTGTGTTGAAACTGAAAAAAAAATTCTGATTGCAGTATGTTGAGCAGTTTCATACAACTCAAGGATATGCATAAGAACCGTACTCCCTCTGTAAGCCTTGGCTTGAGGGATGCTTCTCTGCTCTGACAGTCACTGAAGTAAGCTACCTTGGAGTTTCTTTTTTTTTTTAAATTTTATTTATTTGACAGAGAGAGCACAAGTAGGTAGAGCAACAGGCAGAGGGAGAGGGAGAAGCAGGCTCTCTGCTGAGCAGAGAGCCCGATGTGGGACTCGATCCCAGGACCCTGGGATCATGACCTGAGCCAAAGGCAGCCTCTTAACGACTGAGCCACCCAGGTGCCCTACCTTGCAGTTTCAGTTTCTGCATTCAGTAGTAGTCTTATGAGCCATGTGTTTACAGCATTGCATTGCATTTACCCACAGTCATGGCCCAAGCAACTTCATTTATGTTTTCTGCTTGCAATACAGTAACTATAATGTCACTGAATTAGTAAGCATGTTAAGAAACAGTCTTGGCCTAATCTCACAAAACAAACTGAGGGTTACTGGGGGGTGGGAGGGTAGGGATAGGGTGGATGGGTTATGGACATTGGGAAGGGTTTGTGCTTTGGTGAATGCTGTGAAAGGTGTAAGCCTGATGATTCACAGACCTGTACCCCTGGGGCAAAAAAAAAAAAAAAAGAAAGAAAAAAAGAAACAGTCTTGGTTTGCTAAGTGATATCATTTATGGTGTTTAATCAGAAGGAAGGCATCCTCTTCAACAAAACAAAACAAACCAAACAAACTTACACTATATTCTAAAGTTACTCAGTTCATTGACCTGTCAGTTGTGAATTTTATGTTATTAGCGGACATGAATAAGTTTGTTAATGTTGCATTATAAACAGAGTAGCCTTAGATAAATTTACTTAACTAGTAACATAATTAATATACTGTAACTCTCCTGTGAAAATTCTGTGGTATTCTCTCCTCCCCTAATAAATTATTTCTTTTATTTTTGAGATGAAATTTGACTACACTTAATTGAAGACTGGAGTTTTGCCTGGTGAAAAACAGTCTATTGAATGGTAATGGACCACTAAAGCATCATTCCAGTAAATACTAACACTCCATAACTATGCTGTTTTGAAGCCTGTTATAGCCAGAACAAATGAAATATCAATTACCACCATTTCAGTGTACTTCTTAATGAAGTAGAAGTACTTTAAGCTTTCCAAATACTATAATGGTGTCATCTAAGATTCTTCAACAGCTGTTAGCGACCAGTTAGCCCTGCTCAAACACTTGCATCTATCTGAAACCCAGTCGTGCCAAGAAGAAAGCTCCCCTCTCTTCTGAATTTGGTCTTAGATTTTGAAAATATAAATATCTTAGCCAGTATCTTCCCAAATAGCTACTTACCCTAAATGACCTTAGCCTTATATCTAATAAGCGCATAGTTATTACCAGTTGATACTTTATATCCATACCTGAAGTTGAACTTCTGACCATCTCCTCTCCAACCTCCCCCTGTCAATGGTGGTAGTTCCATCTTCCAGTTGTTTAGGCCAAGACTTTGGAGTCATCACTGACTCCTCTTTCTCTCAAACCCCACATCCTGCTGGCTCTACCCTCAAAATACATGGTGATTCCCAAAGCTTCCTAATGGGCTCCTGGCTTTCATCCTTATTCTTTCAGCTTATTCTCAAGCAGTCAGAGGGAGCCTTTTAAATATAAGTCAGATCATGCTACTCCTTTCCCCAGAATCCCACAATCACCCCTCAATTTCACTCAGAGTAAAAGCGAAAATTCTTAAAATGGCCCACAAGACCCTCTGCCACCTCTTTGTGTTCCTTTCCAGCCACTCTCTTCCTGTTCAGATACCTTCCAGACACATGGGCCTTCCTGTTTCTTGAATATACCAGGCCCTTGCCTTACAGCCTTGGCCCTGGCTGTTCCTCTGCTGAGAACATAGTTCTCCCACATAGTCTCTTAGTTAACTCCTTCAAAACGTTTTCAAATCGTATCTACCCAGTGAGGTCAAGGCTGACTACCTTATTAAATACTACAGGTTTACTTCGCTCAACTCTGTCTTTTTTTTTTTTTTGACACTTTTCACTCATTACTACGTATATTATTTATTTATTTATTTTGTTTACTATTATCTGTATCTCTCCATTAGAATATAAACACCATAAATGCAGACATCTTTGCCTCTCCTGTTCACCAACATGTCTCAAGCACCTGAAATAGTGCTTGGCAAATATTTTTTAAATGACTGAACTGTATTTAAAGTAGAAATCTAAGTAATATGAAAAAATGAGGAGTTTCTAAATTAAATATTCTTTATTACCCTTAAAAGTTATAGTTATCCACTGGTGAATCTTGGTCACTTCAGTAATGACTAAAATACTCTTAACTATTTCCATGGCACTTACTCTTAATCATTTATAACTCACTTCGCTTTTATGCTATTTAAAATAAGTTGTCTTCACTTAACAGGGCACCTATTTATAGTCATGCCTACAGTTGGTGGAGGTTTAATCTCAGTTTCCCAAGGGCCAATGTATTCTTAATTCCCAGTTTGACATGTTTGCAAATGCATATACATGCTTTCTAAATGCTTTTAACAAAAATCAGCACATTCTCAATACTGATTGTGTCTGTTGAGAAAAAAGGGGAAGGTCTTTAGGAGGAAGTCAGAATATATATTGGTAATATTTTACTTCTTCAGCTGGGTGACAGGTATCCAGATGTTGGCTTTATTATTATTTGTTATAATTTATATATACATTATATACCATCTTTTATGTATGAAACATTTCATAATAAAAAAGGAAGCACAAAAATAAATCCAGTCTAGCATTTACTTGTTCTACTACCACTCTTGATTTTCCTCCAGTTTGATATGATATAGTTCTCTGGACATAAATCTTCTAGCCAGTTTGTGGAGATATAATTACTGTTGATTTAGCATTTATACCCTCCCCCAGCCCACAACCATCTCACTGATGAGTCTGTTATATGAGATCAAATCAGAAAGGTCCCCAGCAGAAACAACAAAAAAATTATACTCACTGCTTCACTGATTTAATCAACCTAGCAAGCTATCAAGAGGGATGAGAATAAAGATAAAAGTGAAAACATGATGGCTGCCAAAGCAGATTACTTTTTCAAAAGACATATATAAAGATAATAACTTCACAATTGATTATAATATTTTGTCTTCCCACTATAGCAAGGCAAATTCCTTGGTTACCTTCATTTTATCCTCCCTTCCCTGACCCCACTGTGGTATAGGGATCTGATATCTGCTTCCACAGCACATAAGTCTGGTCACGAGTAGAACTGTAATTGCTCATTTATGTCCCCCCACCCAGTTAGACTAGAAGTTCACTGAGGAAAGGTCCCATGTTTTTTCACTATTTGAGCTCTGTCCCTGTAACAGCTCCTAGGGTTTTGGCATGAGACTAGCTCAGTTCAAAGGTCAGCTCCTCTTCTCACTCTTTGTGTAACCTTCTTAACCTTTCTGTGCTTTCATTTCCTCAAAGATAATAATAATGGCATAAGCCCAGGATGTGAGATTAATGTAACGACACATCTAAATTAATTAGCACAGAGTCTGGTCCAAAATCTAAGCTAAATAAAAAGAACACTTATTTACGATCACCATTTCGTGATAAAGAGGAAACTGAGTTGATAGAGAAGAAAGAAGATAGCTCTTAACAATATGATTCTTAATGATTCAAGTGCATTGTCAATCTTCAGGAAATGTTTGGAAACTGCATCATGAATTCAAGCTTCACAGTGTACGCTGAGAAGGTGTGGTTCCTTGGAGTGGTTGGTGCTCCATCTCTACCTGCTCAGACCTCAGAGTTGGTACCAACGGGGCTGCCTCGGTCAGGGACTTGTGACATTTTGTACAACCCAGAAGTGGAACTGATATATCTAGACACTTAGAAAACACTTTTTGAGTCCCAACTATGGTCCCAGGAATTTGGCTAGATAATGAGGATGTGGTGGTGGCAGGTCCTATCCTCTAGTCCCTGGAAGCTGTCCACAGGCCTCGCCTTGTCATGCCTCACGTACAATCTAGCCCTTTAAACTGAATGTCACTCATTCGGTGCCCTTCTTTAGTCCTGCTGGTGTCTCTTCTCAAGAGACATCTGTTAACTTTTCCAAATATACAGCAGTTTCCCCTACAAATTATGTTTCTCATGACAACTATAACGGTAATACAGGTACACATGAGTATACAATCAGTGTACCAATCTAATACCTCAAATCCTGGTATATATTATGTACTTGAATTTATAATAATATTCTTGAACTTTAAGCTACTTGCCACACAGGATGACAGAACTGACATAAAATATAGACATATTTACATACTAAAATATTAATTACGCTAATAAGAAATGTTCTATTTTGAGCTGAGAATTACTAAGATCATTCTGTTGCCTATAAAATAAACTCATGAGTGTTTAAAATGGAAAATATTTTGGTGTGGTAAACTATGAAATGCCAACTTAACTTATTATAAGATTTGTGGACGCATTAAAAGGTTTTGGATGTAAAGATAATTAAAATAAAATTGAAGAGGAGTTAGAAGTAAATGAAAATAATGTTTTTGAAAGTAGTATGGTTTGAAGAAATTCAGAGTGGCATATCAAACACAGACATTTATGGCAATAGGTTTTATAGATACTCATTCTAATAATAATATGAAAATATCTAGAACTTTTTTATTATAAGTAAATAAAGGTTAAAAAAGCAGGTGATTGGTATACACTCCTAGGATATAAAAATATGAAACAATTAATGGACACTACATAACCAGTAAGTACTATGTTTAAGATTTAAAGTAACTAAATCATAAAGTAATCCATATTAAGTTATATTTCTTGAGAAATAATAATTGAAGAATTTTGAAATTTAATATCGACCTGCCCAAGCCTGGGCACATTAATTCCCCACCTCAGTTTTTCAAAAGAATGGAAATCTGCCATCTTACATATAGACCAAAAATTGACTATTTTTAGAGGAACTTAGAAATAAAAGGCCTCAAAAGTGTTGATATTTCAGACTCCAACAAAATCTGTTATTATTGTGATTTTCTCTGTTCTTTTCTGTGTGATCAGCAATTCTAACTTTGCCAGCATACCTGATAAGACAAATTCAAAGAACTGTAACAGTTTCCCAATTGCTATTATAATGACAGACATACTCTAGTCCAACAATCTCACTTTACGAATAAGTTATCTCAGGTCTAGAGAGGTTAAAGCAACTTAATCAAAGTCATCCTTGTCTAGTTAAAGGCATATATGGAGCTATAATCAAAATTTCCCCGGGGCGCCTGGGTGGCTCAGTGGGTTAAGCCTCTGCCTTCAGCTCAGGTCATGATCTCAGGGTCCTGGGATCTAGCCCCGCATTGGGCTCCCTGCCGACCGCCACCCCCACCTCTGTCTGCCTCTCTGCCTACTTGTGATCTCTCTCTCTCTCAAATAAAAAAAAAAATTTCCCAAGGACCCAGAAAAGACACAAATATTAATATCAGCGTTGNCTGCCGACCGCCACCCCCACCTCTGTCTGCCTCTCTGCCTACTTGTGATCTCTCTCTCTCTCTCTCTCAAATAAAAAAAAAAAATTTCCCAAGGACCCAGAAAAGACACAAATATTAATATCAGCGTTGAAATTATTAAGTATTAATTCCCTGAAGATCACATTATATTTCTTAGACCTTTCACAACGTATTGAACAGGCAGGAAATACCACCCGGAAGACATTATAGAAGATTTCTTAGTAGATAGGCTGTGAATTTTGCTAGCCAGTCTTAACTGTAAGAGTCTTTCTGTGAGGCCAGAGGAAAATTGCAAGTGGACAAAAGCTCTCTTTTCTGAAATTTCTGTTCAGAGGCCTAGAATTTAGAATTAGTAGTAGGTATTAAGTACCCTTGTCTTTATTTAAACCTCATTTTGTCGCCGGAAATAATATCCCGGGGAGTATAAACTCATGTACCTTCCCCATGTTAGTTTCCTCCTTACTCCTTTTCTCTTTCTCCTCGGCTACTCCTTTTAACCACAATAAAAGTCCTTTTTGAACCACTTTACTCTGAGCGGCGCTAGAAACCACATGTTTGGTTTTCCACACCGGTATAAATAAGAAATACCTTCCCAGGAGGAAAATCAGAGGGGCAGGGGGCAAAGTCTTCTGGGGGGACTCCTGGACAGGACACCCTCCTCAGTGTCCTACTCAGTTTCATGCTATAAAACGGCACTCTGGACATTCACTCCAAGCCAAATCACGAGGCTAACTCCGGGTCCACATCGTTCCTCTGTCTTACTTTAAAATGAAAAGGCTAGCCACCGGTAAAGATGTTTTTAAAAAGAAGAAACAGTTGTCCAAAAACTTTAAAGTCAGGAAACACCCTAAGACACGTCCGACTGCGACCGTCGCTCTCAAACTCTCACACGACCTGCACTGAACCTACGGTGCCCGAAAGTGCCCCCTAGGAATTCCTTTCAAGGGGTCAGTTAGGGGCTCCTGGACTGCTGGACAGGCGAGGGTTCACTCACGTTCCCCGTCTGTCCCTGAAGCAATTTTCTGGTCAGGAAACCAGCCAAATGTGATGAAAGAGAACGCGGGGAAGATGAGCCCGCGCCCCAGCCCCCCGCGTAGCTGGGTCAAGGGCTGAAGTCAGCAGAGGGGACCCCGGGACCGCGCTCCCCTCGACGGCCAAGCAGGGGGCGCGAGCTCTCCGGGGCCACGGCCGGGAGCTGGGTGGGAGCCGGGACCAGACCCACCGCACACGTGGTCGCGCGGCAGCCCCGAGGGTCCCGGCTGCAGCTCGCGGG
>LNAC01000348.1:691501-730685 GCA_002007465.1 Ailurus styani | reverse complement strand
CCCCCTCCACGCCACTCCCTTGAAGCGGGGGTGGGGGAGGAACGTTTTTTAAAGTCCTGGTTAAAGTTGGGCCTCCCACTCTCGTTCCTCCCCCACGCGCGCCCCGTTCTCTGAGAATTCCCTCGCGAACTGATCTTCCTTCGTCGCTCCATCGGGTAGCGGCTAAGCGGGGTGGGGCCCGAGGACGGCTCCGCAGAAGCCCGAGCCCCCGACCTCTTTTGCAACGGCCTTCCCTCGTGTTTACTTGAGCCCCTCTGCGCTTCCTCTTTCGGGCCAGTTGAGCAAGGCCGGATCTTCCCGCCGCGCGCAGCCCACCCTTGGGGGACGTGGCGCCGGAGTGCGGAGCAGGGCGACCCCGCGCCCGCGCGCCTGCCCGCCAGCCCCCAGGGCCGCGCTCTGGGGGGCCCAGGTCTCGGCGCGAGCCGGGGTGGGGGGTCAGAGGGCGGGGGTCAGGTGGGGAAGGTCGCGCTCGGCTCAGCCGGTTTCTCAACTGCCGAATTGGCAAATCCCCCCAGAGCGTAACCACACTGAGTTGGCGGGCGAGGCTGTGAAGAAACAGGCGCTGTCACACATGGCTAGTGGAAATCCAAAATCGTATGAACCCCGTGGAGGCGAATTCAGCAGTAGTTGTTCAACTTAAAGATGCAGTTACCGTTTGATCCAGAAATCCCACTTCTAGGAATGCACTGGGGCAGTAGAGTGATGACAAGAAGTTTTGCAATACCCACGCCCATTCTTGGCCACAGGATTTGTAAGAGCAAAGGACTGACTGGAAGTAACCTTTGGAAGTGGAGCCTCCTGAGGGTGGGGAGATCTGAAAATACAGAAGTTAAAAACAGTTAGGATTTGTAAATGTGGTTGAATTAACCTCCTCTTCCCCTATACAGCTGTGTCCTCAAGGGCTTTTATGTGGGGAAGGTGGTGAAGATATAAAGACATACATTAGACATGTAAATTAATTAGGTAAATTAAGATAGCTCAGTCATTTATTTAGTAAAAAACTTTTAAGCACCTTCTCACCTAAGAACAATGAAAATAGTTGTGAAGAAAACAGTTCCTGTTCTAGTGGATGGTACTTTCTAGATGGGAAAAGCAAGTTAATATTTAACATGTTAAATAATGTAATTATTTTGAAGGGAATTAAAAGGTGAGAATGATAGTAGTGGGGATGGAGCCGTTACATTAATTAGGGTCATCAAGGAAGATCTTTCTGATACGTGTCACTTGAGCCAGACCTAAAAGACATGAGAGATTAATTCACGTGGATTTTGGGGTGAGAATGTTCAAAGGCTCTGGGTTAGGAGCGCGCTTGAGATGCTGGAAGAACAGCAAGGAAGCTAATATGGATGGAGCAGGGTGAGAAGGAGACAAGTGTATACGAGATCAAAGAGGAAATTGTGGCCGGATCATGTGTGTCCTTTCTGGCTATGGTAGGGACTTCACTGTGAGATGGAAAGCCATTGGAAGGTTCTGAACAGTCAGTACTATATAGAAAGTCAGGTCAAGCAATGGAATGACTTACATAGGAGAGGAAGAGTTGGCAGCCAATACCTCTTTGCAAAGTAATGAAAGGGGCAGCCATTCCAAGATTTGGAAAAACATTCCAAGAGAAGGAAGAGCAAGAAAAGGTCATGAGATAGGAACACAGAAAGTTAGAAAGAAGGCCATTGTGACTGGCATGTAGCAAAAGAATAGGGCAGTGGTACAGGATGGGGACAGAGGAGTAGACCGGGACCAGATCAGGCAGGGCCTTGGGGTAAGCCTTGAGGACTTTGAGTTTTATTCTGATTGCAATGGGGAGCTATTGGAAAGATTTTAGAAAGTACATGATTTTTTACTTCTGCTATGTGCCATCATGCTTGTTGGTGATTGGAAATGGTTCAGATGGAGGAAGACAAAGGGCAGTAAGAGATACTCAGTAGGCTGTGGTAATAGCCCAGGTGAAAGATGATGGTGGCTTTGGTTAGTATTCTAACAGTGGGGATGTTGAATTCAAGACACAGTTTCAAAGAAGAACCAACAGTGTTTGCTGATGGGCAGTGTTTGCTGCTGCAGAAGTGGGGGAGTGGCAAAGTGGCAGAAGGGATTAGGAATTGAATGTGAACCGGTGTGACTGGAGTCCTGGGAGCTCTGCTGTGAGGCAAGGCTAGACAGATAAAGGTCCATAGGGATAAACCATGTAAGACCGTGGGAGCCATGTTGCAGATTGTTTTCTCATCTTAAAAGCAATGAGATTGTGGCAAGATTTGTGTTTTAGGAAAATCACTCTGGCTATAGTTTGGGGAATTGAGCAGATGAGGAGAATGGGGTATAGGAAGATTTCTGAATTAGACAGGGTGAGAGATTATAATGTTTGGCTGAGATTGGTGGCAATGGAAATCGAAAGAAATGGATGGACCTGAGAGATATTTACAAGGTAGTTGATAGGAGGCTGTGATGACTAGGTGTGGACAGGGTGAGGAAGAGGGAGGAGCCAAGGATGCCCACTAAGATTCAGGCTTGCATAATGATAGATGTCACTATCATTCAATGAGATAAGGAACTCTGGTCGGGGGGGAGACTGCTTGGGAGAGGGGAAGATAGTGAGTTTTATTTTGAATAAGTTGAGTTTGACAAACCTTTGAGACATGTGAGTGGAGACCTCACATAGAGAGGTGTATAAGGGTCTGATGCTCAGAGCATACTTTAGAGTTAGAGACATACAGTTTGGGTTAGTCTACCTACAGGTGGCCATTGATGAGTTGGCTTAGTGAGAAGTGAGTGGGATAAGAGAATACCCCAAGGCTAGGCCTTAAGGAATATCACCACCAAAGTAGAGGAAGCTGAGCCTGCAAAGGAGACAGAGGAAGAGCTCTAATGGGGTAAGAGGCAAACCAGGAGAAAGTAGTGTAGTGGGGTGCTCAGCCTTGTCTGGGGGTGTTAAGAGTAATGTAAGATGAAGATCAAGATGTGCCCATTAGCTTGAGCCATATTAATGACCTCAGAGACCTATTTAATTTAATTATTTATTTTATTTAAATTCAATTAATTAACATATAGTGTTTTATAAGCCTCAGAGGTTGAGTTTAGTGATTCATCAGTTGAATATAACACCCAGTGCTAATTACATCAAGTGCCCTCCTTAATGCCCATCACCCAGTTACCCCATCCCCCCTCTCGCTCCCCTCCAGCAACCCTCAGTTTAGAGGGTTTAACCCTCATAGTTAAGAGTCTCTTATGGTTTGTCTCCCTCTCTGATTTCTTCTTATTTTATTTTTCCCTCCTTTACCTTATGATCTCACAGAGACCTGTTTTTAATAGCATGTTGATGCTGGAGGCCAGATGGGTTGAAGAGTGAATGGGGTGTAAAAAAAATGAAGGCCATGAGCGGATAACCCTTCTGAGCAGTTTTCGTGTAAAGAGGAGAAGGATAGGAAGGCAGAGAGTCAGACATGTGAAACTGAGGAAGATTTTATTATTTTTTAAAATGGTTTTCAAGTAGGAAGAATCCAGATGAGAATGAGGGGTTAAATATTAAAGAGAGTAGAGATAATTGATCGTGAAAAGTTCTTAAGTTATTTTTTTCTTTGAAATTGAAGTATAGATTATAGAGTATAATATTATATTAGTTTCAGGTGTACATAGTACAAATCACACACAGTGATTTGACAATTATATACATTATAAAATGCTCACCATGGTAAATGTAGTTACCCCCATTACTCTACAGAATTATTGAAGTATTATTGACTATGTTCTCCATACTGTACTTTTCATTCCTGGGACTTATTTAATTTATAACTGAAAGTTTGTACCTCTTAATTCCCTTTATCAATTTTGCTCATCTCCCTACCTCCTCATCTCTGGCATCTACTCATCTCTGGCAACTACCAGTTTGTTCTCTGTATTTATGAGTCTGTTTCTGTATTTTCTTTGTTCATTTATTTTGTTTTTTTAGATTCCACATATCAGGAAAATCATAAGAAATTTGTTTTTCTCTGTTGGATTTACTTTACCTTGTAAAATACTCTCTATGTCCATCTGTGTTATTGCAAATGGCAAGATTTCATTCATTTTTATGGCTTAGCAATCTTCCATTGTATGTATATACCACATCTTCTTTATCCATTTATCTATTGATGGACACTTAGGTTGCTTCCATGTCTTGGTTATTGCAAATAATGCTATAATAAACATAAGGATCCACATGTCTTTTCAAAATTAGTGTTTACATTTTCATCTGGTAAATACCCAGAAGTTTTTTTTTTTTTTTTTTTTTTTTGATTTCTTGAGGAACCTCCATACTGTTTTCCAGAGTGGCTGCACAAATTTATATCCTCACCACTAGGACGCAAGGGTTCCCTTTTCTCCACATCCTTGCCAACACTTTTTATTTCTCATCTTCTCGATTCTAGCCATTCTGACAGGTGTGAGGTGATATGTCATTGTGGTTTTGATTTGCATTTCCCCAAGATTAGTGATGTTGAGCATCTTTTCATGCGTCTGTTGGCCATCTATTTCTCTTCTTTGGAAAATGTCAATTTAGATCCTCTGTCTGTTTTTAAATTGTGTTATTTGTTTTATTGATGTTGAGTTGTAGGAGTTCTTATATATTTTGGATATTAATTCTTTATTATACGTATCATTTGCAGGTATCTCCTTCCATTCAGTAGGTTGCGTTTTAGTTTTGTTGATGGCTTCCCTCACTGTGCAAAAGCTTTTAGTTTGATGTAGTTCCAATAGTTTATTTTTGCTTTGGTTTCCCTTGCCTGGGAAAACAGATCCAGAAAAATATTTCTATAGCCAATGTCCAAGAGTTTATTGTGTGATTTCTTTTAGGAGTCTTATGGTTTCAGGTTCCACATTTAATCCATTTTGAATTTATTTTTGTGTATGGTATAAGAAAGTGGTCTAGCTTCCTTCTTTTGCATGTGGCTGTCCAGTTTTCCCACCACCATTTACTGAACAGACTGTCTTTTTCCCATTGTGTATTCTTGGGTCCTGAAAAAAGAGAAATACAATTTCCTCTATCTTACCAGAAAGGAAGGAGGGCGGGTTTGGAGTTGACAAAGATTTTCTACTTTTTGATAGCTGTGAGATACAGAAGTTCTAATTTAGAGACTTTATTTTCTTTTGTAAAGTAAGAAAAAGAAGTAGAACCTTCTACTGGGAGTGAGATAGCAAGGACTATCAAAGACTGTCCTAGATTAGGGAAGCTGGAGAAAGTTTGACAGGGTCATTGCAGAGAATGGGAGAGTGAGTTGACCAGAAAAATTTCATGAGATTTCCAGGCAGCCTGAGAATCTATTTGAAGTTGACAGTGATGGTGTAAGTAATCTGCTCAGTCATGTGACTCTCCCTAAGGGCTAGGTTCCCTAGGTTTGGAGAAAGTTTAGCTGTTACGGGTAAGGATAGGTTGTTGTGTTCAGAAGGTAGGCAGATTGAATTTTGTTTCTGGAGGCATCGAGATTATGGGAGCTCACAGTGTCCAGAATGTGACCATGAATTTGGGTGACTGAGGTGATCAAGGAAATGAGAGGCCAAGAGGTTATAAATATCATCCCAGGTAACTGTTTAAGTCATCCAGGATTAGGGGGCCCCACAATTTACTGTGGATCCCGAGCCACTTCTCAGAGTACCAGAATGCTAACTGGATCAGAACACAAGAGATGGTTTAATTCATGACTCTTCCAGACAAACAGAATGATGACAAGATTTAGAGTCATCTTAAAGGCAGACTGAGAGTCAGGTGTCAGGGTTTCAAAATGAGAGAGCAGGACTGACTGGGATTTGTGGAGATGACAGATCAGAAGAGGTAGACGGAGTGGTTTGCCCGAATGGTATGAGCCTCAAGACAAGTCAGTTTGCTTTTTGCTTTCTTTTGTTTTGAATAAAAGGAGGACCGACTGAAGGTCCACCAGTAGTAATGGGGAGCATGGACAACAGCAAACTCACCTTCTAAACTTAAGGTACATGGAGTGTGAGAGAATAAACTCCTTTTCCTCGAGAAAGCTGCAATGAAAATGCAGAGTTAAACTTCCAGGACAGAGAAACACTCCAGAAATTGCCTCATGATACAGGAATGGCAGTGAGAGAGTTTGGGATGTGGGGAAGACAAAGGCCGAATGAGTCACAGGTGAGGAAGAACAGAATGTCATGGGATGATGGTTTGGGAGAGATTTCCCCTGGTGACTTCTTTGTGGACAGACTAGTGAAGCAGTCTTCCTGGAGTATCTCTGCAGAACATGGCTAGTGGATAGACAACTTGAACTCTGGCACCATAGAGGAACTCAGTTTAAGTTTAAATTGAGTTGGGATTTTAACTATGTCCTACTACCTTACTCTTTTGGCATGTCCACCAAGTCTAACACGTATTTCAGCCGATTTTCTCCTCCTGGCTAAAGAGCATTCACCTCTGGCAAAGGATCTGGGTTGACTGGAATTAAGATTTCTGCCACTTTTTGATGGGGAGGGTTTCCTTTGGTTTAACATTTCATAAAGTTTCTCCTGTTCATTTTATTTGGATTATCATTAATTGTAGGGAATATTTGCTTCTTCTTTAAATATACAACTTTTACACCATCTGCAATAGACTATATTTTCCAAAGATGGCCATGACCATATTTCCCTTCTCCATCAAGAGGTGAAATCCATTTTTCTCCTTCCCCCTTGAATGTGTGTGGGCTCTGTGACTGCTTTGATCGACCGAAGACAGCAGAAGGGATGGTGGACGTAGCACTTACTGGCTGGCAGCATCTCTTCCTGTGTCTTTCAGCCATGAACACTCAGGAAGCAGGCTACTCCATCAGGGAGAGAGGGCACCTCAGACATGAGCTGAAGACGCCATCTTGCACACCCAGTGGCATCAAACCTTCAGGAGATTATAGCCCCAGTTCTTATCTAAATGCAGCAACACCAGAGAGTATGGAGGACCACCCAGATGAGCTGAATCAACCTACAGATTCTTGAGAGATAATGATAAATAGCTGTGTTAAGCCTCTAAGTTTTGGTTTGTTTAAGCAATAGTGGTTTGTTCAAACAATACTCAAGACATCTTGCGTACCTCTATAGCTCGTGTTTCTGTCATAGTAAAGCTTCTGTGCTTGGCCTTTTAAAATATAAACTGATAAAATATAAACTGTGGTTTATATTTTAATCATAAAAATGTATAATTAGTATACTATTACTAATTATATGTTTTGCATATAGTATATGTGTTTTTTCTTGCCCGTTAACAAAATGTTCCCTCTGCCTGACCCCTGACCTCTACTTGTCCTCTGGCCACTGTTCTCAGATATTCCTTTCTTGCTCCACACTTTAGTGATAGTCAGTGGGAGGAGTACCAGGCAGGCTGGATGGAAGAATAGCAGCTGGAGGAGAAGGGTAGGAAAAAGAGAGAGAGCCCAAGAAAGCTTGGGAGAGGATTTTTGGTGAGGAGCTGAAAGCAAAGCAGGGAGAAGGATGTTTTGAGGACACTGCTGGGTATGAGTGTGGTAGAGAGTGAGGAGGAAGGGAAGAAAGGAATTTTAAGAAATGTGGAGTTGGTTGAAAATAAAACTTGGCTGATGGTTTCCTGGCATTGACACTGCACAGAGGCTATGCTCATGGGAGCCCAGTGGTAGATTACTCAATAAGCATTAACATCTTTGAAATATTGAGATACATATGCATACTTTTGTCTTCCCAGAGCCATGTGTCTGTAAAGCAGGGATCCTTGCTACCTATGGCTTAAGCCAAAAGAAATTCTTGTAGAGAAGCTCTGATAGCTGACTAAACTCAGGCAGAAAATACGGCTGGGCCCATTGAGGAGCTACACTAAGAACCAGAGGACCACCAGGAAGTCTTTCTCTTTTTTATTTTTCCTTAAAATTTTTTTATTGTGAAAAAATATACATGATAATGATAATAAATTTAATAAGCTGCATATGAATATATGCATATATAAATATACAAATATACAAATATATGCATCTTTAATAAGATGATAAATAAAATTATCATCTTAACCATTTTTTAAAAAAGATTTTATTTATTTATTTCACAGAGGGAGAGAGATCACAAGGAGGCAGAGAGGCAGGCAGAGAGAGAGGGGGAAGCAGGCTCCCCGCTGAGCAGGGAGCCCGATGTGGGCCTCGATCCCAGGACCCTGAGATCATGACCTGAGCCGAAAGCAGAGGCTTTAACCCACTGAGCCACCCAGGCGCCCATCTTAACCATTTTTAAGTGCACAGTTCAGTGCTGTTAAATACATTAACAATGTTGTCCCCACCTAGGTACCAATTACATTTTTTTTTAAGATTTTATTTATTTATTTGACAGAGAGAGAGAGATCACAAGTAGGCAGAGAGGCAGGCAGAGGAGAGGGGGAGGGGGAAGCAGGCTCCCTGCTGAGCAGAGAGCCCAATGTGGGGCTTGATCTCAGGACCCTGAGATCATGACCTGAGCCGAAGGCAGAGGCTTAACCCACTGAGCCATCCAGGCGCCCCCCGATTACCTTAAAAAAAAATTTTTTTTAAGTAATCTCTACCCAATGTGGGCCTCAAACCCACAACCCCATTAAGAGTCACATGCTCTACAGACTGAGGCAGGCAGGTACCCATCAATAGCTACCTTTTAACAGCATTTTTATTTACCATCTGTACAGTTTTACCTTTTCCAGAATGTCATATAAATGAAATCATACAGTGTGTAGCCTTTTCAGGTTGGCTTTATTCACTTACTTAGCAGCATGCATTTAAATTGATTTAAGTCTTTGTGTGGTTTCATAGCTCATTCCTTTTGTCACTGAATAGTATTCTCTTAGATAGATATACTGCAGTTTGTTTATCCATTCACCAAAGACTTTTTGATTGGTCCCAGTTTTTGGTGATTATGAATAAAATTGCTTTAAACATTCATATGCAGGATTTTGTATGGTCATAAGTTTTCAAATCAGTTGGCTAATTTCCTAGTAGTAGAGTTTCTGGTTCATATAATAAGACTATGTATACTTTGTATGAAATTGCCAAACTGTCCTCCAAAGTGGTCGTACCATTTTGTATACTCATCAACAATAAATGAGAGCTCCTGCTGCTCTGCATCTTCACCAGCAATTAGCATTGTCAGATTTTTTGGGTTGTAGCCATTTTAACGGGTATGTGGTAGTATCTCATTGTTATTTTGACTTGCATTTCCCAATGACGAATGATGTTGTGCATCTCTTAATACGCTTGTTTATTATCTGTGCATCTTTTTTTGTGAGGTGTTCATTCAGATCTTTTGCCTCTTTCTTTCGTCTTTCTTTCTTTCTTTTGTTGTACTATTATTGGGTTGTAAGAGTTCTTTGTTCATTTTGAGAATGCTAAATTTTTAAAAAAGTTTTTCATTTGAGAGAGAGTGAGCATAGCACAAGCAGGGAGGAGGGTCAGAGGAAGAGGGAGAAGCAGACTCCCCACTGAGCAGGGTAACCGACTTGGGGCTCGATCCCAGGACCCCGGGACCATGACCTGAGCTAAAGCCAGATGCTTAACCAGCTGGGCCACCCAGGCACCCCCAAAATGCTAAATTTTTAATATCCGATTTCTCGTCACTCAGTATTAACTCTAGCGAGGTCTGAAAAACCTCTTCTCCCACCCCTATTTCCTTTCACACAGTGGTAGCAAATGGCAGCTACCACCAGTCAGCTTTTGTATGAAAGACCAAATCTGGTGAGAAGTGGTTTAGGGCTGTCAATATGAAGTGTGTGACTATGCACACTGTAAAATTGATACTTAAAATCTTTTCTCTAATAAAAGAGGCCATGTGTTTTATCCAGTATGATTCTCAACCCTGGGTGCACATTGGAACCAGTGGAGGAGCATAAAAATTACTGATGCCTTCGCTAAAATCTTAAAATAAGTGTTGATATCAAAACCAACTAAAACTATAGGTACACTACTACACACCTGCTAGAATGGCTGAAATTAAAAAAAGATCGATCATACCAAATGTCGGCAAGCGTGTGGAAGAACTGAAGCTCTCATATGTTGCTGGTGGGAATGGAAATGGTACAACCACTTAGAAATTAGCAGTTTATTAAAATGTGAGACATACATTCACATATAACTTGGACATTCCATTCCTAGGTATCTGTCCAAGAGAAGTAAAAGCATATGTCCACCCAAAGATCTGTTACGTGAATATTCATAGCAGCTTTATTTGTAATAGCGCCAAAATGGAAACAACTCAAATGTCCATCATAAGTGAACGGATAAATACATTGTATAATAATTATTCCATGAAATACTACTCTGCAACAAAAAGGAGTAAACTATTGATACAACCAATAATGTGGGCGAATCTCAACATAATTATGCTTAGTGACGAAAGCCAGATTAAAAAAAGAATGTATGGGGCGCCTGGGTGGCTCAGTGGGTTAAAGCCTCTGCTTTCGGCTCAGGTCATGATCTCAGGGTCCTGGAATCGAGGCCCGCATCGGGCTCTCTGCTCAGCAGGGAGCCTGCTTCCTCCTCTCCCTGTCTCTCTGCCTGCCTCTCTGCCTACTTGTAATCTCTCTCTATGTCAAATAAATAAATAAAATCTTTAAAAAAAAAAAAGAATGTATGTTGTTTAATTTCATCTTTGGTATAAATTCTTGAAAATTCACACTAATCTGTAGTGGGTAAAAGCACTGAGAAAGGAAGGGAGGAGCGAGAAAGGAAGGATTATAGAGGGGCACAAGGAAGCCTTTAGGAGTGATGAACGTGTTCATAATCTTAATTTTAGTGATGGTTTCCAGTGGTATGTACATATGTCAAAACTGGTCAAATAGTATACTTTATATGTGTGTAGTTTAGTGTATGGCAATTATACCTCAGTAGAGTTAAAAAAAAATCTTTTGCACCTTGGATTGTTATTTAATTTATGATTTCAGAAGTGCAATTAAAAACATATTAAATTTTAGTTAAAATCTATTCATCAAAAATAAGGGGAAATCCAAATTGTCTATAATATTAATTTTTACAACAAATATTGATAAATAAGGAAGGATCACTGCTTTAGATTTTTCAAAACTAAACATTTTATAGTTGGAAGCTTTGATCTAGAATATGAATAGGAAAGAGAGAGAGAGAACATAAAATTGTATGGGAAGAAATAGGAAATCAAATACCACAAACTTTTTGGAAGCTCTGTCTAATCCCAGAGGTGACAACAAACTATTAGATATTCAGAGTCTTGCATGTACTTTAGAAAAGTGTTGAAGTAATTGTAGATGTGTTTCTAGAGCAAAGAGGTTTTGTACCAGGACTGAACACTGAAAAAAAGCATATGGTTTAAGAAACACTAGCATTACATATTTTAAAAGTTTAGAACACAAAATTTGCTACAAGTCTTTTTCATCCAAGTTTAGAGTTATTTTATCCTGCTTTTTGCTAGATCCATATGGCTCCTGGTAGTAGAAGCTAAAACACACAAACTTCTCAGACTATCTAACAAAACTCCATTTCAAGTTAACTTTGGGGAGCAGTGTGGGATAGAGTTTGGGCTTATTAGCAACTATTTCTTGCCTCCCTGAACTGTGATTACTTGTTTACATAAAATTTAAACTTGCCTTTGTATTTAGGATTAAATTTAAACTCCTTGACATGATCATTAAGACTTTATCAGACCTGGTGCCAATCCCATTTCTCAACTTCTTCTAAGTTCATGCCATATTGTCATCTCTGTTCTTGAAAACCGAGAAGCTCTTTGTTGCCAGGAATGGAAGTCTCTGGTTCTCTGCTTGAATGACATCTTCATCCTTTCCATCTCAGCTTTATGATGACCTCTGCCTATGTTAAGTAAGCTATATGAGGACATGGAGAAGTAGCTGAAGTAGGGGGTAAGGGGCAGGTGGGAGGTAGGGGACAGACGCAACTCAGGGGTGTTCCATTTCTCCTTAGCACATTTTCATAAACTGTTGCCTTTTCTATGAATAGTATGAAATATTCAGTTTAAACACCATGAGCAGACAGTGCCTGTGATCAGACGATGAAACATAAGGAGGTCAGAAGATGGTGTTTTTTTTTTTATATTCTCACCCTACCCTCAACTGTAAAACGAGACCAACAATAATGTTTTCCTGCCTGAATCACAGGGATGGTGTTTGCATAACACATGCAAGATTGCTTTGAAAACTGTAAACAGGAACAGATGTTAATAATTTCAGGCTACTGTGGTCTTCACACAGTAGTGGTGCTTTCCCTTGTGAATTCTGCCAAGGACAAAACTGTCAGCTCAGTGTGCTTAGAGAAGTTCTTGGTAGGCATCTCATTGCCTGCTCTGGGACCTCTAGAAACTCTGCAGTCCATTGCTGCTCCTGCAACGAGCTTCAGACACCAAGTTAGTAATAATATGTTTATTTTATTCTTTCAATAAACACAGCAAAGAAATACATTTTAAATGGGAAGCTTTTCTCTGGTTCACTTGAGTCCAGACTTCTCTCTTTCCCTCCTCCACTCTCTTTCTCTCTTACCCTTCCTTCCTCCTTCTATCCCTCCCATTTCCCTTTCTTCTCATCTTCCTCAATTGAAAAAGGAATCTGGTCAAAGTGAAAAACTCTGTTTGAACAAATGAATGTCAAGCTCAGTAAAATACATGGCAGCTGGTGCTGGTGTAGTCAAATGATTGAGCAGAGTTGCTAAGACCCCACAAAATCTATCTCAACTACTTCCAGTTTGCTTTGCTTTACCCAGTTTTATATTCTGTGATCTCAGGTAAGAGTATAAAATAATTGGTTGCTGGGAATTTTAAATTTTTCATTAGAACCATATAAAAATATTTCTCCACTTTTTAACTGTAACTCATTCTCAACTGGGGATAAAAACCATATTGTCTTTCTCTCCTGAGTGGGGCTTACAATCAGTAAGATGATAATTGGTAAAATCACTGTTTCTGTACACAGTTCTCTTTAATTTCAGTTCCTATCCTTATCTTGACTGATTCTAAGTTATTTTTCTTTTTTTTTTAAAGATTTTATTTATTTATTTGACACACAGAGAGAGATCAGATCACAAGTAGGCAGAGAGGCAGGCAGAGAGGGAGGAGGAAGCAGGCTCCCTGCTGAGCAGAGAACCCGATGCGGACCTCGATCCCAGGACCCTGAGATCATGACCTGCCGAAGGCAGAGGCTTTAACCCACTGAGCCACCCAGGCGCCCTATTTTTATTATTTTTAAAAGTAATCTTACTCAGATTTTCTTCTTAGTATATCTTTTGTGACGACATGATTCTCTTTCATTTGAATCTCGTGAAGCTAGTCCTAGCAAACTCCTGAGGGCAGGGTCACACAGTGTGGGTACCCTGGTCCTCTTCTCCTACAGTCTATGGAAACTCTCCTGGTGGAAAGTTCTCTGTTCTACTTTGCCATTCTGGGTGCACAGGAGAAACAGTTGGCTAATTTCCATATCATGCTGAGTAAAGATTCTGCATCCACCACCAAGGTGTGTGAGGGTGTTCCCCACGCCAACATGCAATTCTAGGACACTAGCTGGGCATCCAGTAGTTCAACTCAATTCTGACACCACAGGTTAAGCGTTAGTTCTACAAGGCTGCCCTTCCCCACAACTTCAGCTGTCAGTCTCACCTGAAATTCTGACTCACCAGCTACAGATTGGAAGTTCCCACAGCTCCCTCCTTGGGTTTGGTTAATTTGCTAGAGTGGCTCACAGAACTCAGAAACCCAGTTTACTTCCTAGATTACCGGTCTATTATGAAAGGATGTAACTTGGGAACAGCCAGATAGAAAAAATGTATATGGCAAGGTATGGGGGAAATGGCACCATTCAATGTGTTCACCAACCTGGAAGCTCTCTGAACTGTTTTTTGTTTGTTTTTTAATGGAGGCTTCGTTACATGGACATGGTCAGTTAAATCATTGGCCATTGGTGATTGATTCCTACCTCTAGTCCCTGTTCCCTCCCCAGAAATCAGCAGGTGGGACTGAAAGTTCCACGCATCTATTCATGGTTGCTTTCTCTGGCAATCAGCATCCATCTTTAGGTGCTTTCCAAGGTTACCTTGTTAACATAATCCCATTATGGTGGAAAGGAACTTGTTACAAGACACCCATTTTACCTTTGTGGCCCTCAAGTGATTTTAGGAATTGGGGACAAGAGATCAAATATTACAACAAAAGATTCTCCCATTGCTCTTACTGCTTAGTAAATTCCAAGGCTTTTAGGCACTCTGTGCCAGGAATCAGGACATAGGCCAAATATATATTTCTTATTACAAATCACAATACACAGGGTCTCAGGGCCTATGAGAGGCATGTCTCGACCCATCTCCTTTGTCTTACCATGCAGCTGTCTTTACTCTCCCAGCTGTGGGGCGTTGGGGACACTGGCTCCTTCTAAGAGCAACCAGTTTGGAATCAGGGCATAGGTCCACCAGAATCAGAACTCTCATTTTTGCAGACTAGACTGAAAGGCTGGGCAACCCTTGCCAAGTGCCTTCTCTGTTCCTCCTGTACTCTGTCTAATTGGTGGCCAGAAATGCAAGTGGGAAAATGAATTCTGCTCAATTACATGTCATTTCAATTTTTTCCTTATATTTTGTGTTAGAGACCATCATTAGGCTCCAATGTCCACTATCTTCTATAATATGGAGTTTTGGAAAATGTATCCTACCTCCCCTAAAGCTTGTTGCAGCCATGTGAATAAATTTTGGCTCATGAGAGATAAGTGAAAGTATCATTTTGGACTTTTGGGAAGCCTCCTTCAAAGGTGTCTTTCTTCATATCTTCCTTCCTGCTGTTTGGAATGCAAACCTTGGAGTGGCTTTCCTGGGCCATGAGATGAGCTTGAGTAGAGAAGCCACACACTAAGGATGGCTGAACAGCAAGATGGGAGGGGCCTGGGTGTTGAAGGTTTAAAAAATTCATAAAATTCAGTTTATGGTGAGGCCTCTCTTACTGGTTTGTGGATGGCTATCTTTTTTCTGTGTCCTCACATGGCCTCTTCTCTGTACACATGTGGAGTGAGGGAGGGGAAAAAATGCAGGGGGAGGGAGGAGGAGTATGACCTTTGGTGTCTCTTCCTCTTCTTATAAAGACATCTGTTCTATTGAATCAGGACCCCCCCATGACCTCATTTAATCTTTATTACCTCCTTATAGGCCTTATCTCCAAATATAATCACAATAGGGGTTTAGGGCTTTAACATATGAATTTGGGGGGAACCAGTCCATAACACATACAGAAAAACATGATTCCTATTTCATATGCCCAGGGACCTTCATTTTTGAGGTTTAAGAGCAAAGAATTTGACTGGTTTTGCCTTTTTACATTTTCTGGTTCTTGTTGACTATACACACTCATAGATTTCTATCTGACAGCTGGAGCTTGACTGAAATTTCCAAGCCACAGATAGGACACTTTGCCCTCCAGATTTGCTGAGACAGCCCAGCCCTACAGATCCCGTTTGGCTGTCTAGGCTGAGAAGTGGGTAAGATGCTGAAAGTCTCTAGAGCCAGGGAAGTGCCAGGAGGGTCCTGGAGCAGGGATTGGGGAGAGGGTGGAGAGGGGGAGTTGAGAATGAGATGGGGATCATGGATTAAAAAAGAGGCAGGGTGGGTGTCACGGAATGGGTGATGATGGGGCTGGGGGTTTGGTGCCGCTTGGAAACATGGAGTCACGGATACTTCCTGGCTCATTCACTTATGTCAATCTAGCAGAGCATTCACTTTGTTTGCTGAGAATTAGATGCTGCATGGTCAGCATACTCTCTGGTTTCTCTGTTAATGTTTCAATGAGTGTAGGCAGTTACTTTTGATAAATATTGTACTTTGCTTAATAATGGGACTGTATTGAGTTGAATGGTGTCCCTTCCCCCAAATTCATGTGCATTGGAACCTCAGAATGTGACCTTATTTAGATTATTTGCAGATGTAGTCAAGTTAAAATGAGGTTATATGGGATTAGGTTGAGCCTCAAATACAATGACCCTGAGAGAAGGGAGATTTAGAGACAAAAACAGGGACACAGAAGACACACAAGGGAGGTGACCATGTAATGACAGAAGTAGAGATTTGAGTGGTGCAGCTATAAACCAAGGAATGCCGTGAGTTACTGATAAGCACCAGAAATTAGGAACAGGCTTCCCTAGTGCCTTTAGAGGGAGCGTGGCCCTAACAACACCCTGATCTCAAGACTATGTTTTCAGAACTCTGAGAGAATAAATTTCTGTTGTTTTAAGATTGTGGTCACTTGCTACGGAAGCCCTGGGAAACTACAATATGCACTTTTTCTTTTAAACTCTAGAGAGTGAACACATTAGCCTTTTAAAGTTTTTGTAATTGTGCTAATATTATTTGATTGGCAATATATTAGACATTCGTCTAATCCATCTAAAACCATCTAATGATAGTTTTAGAAGTAGTTGGAGACTAATTTAAGTCTAATTATATCCTTGTGTCATTTATTAATTGTAAAGGTAATACAGATTCATAAAAATACAAGGAATACAACAATGAGTGAAGTATAAAGTACTAGTCTGCCAAAATTGATATGGGAATTAAGGGTGGAATAAAGGCTTAGGATTATTTAAAAATTTTAAAAATCAGGGCTTTTATGTTGTGACAGGGTAATTTTGTGGTGGCTGCATCAAAAATAGTTCTGATTTGCAACTCATCACTTACCGGACTGAATCCTAAGTCATTGGCAGATGGGGTGACCAGATAATGTATGGCCCAACTGAGACACTTTTTGAGAGTGAGAGGAGGAGCTATTATTGGGGGCAACAGAGATAAGTGGGGACTGCCATGGGCAAGCTAAGACATTCAAAGCTTTTCACAAAGTGAGTTCTTGTCTTAATGCTCCCAAACCCGTAACTACTGGGCAGATTCCAGAACTGTGTGCCTTCATGTACAAAGTCCTCTGCTTCTATTTGTGGCTGAAATCTCAATACAAAATGCAATTTCTTCTGTAAAGCCTTCTCTGGCTTTTCAGAAGTGGGCATTCTCTTCATAAATCCCAGAGATACAAACACTATCTTATTGTGTTACATTTCTTCACTTGCATGTCACACAGAATATAATTTCCTTGACGACAGGCATTTTGTCTATTCTATGTCTAGATCTCCCGTTCTTAGAGTAGTCCTTGGTTCAAGGAACACTTGTCGGATTGAATAAATAATTAATGAGATTGTTTTGCCCTGAATGTTGGTCAAAACAGAGGATAATTGCAGACATGTTATAATATTAGTTAGGATCAGGATAGTAAACACATTCTCTGAACTAATACCATATAGGCTTAAATGCCAGAACAGCGAGCCAGTATTGAAGAATGTCCATTTGTGTTTCATGTCCACATTGAGTCTGGTCTGGCGGCTCTGCTGCTGGCCGCTAGAGGTCCAGAATCTATTTTGTTGTTCTGCTGTGTAGATGTCCACAAGATGTTCACAAGAAATCTTCCGCAAAGATGTATTTACTTTGCAAGGCTTCTTGGAGTCAGAGTTTTGTTTCTTTTGAATGGTCCCTTATACTGGGACTGACCTTGAAGCAAGAAAAAGCAGCTCCTATTTATGCAAATTAGTGGAGTCTTTGCATGGGCAAGTTCTGAGTTTCACTGACTTGGCCTATTTATTATTCACTGCATTTGATGCAGGCAGGCCAGGTCCAAGGACCCAGAGAGGCTCCTGCAGGACAAGCCGAGGGGGCCCTTGGCATTGCTCAGAATAGAAATCAAGCATGAGCCAGCAGGAAGTGAGAGCAGGGTTTACTGAAGATATAAAGAGTGCAGATGTAGACAGAGCATCTGGAAGGCTCAGAAAGGAAGGGATGGGGGGTCTCCTCTTTGCGTAGGGTTTGGGGGTTTTATTGACAATCATGATCTGGTGCATGTATCTTCTCAGGCATCCAGGAACTGGTCAGAACAAGGACAAGGTCCAGGTACCCATCATAAGTCACTTTCTCCCTGATGCCAGGGAGGTCTTGGCATTGAGATATCTAGCGCCAGTGGTCTGGAATACACACATCATGGCCTTGCCCAGTCATTCCTTGGATGTTATCTGTCGTGCTGGAAGACACCAAAGAAATAATTAACTCCTTATCCCTTACAAGGAGGACATACATTAAGGCCTGTGTAAGGCAGAGATGCTTGTCCTAGCAAGAATAGAAGCAGGAAAGGGAGGAAAAGCCCCCAGTTTTCTTTCATGGGGTCCCTTCAGTCTCCTTACCTCTCATTTATATGTTTAGACACCTGCTAAAGAGTCTTAATTTGTATCTCCAAAATAAATATTCTCTCTTTTTTGGCAAATGAAATTAACACTCATAGTTTTTAAGAAAAAAAATTGAAATCACCTTTAAATAGTCATTCTTTTTTGTAAAAATTTAAATTCAATTAATTAACATATAGCATATTCTTAGTTTCAGAGGTAGAGTTCAGTGATTCGCCAGTCTTATGTAACACCTAGTGCTCATTACATCATGTGCCCTCCTTAATGTCCGTCACCCAGTTACCCCAACCCCATCCCTTCCCCTCCAGCAAACCTCAGTTTGTTTCCTATGTGATTTAGAGTCTCTTATGGTTTGTCTCCCTCTTTGATTTTGTCATTTTATTTTCCCCTCCTTTCCCCTATGCTCCTCTGTTTTGGTTCTTAAATTCCACATGTGAGTGAAATCATATAATTGTCTTTCTTTGATTAACTTATTTTGCTCAGCACAGTACCCTCTAGTTCAATCCATGTCCTTGCAAATGGCAAGATTTCATTTTTTTGATGTCTGCATAGTGTTCCATTGTATAAAATACCACATCTTCTTTATCCATTCATCTGTCAGTGGACATCTGGGCTTTTTCCATAGTTTGGCTATTGTGGACATTCCTGCTATAAACATTGGGATACAGGTGTCCCTTTGAATCACTACATTTGTATCTTTGGGGTAAATCCCTAATAGTACAATTGCTGGGTAGTAGGGTAGCTCTATTTTCAACTTTTTGAGGAATCTCTGTACTGTTTTCCAGAGTGGCTGTACCAGCTTGCATTCCCACCAACAGTGTGGGAGGGTTCCCCTTTCTCCACATCCTTGCCAACATCTGTCGTTTCCTGCCTTGTTCATTTTAGCCATTCTGACTGGTGTGAGGTGGTATCTCACTGTGGTTTTGATTTGTATTTCCCTGATGCCGGGTGATGTTGAGCATTTTTTCATGTGTCTGTTGGGCATGTGTATGTCTTCTTTGGAGAAATGTCTGTTCATGTCTTCTGCCCATTTCTTGATTGGATTATGTGTTTTTTGGGTGTTGAGTTTGATACGTTCTTTATAGATTTTGGATACTAGCCCTTTATCTGATAAGACATTTGCAAACATCTTCTCGCATTCTGTTAGTTATCTTTTGGTTTTAAATGGAGTTACTCTTGTCAAATTTTTCCTCTTGTGAGTAAATGATGAAATAAATGCAGTATTATAGCCTCCTGAAATGTGCTACTTTTTATTCTAACTAGAACTCTCTAAATTATTTGTTACTGAAACATTCCATTGAAATAATTTAATTTACTTTGGAAACTGAAAGGAAACTCACCAGTTAGAAGTAATGTATGATTTATATTAGAGTGTTATATTGTTATTTACATTTCGAAACTATGGTTGCTATGATGATTAGTTGAGATATTGTATGTGGAGCACTTCAGAAATACCCAAATCATTGCTAAACAATCTTCAATTTCCCCAACATACAATTAAGTCTTTTCCAGAAGGCAGAATGGTTTATTCACAAAACATTTTTTCTATCCCCCCCCCCCCGCTTTTTAAAACACACCCTCCTTCCCTGAATCTTTCCCTTTCTGTCTCCTGGGAATCTATAGTTGTTTTTAGTCAATGTTCATAATGATCTAGAGATGAGCTGAGAGGGAGCCCCTGAGGGAGTGGGACTTCAGTAGGGGCAGGTCCTAGAGAGGACGAGTGTGTATTGGCCCTAGAGCCCACCAGAGTGGGGATTATGACCAGGTTTGACTTGTAAGAAAGGACATTGTCAATTTTGTGCTCTCTCTATTTTTTTATTTTTTTTAAACAATTATTGTTTTTTTAAATTTTTATTTGATAGAGAGAGAGATCACAAGTAGGCAGAGAGAGAGGAGGAGGCAGGCTCTCTGCTAAGCAGAGAGCCCGATGCGGGCCTCGATCCCAGGACCCTGGGATCATGACCTGAGCTGAAGGCAGAGGCTTTAACCCACTGAGCCACCCAGGCGCCCTCTCTCTCTCTTTTAAGAAAAATAGTCGGTTTGATCCTTACAACAATGTAGCATGAGTAGTCAATGCCAGGATACTGTCTGTGGCATTTCTGTGAAGTGTTCCTACAGCTGTAAATGGGGACTTCTCAAGGGCTAGAAAAATGAAGAAACAAAGGGCAGCAGGAAATCCACACAAAGCCAGGAGGCGTTCAAGGTCTTGTATGCTCTGGCACACACACTATGAAGCACGATGGACAACTTCCAATATCACATCTCAACAAATGTGTGTGTGTGTGAGAGAGAGAGAGACAGAGACAGAGACAGAGAGACAGAGAGAGAGAGAGAGCGCTAAGGTGATGTGTGATGTGTAATTCAGGCAATATACTGCTTGAAACTCTTATGTGGATTGCCCATCCCAATTGCTGCAGATGCTATTTGAGGAAGCAGAGAATACATGGATGAAAAGAAAAATAATTAAATATCACCAAGCTAAATAATCAAGACCATTACAAAGAAGATAAATAACAATTTATAATTTACTGCAGTACAAATAAAGCAGTATTTTTCATATAAAAATTGTATTTGCACACAAAGAGGCTATTCAGTCATAAATATAATTAAACTACAAGAGAAATGTGTTCAAGTTGTAGGAATCACAAGTAGACAGAAACTTTTCTGAGAATAAGCCACCTGAAGATCACATTCCGGTTTGAAACCAGCAAAGGTTTCACTGACTTCTAGGAAAGTAGATTGTACATTTTGCCATCCTTCTGGTGATGCCTGGGCCAATTGAGGCTCCCTGTGCTCTTGCCAATGGGCCACCTTTGCTAGCACTCATTTCTTCCCTGTCCTTGCACACTGTCTAGCTCACTGCCTGGATTCTGAGGTCATCTTCCTCATTATAAGTTCATGGTACTATGCAGACGATGGTGGTGGGTCCTGGTTCGGGGGTGATGCAACAGTGTTTTTTGCTTCTCCCTGGAGGGTCATCCCCTAAATCTTTCATCCAGTTTTATAGTCAGAGTCACTAATCTTCTACTGTCTACTTCTTTTTTTCAGGAAGAGCACGCACACCTCAATAGAGAGAAACACAAAGTTATAGGGACCAATATGAGGACATCTCTGGTCTTTTTCTATGACATACTCATAAAGGCCTCATAGGTTTTTTTTACATATTCTTAAAATTCTGATGCACACTAATTATAATTTTAATTGAAATAAGTGTGCCATGACCCACACTGAGGACTAAAATGTCAGAGTGAATTTAACTCTTTATAGTAAATGAATCAAGAATAAAATCTTGAGCCAATTGATTGCAGGACTAATAAGCAATACTCTTCTCTTCCTCTCTTGAATTCTGAGCCAGCAGAAATATAGGAATAGGAATCTGACAGATGGAGATAAAAAGGATAGCTTTGTGATTGGAAGTCTCAACTGGAGAATGTGGCTCGATTTGGGGCAGACAGCTCCCTATTACTTCCCACAGAGCTGAACTCACCTGGTATCAGGTTTAGCAGCTGCCGGTGTTTCTCCACCTTGGCTACACTCAAATCACCTGGGGATATTTTTAAAGCCACCGGCTACTTGAGCTCCCTAGCCCCAGATTGGCTGAAAAATCATCTCATGGGTGGAGGAGGAGATGGAGCATCTCCATTTTTAAAAATCTCCCCAGATATTCTTAGTGCATATTGAGAAACTATGAGGGTTAAGGACCTTTGAGCTTGATCATTAACAAAGGCTGGTGGAGAGGAGGGAGCAGAACCAAGCCAACCTCAGGGCTGAAAATGGGAAAGGAAACAGGAAGGTGAGCTTATCCTCCTGGTGGAGAAACGAGTGAAGAAATGAATCTGTGGTTTGATGTCTTTTGACAATTTTAGAAAATTCTCCATTCTTATCCCATCAAAAGTTACTTTGCCCTCCTCTGTTCTTCCTTCTTCTAGGACTCTAATTACATGTTAAAATGTTTTTTGCTGTGTTACATTATATCTCATGCATTTTTCTCATTTTGAATCCTTTTTTTTCTGTGTATTAATCTTCTGACCTACTTTCTAGCTTACCTCTTTGAGCTATGTAATCTACTGCTAAATGCAACCGATTTTGTTCATCTTTTTGGTTCTATCATGTCCGTTTAACTTTTTTTTTTTAAAGATTTTCATTATTTATCGAAGAAAGAGAGGGAGCATGAGCAGGGGAAGGGGCAGAGGGAAAGGAAGAGAGAGACTCTCAAACAGACTCTGAGCTGAGCAGGGAGCCCAACTCGGGGCTGAATCCCAGAGCCCTGAGATCATGACCTGAGCCAAAGTCGGATGCTTAACTGACAGAGCCACCACTTAAATATTTTTAAAAACAGTTTCCAGTTCTCTACTGAGATTTTCCATTGTATCATCTAACTTCTTGAGCATATTAATCATAGCTAGTTTTTTCCAGCTTTATGGAAATATAATTGGCATATCACCTTGTGTAAGTTTGAAGGTGTGCAACGTGATGATTTCATAAACGTATACATTGCAAAATGGTTACTGGGGTAGAATATACTACATCCTTTACCTCCCGTAATTACCACTTTCTGGTTACAGTGAGAAGGTTAAAGCTCTACTCTAACAGAAGTTTTCAAGTAGTCAATACAGTACTGTCAACTATAGTCACTGTGCTGTACATGAAAACCCCAGAACTTACTTATCATGCAACTGAAAATTTATGGTATTTTACCCACCCCATCAGTCCCTGGTAACCACCATTCTATTCTCTATCTCTATGAGTTTGATGTTTTTAGGTTCCACAAATGAGATCATGCATTATTTATCTTTCTTTTCTGATTTATTTTATTGAGCATACTGCCTTCAAGGTCTATCCATGATGTTGCAAATGGCAGGATTTCCTTCTTTCTTATTGGTGACTAGTACTCCATTGTGTGTGTGTATTTTCTTTATGCGTTTCTCCATCAATGGACACTTAGGTTGTTTCCTAACCTGGCTATTGGGAATAATCCCGCAATAACACAAAGGTGTAGATATCTCTTTGAGATCATGATTTCATTTCCTTCACCTATATACCCAGAAGTGGAATTGCTAGATCAAATGGTAGTTCTATTTTCAATTTTTTGAGGAACTTCCATACTGTTTTCCATATTACCTACACCAATTCATATTCCCTCCAATAGTGTGCAGGAATTCCCTTTTCTCCACGTCCTCAGCAACATTTTTTTTTCTTGTCTTTTTGATAATAGCCATTCTGACAGGTGTGAAGTGATAGCTTACTTTGGTTTTGATTTGCATTTCCCTAGTGGTTAGTGATGTTCATCCTTTCATGTACTTGCTGGACATTTGTATGTCTTCTTGGGAAAAATGTCTTTTAAAAGCACTCTGCCCATTTTTATTTTTTAAAAAGATTTATTTATTTATTTAACCCAGAAAGAGAGAGCACAAGCAGGCACAACAGCAGAGGGAGAGGGACAAGCAGACCCCCCCACTGAGCATTGAGCCCCAATGTGGGGCTCAATCCCAGGACCCTGGGATCATGACCTGGGCCAAAGGCAGATGCTTAACTTACTAAGCCACCCAGGAGCCCGTAAAAGTACTCTGCCCATTTTTAAATTGGATTGTTTGTTATTTGCTATTGAGTTGTGTAAGTTACTTATATATTTTGGATATTAGCCCCTTATCAGATATGGTTTGCAAATATTTTCTCCCATTTCATTTGTTGATTATTATTATTTTGTTGTACAGAAGCTTTTTAGTTTGATGTAGTCCCACTTAATTGATTTTTGTTTTTGTTGCTTGTGCTTTTGGTATCTATGTCCAAAAATTTATTGCCAAGACCAATGTCAAGGAACTTTTTCCCTAGGTTTTCTTCTAGGAGTTTCTTCTAGGACTTGAATTAAGTCCTTACTGCATTTCAAGTTAATTTTTGTTAATGGTGTAAGATAGAGGCTCAGTTTCATTCTTTTGCATGTAAATATCTAGTTTCCCCAATACTGTTTATTTAAGAGACTATCTTTTCCCTTTTGAGTATTCTTGGCTCCTTTGTCAAATATTAGTTGACCAAATATGCATGGATTTATTTCTAGGCCCTCTATTCGGTTCCATTGATCTATGTGTCTGTTTTTATGTCAGGTGTTTTAAATACTATAGTTTTGTAATATGGTTTGAAATCAGGAAGTGTGATCCCTTCCACTTTGTTCTTTCAAAATTACTTTTGCTTTTTAGGATCTTTTGTGGTTCTATGAGAATTTTAGTATTGTTTTTTCTATATCCAGAAAAATGCCATCAGAATTTTGATAGGGATTGGATTCAATCTGTAGTTAGCCTTTGGTGTTATGGACATATTACCATATTACCTCTTCTAATCCATGAGCATGTAGTATCCTTCCATTTATTTGTGTCATTGTCAATTTCTTTCCTCAGTGTCTTATAATTTTTGGTATCCGGATCTTTAACTCCCTTGGTTAAGTTTTTTCCTAAAGGGGTACCTGGGTGGCTCAGTTGGTTAAGGTCTGCCTTTGGCTCGGGGCCCTAGGATGGAGCCCTGCGTCGGGTTCACTGCTCTGCGGGGAGTCTTCTTGTCCCTCTCCCTCTGCCCTTGCTCCCTACCCCCTTCTCATGCTCTCTCTCAAATAAATAAAATCTTATAAAATTTTTTCCTAAATATTTTATTGTTTTTGATAATATTGTAAGTGGGACTGTTTTCTTTCTTTTTCAGATACTTCATTGTTAGTGTATAGAAATGCAATTGATTTTTTGTATGTTTATCTTATAAAATTTTTGCTGAATTCCTTGATTATATCTAACAATTTTGGGGGGCAGTTATTAGGACTTTCAGTGTATAAAATCATATCATCAGCAAACATAAACAGTTTTACCTCTTCCTTTCTGATCTTGGATGCCTTATCTTCTTTTTCTTGCCCAATTGGTCTACCTGGGATTTCCAGTATTAATGTTGAAGAGGAGTGGTGTGAGTGGGCACCTTTGTCTTTTCCTGATATTAAAAGGAAGGATTTCAACCTTTTACCACTTAGTTTCATGTTAGCTGAGTGTTTGACATAAACGGCCCTTCTTACGTTGAAATATGTTTCATACATGCCTTATTTGTTGAGAATTTTTATCATGATAGGATGTTGAATTTTGTTAAATGCTTTTTCTCCATCTGTTGAGATGATCATATGTTTGTCTTTCATTCTATTAATGTGATATAAAACAGTTATTAATTTGCATTTGTTAAGCCATCCTTGTATCCCAGGAATAAATCTCACTTGCTCATGGTGTATGATACTTTTAATGTGCTATTGAAATCATTCGTTAATATTTTGTTGAGGATTTTTGCACCTATGGTCATCAGGAATATTAACCTGTAAATTCCTTTTTCCATAGTGTTCTTACCTGGCTTTGGTATGTGGGTAACATGGGCCATGTAAAATGAGTTTGGGAGTGTTGCCTCATTTTCAGTTTTTTGTAGAGTTTGAGAAGAATTGGCTTCAATTCTTCTTTAAAGGTTTCGTAGAAGTCACCCATGAAGTCACCTTGTCCTGGGCTTTTCTTTGCTGGGAGATTTTTAATTACTAATTGAATCTCCTTACTTGTGTGCTCGCTTTGGCAGCACATATACCGAATCTCCTTACTTGTTATTGGTCTGTCTGAATTTTCTATTTCTTCATGATTCTGTCTTGGTAGGTTGTCTCTCCAGGAATTTATCCATTTCTTCTAGGTTGTGTCCAATTTTTTGGCATATAATTGTTCATTTTAGTCTCTTATATCCTTTGTATTTCTGTGGTATCTTGCAATGTCTTCTTTTGCATTTGTAATTTTAATTACTTGAGTCCCCCCACCTTTTCTTTTTTGGTAAGTCTAGTTAAAAATTTGTCAATTTTCCTTATCTTTTCAAAAAACCAACTTGTAGTTTTGTTAATTTTTTAGTTTTCCTATTCTTTATTAAGTTTGGTTCTGCTGTGATCTTTGTTATCTCCTTCTTTATGCTAACTTTGGACTTAGTTTCCCTTGTTGTTTGAGGTGTAGAGTTAGGTTATTTGTGATATTTTTCCTTTTTAAAAATTTGTTTATTTATTTGAGAGAGAGAGAGAGCACAGCAGGGGGAGGGGTAGAGGGAGATATAGAGGGACAAACAGACTCCCTGCTGAGCTTGGATTCCTTACTCCTAACTCCAGGACTCTGAGATCATGAGCTGAGTCAAAATCAGACACTTAACTGACTGAGACACCCAGGCGTCCTTGAGATATTTTTTTCTTTCTTTATTTTTTAATAAAAAAAATTGTATTTACTTAGAAGCATTCAGAATGTCAACAAAAACAGCTGCAACTTTTTTTTTTTTTGCAATTACAGAGTGGTATTCAGTTAACAGAATAACAGTTATTTCGTAGAAACTGCATCAGAGACAACTGAAGATGAAAAACTACCATCCACATATATAACTAATTTGTGCTGTGCACCAACAAGAACCTGCTTTAAGTTTCCATGCCAATTTACAACCCCCATACTGTACCAGGCGAGGTTAGTGGCTATTGAAAATACCACCAGGACAGGGCTATCTAAAGACACGTTCGGTAATGTGTTAACTATACAAAAAAAGACACCGTACAGTTTAAAAACAAATCTTACACAGCCTTACATTTCAATTTTTTTCTTTAAAAGGAGTGAGTTGTGTACAGGGGGCTTAAATTCTTTATAGACAAGAAAAAAAAACTGCGCTTGAACCAACTTATTCATCATCATCATATTCGTCTTCATCTTCCTCCTCATCATCCTCTTCATCTTCCTCATCTTCCTCCTCTTCTTTATCTTGCTCTTTTCAGCCTTGACAACTCCCTTTTTTGCCGCATCAGGCTTTCCTTTAGCTCGGTATGTAGCAATATCCTTTTCATATTTTTCCTTCAGCTTAGCAGCCTTCTTTTCATAAGGCTGCTTGTCATCTGCAGCAGTGTTATTCCACATTTCTCCCAGTTTCTTTGCAACATCACCAATGGATAGGCCGGGATGTTCTCCTTTGATTTTTGGGCGATACTCAGAACAAAACAAGAAAAAGGCCGAAGGAGGCCTCTTGGGTGCATTGGGATCCTTGAACTTCTTTTTTGTTTCCCCTTTAGGGGGAATACAGGTTTTCATTTCTCTTTCGTAACGGGCCTTGTCCGCCTTTGTCATGTCTTCAAATTTTCCTTTCTCTTTAGCAGACATGGTCTTCCACCTTTCTGAGCACTTCTTAGAAAACTCTGAGAAGTTGACTGAAGCATCTGGGTGCTGCTTCTTGTGCTCCTCTCGGCAGGTTTGCACAAAGAATGCATATGATGACATTTTGCCTCTCGGCTTCTTAGGATCTCCTTTGCCCATGTTTAATTATTTTCCTCGGCGAGGCACAGAGTCGCCCGGTGCCTGTCTGGATCTCACTTGCCCTGGCGCTGTCTCTATGGAGCTCAATGGACTGCAGTGGCTGTGAGAGCGGGAGCCAGACCGAGATATTTTTTCTTAATGTAGACATTTGCAGCTATAAACATCCCTCTTAGAACTGCTTTTGCTGCATCTCATAAGTTTTGGTATGTTTCTATTTTCCTTGTCTCAAGATATAAGTTGGTTTCCCTTTGATTTCTTCTTCTACTTATTGGTTGTTCAGGGGTACGTTGTTTAATTCCCACATATCTGTGAACTTTCCAGTTTTCCTCCTATTATTGATTGCTTGTTTCATATCATTCTGGTCAGAAAAGGATACTTAGTATAATTACAATCTCTTCAGTAAGGGGAGACTTTCACTGGTGGGTGGGGAATGCTGCAGCACACTGTGACCTTAGGTCTAGTGGTGCAGGTTGCCAAGTGCAAGGACATGCGGTGGCACCAGGACCGGGGATCCATGATGGCTTACCGACACTGGTTATTGGATTCCACAGCATTGACAACTGTGTGAGCACTGTGAGGGGAGAGAGGAGGTTCACAGAGGTGGCAAATGCTCTTGGGGTCCTGCAGCACCTCCAGGCCTCAGGCTAGGGATCAGGACAGGCAGTGGCAATGGCTGGAGCTGGTGGTTTGTACACTTGGCTGTGGGGTCCCCACTGAAGGTGCCTGTGGGGTAAAAGCCAGGGTTTGGAGTGGATGTGAGGGCTGTTGCTTTCTTCAGTAGTGAAAGCTGCTGGGTTTGTCTCCAGAGCAGGTCACTGGGAAATGGATTATTAGTTTTCTTTCTTCTGAGCTATGACTCCTAACATCTCAGCTTTGCTGGTTTCTGGGTGGGGTGAAACTGAAGTGGAGCCTTTGTGCAGGGCTCCAAAAGACTGAGGAAGCTGGTCACTCACCCCAGTCTTCCTCTCCCTGTGAGGGGGAACTCTTTTTAGTTGGAAGTTCCCTTTGCTCAGCAGTGCTGGCTTGGAGATGGGACGATGCAGGCAAAATGAAGCTGTCTTTCTTCCCTTTTTGTGCAGTTATTCTCAAGTTTTTTGTTTTACTGGGTTACTGAGGTTTCTTACGTGGACTCCCGAACTCTCCCAGAGCTGTTTTTGCTCATGGCTAGCTGTATAATTGTTGATCTTGGTTGAGGGACAGAGGCTAGGCTACTCTGCTCTCTTGGTTACATCATTCTCCCTGATAGACATTGAAATACATGTAATACACACACATTATATATATGGAAATAACAATACAAAGCTAGACCCCTTTCTCATACTACACACAGACATCATAAAGATTTAGTATTAAATGACAATAAACAGTTAGAAATAGTTTTGGAGAGTGAATTTTGAAATAGGGTAAATCCTCCAGACAGAACATGAAACCTAGTAATCAGAAAGACAGATATGTCTTTCTACATATATATTTTTTTAAAGTTCATGGCAAAAAAATTTTATACTAAATAAAAAGGCAGACTAGAAAATATATTTTCAATAGATATTATAAACAAATCTCTTACTATTCATAATAATAATTTCCCTGGATTAATAAGACATAGAAATACACAAGGAAGGAAAGGCCAGAGGTGAGTCATAGAAGATAAAATGTAGTAATCAATAAATATATGAAAAGATACTCAAACTTGTTAGAAGTCAAATTAGTGGAAGTTAAGGGATATATATTTTTAAATCGCGTAACTGGCAGAAAAGAAAGAAAAGAAATGAAGGGGAGAGATCACATCTTGTGCTGTCAGAGGTAGAGGAAAGCAGGTGGTCTCTTACTTTGCTTCTGGTCCTAGCGAATTGTTGTGTCTTTTCTGAAAGTAATCTGACTGTATCTTTTAAAATAAAAAAAAAAATCCATTCTCCTTGGCATGGAAATTCCCATTTTGAAATCTCTCTTATGGAGATAATGGTGTGCAGAACCATATATTCCTGAGTATTACAGCATTGCTTGTAGCAGCAAGAAAGCTGAAAATGATTTCAATCATTTCAATTAGTGAATGACTAATTTTGAATGATGTCAAAAAGCCAAAGATGCATTCATTCATGAAAAGATACTGGTATGGAACAATGTTATATGACCTTGTTTCTGCAGCAAAAACTGCAGCAGAGGAGAAAGGTCCCTGACATTGAATTCAATAATTTACTAGAACTACTTCTTTATCTTTGAAATCTCTCAATATGAAAACATTTAGGTGTTGAGTTCATCTGTTCTGCTTTGCTTGGATATGGATTTTGGAGATTCTTTCTGAGAGAGTGAGCTTTGCCTTGATGTGCAGTTACACAATCCTGGAGCTTTGCATATGCCAAACTGTCTGTGGTTTAAGTCTACAATATGTGTATTGATATATTATAATGTACATATATTAGTACATTTAGTCAGTGGCGATTTTTCTCTAGTCCTCTAAGCTGGAAACTCCTAGAGGGCAAGGACTCTTATTTTGTGAGAATTAATAGTTCATTAAATGAACCATACTTACCTTAGATAGTTATTGTGAGGCTAGAAGAAGAATGCATGCAAGAATATTTGGGATAGGGTGCTAATTTAAGTGTTGAATAAATGTTATTTGAATTAGAATCTGAAAGAATAGTTTTTAGTATAAATCAGTGTGGTGGTTTCTTAGTGACTGATTTTGCCATAATAGAATTGAAAAAAGAAAAATAGTGGGGGAGGGCAGTGGGCATCATTCATAAGTCTACACACCATGGCTTCTAAATTCAAAGTGGACCCTCATTTGAGGTGGGCTCCTGCTGGCTGGGTAGAGCTTGCCCAGGATCGGGCAAATCAGAAATGAAAGAAGTAACAACTGACACCACAAAAACACAAAGGATTACAATACCACAAAAAATTATATGCCAGCAAATTGGACAACCTGGAAGTGGATAAATTTCTAGAAATATACAATCTTCCAAAACTGAAGTAGGAAGAGAGAAAATATCTTAAAAGACCAATACTAGTAATGAAATTGAATTTGTGATCAAAAAGCTACCAAAAAATCCAAAAATGTAGGACTAGATGGATTCATAGGTGAATTCTGCCAAACATTTAAAGAAGAGTTAATAGCCCTTCTCCTCAAACTATTCCAAAATACAGAAGAGGAAGGAAAGGTTCCAAACAAAACTGACATTACTAGGATTTATTCCAGGGATGCAAGGGTGGTTCAATATTTGCAAATCAATCAATGTGATATACTGTATTAACAAAATAAAAAGTTAAAACCTATGTTCATTTCAATAGATGCAGAAAAAATCATTTGAAAAAATTCATTTATTTATGACAAAAGCTCTCAACAAAGTGGGTATAGAGGAAATAGGCCTCAATAATATAAAGGCCATATATGAAAAACCCTCAGCAAAGATCATACTTAATGGTGAAAAACTGAGGACTTTTTCTCTAAGTTCAAGAACAAAACAAGGAAGTCCATTCTCACAAATTTTATTCCACATAGTATTGGAAGTCCTGGCCATAGCAATCAGACAAGAAAAAGAAATAAAAGACATACATATCTCCTTGGTAAGGAAGACATTAAACTGTCACTATTTGCAGATGATATGATAGTATACATAGAACACTCTAAAGAATTCACCAAAAATCTATTAGAGCTAATAAATGAATTCAGTAAATTTGCAGGATACAAAATTAATACCCAGAAATTGATTACATTTCTATACACTATTGTGAAGAAGCATAAAGAGAAGTTAAGAAAACAATTCCATTTACAATTGCACCAAAAAGAATAAAAAGCTAAGAATAGACTTAAACAAGGAGATAAAAGATCTGTACTCCAAAAACTATAAAACATTGATGAAAGAAATTGAAGATGACACAAACAATGGAAAGATAGTCTATGGCTCATGGTTTGGAAGAATTAATGTTGTTAAAATGTCAAAGCAATCAACAGATTCAGTGCAATCCCTATCAAAGTACTAACAGCATTTTTCATGGAGCTAGAAAGATTAATATTAAAATTTTTATAGAACCACAAGGGGACCCTGAATAGCCAAAGCAATTTTGAGAAAGAAAAACAAAGCTGGAGGTATCACAATCTCAGATTTCAAGATATACTATGAAGCTATAGTAATCAAAACAGTATGATACTGGCACAAAAATAGACAAATAGATAATGGAACAGAATAGAGAACCCAGAAATAAACTTACATGGTCAGTTAGTCTATGACAAACAAGGCAAGACTATATAATTGGGAAAAGACAATCTCTTCAACAAATTGTACTAGGAAAACCAAACAGCTACATGCAAAAGAGTAAAACTGAACCACTTTCTTACACCAAATAGAAAAATAAACTCAAAATGGATTAAAGACCTAAATGCGAGACTTGAAACCATAAAACTCCTAGAGGAAAATATATACAATAACATCTTTGACATCAGCTGTAGCAACATTTTTCTAGATAGTTTCCCTCAGGCAAAGGAAACAAAAACAAAAATTAACTCTTGGAACTAGACCAAGATAAAAAGTTTTGCACAGTGAAGGAAACCATTGACAAAACAAAAAGGCAACCTACTGAAGGGAAGAAGATATTTGCAAATGATATCTCTGATAAGGGGTTAATATCCAGAATATATAAAAAAATTGAACGTCAAAAAACCCAAATAATTGAATAAAAATGGGTAGAGGATCTGAATATACATTTTCCCAAAGAAAACACATAGTCAACAGACACATGAAAATATGCTCAAATCACTTATCATTGGAAAATTGCAAATAAAAACCACAATGAGATATCACTTTACATCTGTGGAATGGCTAGAATAAAAAAGACATGTGTTGGTGAGAATGTGGGATAAAAAGAACTCTCATGTACTATTGGTGGAAATGTAAACTGGTGCAGCCACTGTGGAAAACCACACGGCAATTCCTCAAAAAGTTAAAAATAGAATCACCAGATGATCCAGTAATTCCATTACTGGGTATTTACCCAAAGAAAACAAAATAGTAATTTGAAAAGATACAAGCACTGTTATGTGTATTGCAGCATTATTTACAATAGCCAGGATATAGAAGCAACGCAAGTGTCCAACGATAGATGAATGGATAAAGAAGATGTGTGTGTGTGTGTGTGTGTGTGTACTATTACTCAAATATAAAAAAAGATGACATCTTGCCATTTCTGACAACATGTACCTAGAAGGTATTATGCTATGTCAAATAAGTCACACTGAGAAAGACAAATACTGTATGATTTCACTTATATGTGGAATCTGAAAACCAAAATAAAGGAATAAACAAGCAAAAAGCAGAATCAGGCCTATAAATACAGAGAACAAACTGATGGTTGCTAGAGGGAAGGGGGTTAGGGGAATGGGCAAAATGGGTGAAGGGGAGTGGAAGATATAGGCTCCCAGTTATGAAATAAGTCATGGGAGTAAAAGTTACAGCATAGGGAATATAATCAATGGTATTGTAATAGCATTGTATGGTGACAGATGGTAGCTACCCTTGTGGTGAGCATAGCATAATGTATAGACTTCTTAAATCACTATGTTGTACACCTGAAACTAATGTAAAATTATGTGTGAACTATACTAAAAAGAAAAGATGAATCAGAGCTGAGGATCTAATATATAACATGGTCACTATAGTTGATAATACTATGGTCTCTAATTGAAATTTACTGGGAGAATAGAACTCAGATGTTCTCAATGAAAAATAAATAAATAAATCTGTGACATGACTGATGTGTTAATTATCTCAATGGTGGGAATCCTTTTACAATGTATACATATGTCAAATCATTGTGATGTACACTTTAAATATATTATTATTTTATTTGTCAAGTATACCTCAATAAAGCTGGAAAAAAGAAACAATTGGTTCAGTTGCTTTTCTGTTCCTTCTGTTATGTACACACATGTAGTACCTATGTGTATGTATGTTTATATATGAAGATGTTTACATAGCTTTTAGTGTTTTACAGTAGAATGGCATCTTAAATCTAGAAAGAAGCTTTGCAGAAATTTTCTTCACCTCTCTTTAAAGTGAGATAACAGTGAGAAGGGGGTTCAGGGAGATGTCAATTGAGCAGGCTGAAGAGAAGTACTTCTGAGTCTCCAGCCAGGCCCAAGTGGAGCCAACCATGTGCTTGAATTATGCCTCAAGAATGCTTATTCATTTTGCAACCAGAGAAGACTTCCAAGTGTTGATCTTCACATGCCACTCAGCTTGTTTTGTCTCATGACAGAAGGTGGTGGCCACAATGCATAGACAGGAGCAGTGATATACTACCTAATTAACTATTATCTTATTAAAAAATATTTTTTAAAGTAGACTCTAGACTCCATGACCCTGAAAGCAAGAGTTGCATGTTCTATCAACTGAGTCAGCCAGGTGTCCCATCTCTTGTCCTATTTCTAAAATGAACTCTGACCCATGCAAAATCAGCCTATCCCATGATGGGAAGGCTGTATGATTCACCAAAGCTGGCACCATCCTTTGTTTTCCACCAGGCCTTGTATTCCATGGGTCCCACTGGTGTCTGGGAAGGGTTTTCCTTGATCTCTTACATCAGCAAGAATGGTACCAATGTGGGACTGATGAACATAAGCAAATCTGGTGTAAATTACCCAGATTCATCATTCAGTCTCTGGATCACCAATGTCCAGGCTGGAGCTCTGTTAAACTTTGAGATTTTCTTCCCTTAATAGTGCCATGTGTGGCATTTTTGGAGATGGCTCTGGTGCCAGCATATTTAGCTTTATCTGTACCCATCAGCAATTCCTACTGCTCTTTCAGTCACTGTTTCCAAGATAGGACTGGTTATTGAAGCTGTAAGGAACAAATCCACTTAATTCCAATGAGAAGCAGATACAGCTTGTTTTTTCTGGACAGTTTGTTCAGAAGTGGTTTAGATTTCCTGCCAAAGGGCATTGCTAACATTGCCATTAAACTAAAGCTGTTCCATTCATGTAGTATAATTAAAATTACTTCTAGTCCATGGCTCTTGATGTGACATGTAACCAGCCTCAAATGCTCAGCAAATTGGTGGTCAGATAACCAAAGGAAATCTGTGGGCTACTGTTAAGTCTGTGAACTTCTTTTGAGGTTCATGGGGACACCATGATCTCTTTTTCCTCTAGAAGTGATCTTTTCTACAGAAGGATCAATCAGATGGCTCAGGAACATGCCACTAGCATATCTCTTTTATGGATTGACTCTTAACTTCCTTGGGGGATAGAGAAACTTGATTGACAACTTTTGGATTGTCCTTGAAGAACACTATCTAATGTTTACATATTGTGATATCAACATTTAAAAGAACGATGTTTCTGAAATATATTTGAGTCATTGTGAGCTGATTGAGTTCCATAAAAAGATGACCCATTCTGTCTTTTTTAATATACAGAGAATTCAGTCTTACTTATAATCTTATTTTTTGTGGGTTGGAGTTAGAGTTGGGTTAAATATAAACTCAACTTTTAACTAGTTATTATAATAAATTCAGGACTTACATTTATTTGGACAACAAAGCAGGCTACTAAATAATTGCTATGGAACTCTTGTAGATCTAACTTTAGGTTAAGTTAATACACACCTGTTTTGGTTTAAACGAAGCTCATAAGAACACCTAAGACAAAGTGGTACTTCTCACATGTCATATTAACTATGGTAACAACAATAAGGTTTTTTATGAATTAAAGTTGGACTTAATGATGGTGCTCAACATGTAAATGCTAAGACTATGACTCATATTAGTTATGCTGACTTGTGTTGATTTTTAAATCATATTTACTTATACTCTTTCTCTCTCTTTTTTTTCCTTTTAAGAGTATTTGGGGTTTTCTTCAAGCTTACTTCAATTACTTCCTTATTTTTAGAACCCTCAAGAATTCTCACCTTTTTCCACTTTTCTTTAACTCTGCTTTGTTCCCTTTGCATTTGTACTCCCTGCAAATCAGTCTTAAGCAGCCAATGTATAAAGATGGTTATAATTGTTACACTTTTTTCTATTGACACTGCTCTATAAAATTGCTCTTCTTCTTCTTCTTTTTGAAAGAGAGAGAGAGAGAGAGAGAGAGAGAGTCCAAGCGGGGGGCAGGAGAGGGAGAGAGAGATTCTTAAGCTCCAGGGTAAGCATGGAGCCTGACACGGGGCTTGACCTCGGGCTTGATTTCACCACCATGAGATCATGACCTGAGCCAAAAATCAAGAGTTGGATGCTTAACAGACTGAGCCACCCAGGTGCCTCTGCACTGCTTCTTTTAAAAAATTATAAAAATCAAATTTCTCACAAGGAAGCCCTGTGGAGAGTGCAATATCCAACTTAGCCATGTATAGGATCAGATTGAATGGGGGTGACTTACTACTGACATCTTTTGTAGTTTGGGAGCATTCCTGCTGAATCTGACTTGTTTACTCTTGTGTTAATATTTGGAAGATCAGCAAAGTGCCTTTTTTCTAGCTATTAAGTCAACTAATGAGTAGAGAAAGGCAGACTTCATGTCCAGAGGATAATCAAAGCTTTACATGACATACTGAAATGTTCAGTACCAGAGCCAAGATAAAAATTCTTTGTTTCAGCTATGAATAACCAATGTCTCAACACTATTCAGTGACACTGGGCTGAATAATGTAGACCTAAGAAGGAAGATTGTGTCCTTGGTGTGGTTATAAAATAAAGCCCTGAGATGGAACTGAAGGGTTGGTGAGGAGTAAAAGTCTCCATCTCCAAAATTGGGATTCTTAAGTCTGCTACAGATGATGCACTTGGCTCTATGTATGGGTTATTTTCAGCCACATTAAGAGACAGTCACATTTGATATCAGCCAGCAGTGTAAGAGCCTCCAATCCATGAACATTAAAGTCACCCAAACTACATATATATATATTTTAAATATCAAAGATAGGAATATAGCATGTGTCAGATATAGTCTACCCTCAAGGAATTTTCAGTCAAAAGATATGATCATCACCTTTATGTTGGTTATTTAAATCCTGACATTTGAATATTTCTTACTGTTGTTGGTGCAATGTTTCCTGATCATATAATTAATCTTATAAAAGCTAGTTTTCTATCAAATGGTTTCTGAATGAATATATTGAAGTTATTCCTAGCTTTTAGTACTGAGAGATATCTAAAAGGTATATAAAGTATAATTTATCATACATAAATTATTTGTTGAAACATCAGGGATGCTGAGTTGCACATATTTTGCATTTAAGTGAGCTCAACTGCTATATATAAGAATTAAAGGTACTTAAGGAATAAATATTTTTTTCTGGGGTTTATAATCCTTTAAAGTATACTTTTGTGTGTCTTAGCTAGGGCTGCCATAATAAAATGTCATAGACTGGGTGGCTTAAAAAGTGGAAATTTATTTTCTCACCGTTGTAGAGGCTGAAAGTCCAAGATCAAGATCTTGGATGATTTGGTTTTCTGGTGAGAGTTATCCTCCTGGCCTTCTAGCTATGTAATCATGTGACTTTTCTGGGGGGGTGCATGCACACAGGAGGAGTGATGTGGGTATGGGGTCATTGGTTGGAGAGAGAGAATTCTCTGGTCTCTTTATTTGTAAGAACATTAATCCTATTGGTTCAGACCTTACAACCTCATTTAATCTTAATTACTTCCTTAAAGGCCTCATCTCCAAATATAGCTTCTCTAGGGGTTAGGACTTCAACATATGAATTTGGGGGGTGGGTGAAACACAGACATTTAGTCCATAACAATGGGTAATCTACAGTTTCTCACAGAGAAGTTAAATTACCCTTTACTTTGTGATAGCTGGATGGAATTTCTGCATTTAGCCATTTACACTTAATAGAATAATAGCAATGGCATTCTTTCATTGTGTGTAAGCTAATTAAAAACACTAATGTCCTTTATTCCCATCACACTCCTAATAACCACTTGTAGAATAATTAGCATGTTCCACACACTGGCTAAAATTTTTATATTTATTAATCTATATGAAAGCTGTGTTAATAAGAGGGATTTTACTCTCTTTATGGTGGTCTAGAGAAGTAAATGATTTGGCAAGCTTACAGGGCTTGTTCTGTCAGAAGCCTTATTCGAACCCTGTTTAACTATCTCAAAACTTGTACCTTTTTCTTGCATCATTGTTTCTTAAAAAGAGCAGTATATGTCCAGGGATGTAGTGGAACCAAAGGCAGTACTACTCTTGGTTTTGACTCAGGTTGTGATTTCAGGGTCATGAGATCCAGCCCTCCACTGGGCTTCTCACTTGGAGTGGAGTCTGCTTAGAACTCTTTCCTCCTCTCCCTTTGCCCTTCCCCCACTTATGCTCATGTGCACTCTCTCTCTCTCTAATAAATACATAAAACTTAAAAAGAAAAAGATTTAAATAAGTACAACACTGTAGCTCCTACCTATTGAACTTCAAGAGAAATTTGAAAAAAAAATTTTCAAGTAACCACCTTGAGAGCTGTAGACTGTGTACAACTTAAATGATAGTACCCAAGTAACTTAGGTCAGGCTGTATTTCTGCAGAGCAGTTGATAAGAGGATAGATTGATAAAATTTGGTATATACATTATAGTGAAATATTATTTGGCAGTAGAAAGGAATGAAGTATTGATTCATACTACAACACGGGTGACAGTTGAAAACATGCTAAATGAAAGAAGCCAATTACTAAAGATCATGGATTTTATGATTCCGTGTATATGAAATGTCCAGAATAGACAGAACTATAGAGACAGAAAGTAGATTCACAGCTGTCTGGGTGGGTAGAGGATGGAGAATGGGAGGTGATGGATAAATGTAAAGAGTTTCTTTTTTTTTTTTTTAAAAGGTTTTATTTATTTATTTAGAGTGAGCAGGGGGAGGGGCAGAAGGAGAGGAAGAGAGAGAATCTCAAGCAGATTCTACCCTGAGTGCAGAGCCCAATGTGGGGCTTAGTCGCACAACCCTGAGATCATGTCTTGAGCTAAAATCAATAGCCAGATGCCCAACTGAGCCACCCAGGAGCCCCTAAAAAGAGTTTCTTTTTGGGGAGATGAAAATGTTCTAAAACTGATTGTGGTGATGATCACACAACTATACGAATATTCTCAAAACCATTGAATTTTAGGGGCACCTGGGTGGCTCAGTGGGTTGAGCCTCTGCCTTCAGCTCAGGTCATGATCTCAGGGTCCTGGGATCAAGACCCGCATCAGGCTCCCTACTGAGTAGGGAGCCTGCTTCCCCCCCTCTCTCTGCCTGCCTCTCTGCCTACTTGGGATCTCTCTCTCTCTGTCAAATAAATGAAATAAAATCTTTAAAAAAACCATTGAATTTTATATGGTGGAGGGTGAATTATATGGCATGTGAATTGTATCTCAATAAAATGTTACAATTTTTTAAATTGAAGTTTGGATTTGAAACTGAGATTGATTTCTGGTACAAATCTCAACACTTTGGACAACAATGTAACCATTTTACTATGTTAAATTAAGTTTTTTTTTTTCAGAAAACTATAAAGTACTCATGAAAGAAATTGAGGAAGACACAAAGAAGTGGAAAAACATTCCATGCTCATGGATGGGTAGAATAAATATTGTGAAAATGTCTATGCTACCTAGAGCAATCTACACATTTAATGCAATCCCCATCAAAATACCAGCAATTTACTTCAAAGAAATGGAACAAATAATCCTAAAATTTATATGGAACCAGAAAAGACCCCGAATAGCCAAAGGAATGT
>LNAC01000348.1:556351-690954 GCA_002007465.1 Ailurus styani | reverse complement strand
TTTTTTTTTTAACAGAAAGCTACTAATAATGTCTGAAGCCCAAAGAAGATAGGTAAGTTGCTCAGAACATGTTTTTCCTGATTCCCAGTCTATTGTTTGTTGTATAAGACAGTACTACTTCAAGAGAGTCTTTAAGAAAGGATTCAGACAATCTCTGTCCTTCCCAGAGAGAGATCCTGTCTGAGAAATGTATAACAACTTACCTCTGGCTTAGAGGGGCAAGGTATCAAACAATTTGTTAAGGTGAAAAATACGGGTCTGGATATGAACATGGCCTCAGGTCCAGGTATGAAAAACAGCTGGTTGGAAAGTACATTACCAGTCTGAAGATTAAAGGACTGTTGATGGAATGAAGGTAGTAGTTTGGATTAAATTACTAAGTTTTTGAGTTTTGCTAAGTAGAGACTCCTTTCTTAATGCAAGAGAACACTATTTTTCATGTGCATTACTCTTGTAGTGCCTTACATTTTAAGTTCTCAAGACATAAATCAGTACAGACAATTCTGGATCATGCTTTAAATAACTTCTCTCTCTGATAATTCACACCTAAGATTGTTTAGTTATAGAGTTTATGTTCATCTGTAGATGACTTTTAATTGTTTTCTCATTTTCACTGTATCGTTAGCACTGTGTCTTTCTTCTATCACTTCTAGTTTGACAAACTAGGAATAGGAAGCCATAGTATTACTCTAAATATTGATCCTAGTTGTATTTAAAGAAATCATTTTCTTTCTTGAACAACAGAAGTATCATAACTAATGTTTTTGTTATATTTTGGAGGTTATTAAACCTAAAAAGATCAGGAATTTAGAAATCTTATTTTACTTTTAAAGGAAGAAAATATATACATTTCGTATTAACTGATGGAGACATGCTCTTTTTTTTTTTTTTGTCTTGGAGACCCATTTAATGGGGGTGCTTGAGGCCTGGGCAGAATGGGGAGTGCCCTGGAATTGGGCAGGTAGGCACAGGTTTCAGGCCCACACCTGACTCCAGGAAGGGGTGTTGGGTGTGGGGGCTGGTTCAGGCATGCTAAGGGGAGTAGCATAAGAATGGCCCAAGTAGGCAGAAGTTACCAGAGTCCAGACCAGAGCCTTGCCCAGGGAGGCAGAGTTGGGGCTGGTTGGGGGTATCCAGAGCCTAGGGACTGGGCAGTGCTAGATGCCTCCAAGAGCTGCGGCTGGAATTCAGGGCATGTCTGCAGGTAGAACTCAGGCAGCTCCTGGGCAGGAGTGGACGTGGTCATTCTTCTCCTCTGAGTGGTTCAGACAGGAGTTTATCTGGTCAAACCTGGAATTGCCAGCAGCATATTCTGCTTCCCCAAAGCGGTGGTCCTTACCATCTACACCCACCTCCACTGGCTTGCCTAGGTCCCCATTGGGGACCAATATTGTGGGCTCAGGCACCATGAGGGCTGTGCTACTATGGAACTCGGTGACTATAGAGCCTACAGCCAGTGCCAGATGGGAAGATAATACTATTTTTATTTTTTTTAAATATTTTTAAAATTTATTTGTTTGACAGAGAGAGACAGCGAGAGAGGAAATACAAGCAGGGGGAGTGGGAGAGAGAGAAGCAGGCTTCCTGTTGAGCAGGAAGCCCAATGCGGGGCTCCATCCCAGGACCCTGGGATCATGACCAGAGCTGAAGGTGGACACTTAAGGACTGAGCCACCCAGGTGCCCCAGATACACTATTTTTAAATAATTTTTGTATTTTCCTGAGTGGCCGCAAATACACTGAAGCTTTCAGTGTATCATTTAATCTTACCCTTTTATCTTTTTTTATTTTTGAAAAGATTTTATTTACTTATTTGAGAGAGGGAAAGAGCACACGCACGTGTGAGAGAGAGCTCATGAGGAGCAGGCTCCCCACTGAACAGGGAGCCTACTGGGGCTCAGTCCCAGGACTCCAGGATCATGACCTGAGCCAAAGGCAACCACGTAACCAACTGAGCCACCCAGGTACCCCTAATCTTACTCTTTTAAACTGATTATAATTTTTAGAGTTTGAATATTTTCCTGCAGTGGAACAACTTTCTTTGCCACATATTAATATGATTCATAAATATTAAACACAAGTTTTGGACAATGTCATAGCTAATAAATCAATAAAAATACTAAGCTCCTTCGTAGTTTTGTCATGTGAGTTGGTTTATTTTTATTTTTTTACTTACAAGAGACAGAAAGAGGGAGAGAGAGAGGCAGAGAGAGAAGCAGGCCTCCCACAGAGCAAGGATAGAGTGGATGGCCAGAGTCTTCATTCATATCATTTGAGGTCAAGCCTGCATCAGTTAAGTAGAGCATAAGCTCCTTGACAGCAGGATTAGGTCAAATGCTCTACCTGGTAGATTTAGTGAAAGACCCAAAAGTGATTTTCTTGAGATCATTAATAAAGTTCAGTTAATAAATGTTTCTAGATCTTTGGAAAAATCTGGCATAAAGCCCTCTAAATGGGTATTTAAAATTCAAATAGCCTGTTTCTAGACAAAAAGAGAAAAATATTAAATAGCCTTAACTGAGATGATATGAATGTGCTTGGTAATTCAAGTTATTTACAAATGTAGGAGCTTTCAAGTTTTAAGGTTATGGAGGCGGGGAGAGGGGAGATGGGTGAGCCTGGTGGTGGGTATTAAGGAGGGCATGTATTGCATGGAGCACTGGGTGTGGTGCATAAACAATGAATCTTGGATCACTGAAAAAATAAAATTAAAAAAAGGGAAAAAACCCCATGTTTCACATTTATATTTTGAGAAAATTTTTGCAGCTAGTTCTACAAAGATAATCTGAAAAGTGAAGTTCATTAAAAGGAAGAAAATTAGGGGCACTTGGGGGGCTCAGTTTGTTGAGCTTCCAACTCTTGATTTCAGCTCAGGTCATGATCTCAGGGTTGTGAGATGGAGCCCCATGTTAGGCTCTATGCTCATTGCAGAGTCTGCTTGTCTCTGTCCCTTTTGCTCCTCCCCCACTCTTGCTCACTCTCTCTCACTCTAAAATAAATAAATAAAATCTTAAAAAATAAAAGAAGAAACTCAAAAGCTGAAACAAATTTTCTCTCGTGTCTACTGTACTGTTGTTAGCATTTCTTTGCTTCTCTAGTTGAAGCAGAGTGGACTGGTTCTATGCTATTGGAGCCACCTGGGAAGTGAAATCATTCTTAGTACTGTTTGTTTATAGGTTGCAGGTGGGGAGGAGAGAACCTGAAAGAATAACTTTACCTGCATTATTGCACCATAAGTGGGAGACCAGCAGATGTCAGCATAAAGACAAAATTTCTGCTGATTTCCCTTAGCTAGCTGAAAAGATTGGGTCCTGCTGCTCATATAAATGATAACAGCTGGAGCTTTCTCCCCCTTCCAGTTGATAATTCCCCCTCTAGGTATATAACAGCACTCAGAGGTGTGTGTAGAAGAATTATTTCATGCCTTTGGAAATCATCTGTCCTCATACATGTGACAAATGTCACCTCTCAGGATTCTCATACTAAATTTCTGGAGTAGTATCTTGGATTTTGCATTCTTGATATTCTTTACAGATTTTTCTGATGCACAGCTAAGATTGAGAACTCATGTCTGAAGGAGTTATAACAAATATATAACTTTTGCTTCTTTGCATACTTGTTTTTATCTAAGTGTGTCCTTGGATTTTACTCTTTTTTTGAAAGCTAGTTGTTGATTTATTGGGTCATTTTTCATTACTTCATCTACAAATTACTGAGTCTACTACGCCCCAGGAATTGTGCTAAGTGAGGCTGAGAAGAGTACCCTTAAGTGTAGTTGAGAAAATATATAAACAAGTAATTTTAATGTAAGGTGACAACTACCACAGAGATAAACTCAGCAGTAAGGGGGAGCTTTTAACTTGAGAAACAGTCATGACATGACTAAAATATTGATAGGGAGGAGAGGGAAATAAGCCTGGGCAGTCATGGGTGCCCCTGTCCTTGGTGCTGAACCATCTCTTTATATGCTAGGGTTAAGTTTTTCCTAATACTTTAATATACCTATATCTTAATATAATTTGTGTATTATTACTTTTAGTGTTGGCCAAATAACCACATTTTTGCCAGTGAGAGTTTCTTCAAGTTGTCTCGTGAATGATTTGATGTATTGTCAAAGTACTGTATTTTAAAACTATTTGAAATGATGTCTCTCTGTCATCAGTTTGATAAACAGATTACTTTGAGGATTTTGCTTTTGATATTTAGGGATTACTTTATTTTCATTTATATTTGTTTTAAAGTTATATAAAATATATACATGATTCCAAAGTCAAATCTAAAACACATGTATTCAGAAAAGTCAAGTGTCTGACTCCGGCTCTTCTTTCCTCTATAGATAATCCTTTGATGTATTTTATAGGTTATCCTTTAAAAGTAAAAGTGTGCGTATGAGAGTGAGTCTTTCTCTCTTTCTCTCTCTCTCTCTTTCTTTCTTTCTTTCTTCTATTTTCTTAGATAAATACTATGTATATTCTTCTCCATCTTGTTTTTTTTCCAGCAAGGATTATATTTTGATAATCACTTCATACTAGTGTATAGAAATAATCTCCACTCTCTTTTATAGATGTGAGTTGTAATAGGAAACTTATGATCTGTTTCATACTTTGTAATAGATTGTTTATATTTAGGTTATATAGAATAGATTCTGTTCTTGGCCACTGTATCCAAACCAATAAAACACCCTAGAAAAATCTCTTAAATGGGCACTGAGACATCAAAAGAATATTCATAGAAGCATTGTTTGTAGTGACAAAACCTGGAAATGACCTAAATATCCATCAAGAAGGAAGGATGAATACATACTGGTCAACAAATAGAATTATTTTCATTATTGCAACCAATAATGAAAATAAATGACCTATAGTAGTATACATTCAACATGGATGAATCTTAGAAATATAATATCATGCCCAAAACACAAGTCATAGGATATGCATTATTTCATTTTTAAAGAAATAGAAAATGTGCAAAATGAAACCATATGTTGTATGGGTTTTACAAGGATACAATCTTAGTGCTAAAACCAGAACTAAAAGCAAGGTAATGATAAACACAAACTTTAAAAGAGTGAAATACCAATGGGAGTGGAGTGGGTAAAGAGGAAGAACAGTGAGATTAGCCCTCAGAGGGCTCCAAAAGGCAAGGGAATGCTCATTTCTTATGCTAAGTGTAGAATGGATGACATTATTCTCTGGATTTAAAAGAGTAGTTATAACTCCAACAGGTGTTATAAATATTTTGTATTTACTCAATATTTAATATATTTTTCTAAAGATTCATACATCAAGTGGTAATATTTAGAGATCAAGAACGTGGAACTCTAAGATAAATTGAAAAGTCAACTGACAGTATTCTGTGAATGGTTATTCATGGCTTGGAATAAATATTTCACAGCCAGAGTCTTACTTATAAAAAGTAACAACAGTGTGCTCAGGAAAACTGTAACTCAATGACTCCAAAAATGACTTGAATAAGGGTGAAGATGATGATGTCAAAGGTACGGTGAATAATTTGAATACAATTGTTTTAATGTAATGAGAGAGTGGGAAAAAATCACCATTGAGAAGTTAAAAGAGGTTTAATAATACATGACTTAAGTGTATATATACATACATATATATATTTAATTGGGTTAAAAAACAATATTATCAACAGGTAGACATTTGACTATTTTGTATACATTTGTGTATCCAAATTGACGAAAATCTCTGTAAATGGTTTGTAGAATACCACCTCCCCACCTCCTGTAAATGTAATGAAGGATTGTGGAAATGAGATGAATCATTCTTTCTCTCTTCCCTCTTTCCCTCCTCTTCCCATAGGGCAAAACTTACTTTCTTGGTAGCTATAGTTATTTATTTTTTTATTATTTTTTAAAGATTTTTAAAGTTTATTTTAGAGCATGAGCAGGTCGGGCAGAGAGAGAGAGGGAGAGAGAATTTCAAGCAGACTCTATGCTGAGCATGGAGCCTTATGTAGGGCTCAATCTCATGACCCTGGGATCACGACCTGATCCAAAATCAAGAGTCAGTCATTCAACGAACTGCACCGCCCAGGTACCATAGTTATTTTTAAATGATGTCACCTGTTTCATCCCTTTATTTTTGTCATCTGATGCCAACTGAAAATCACAGGCTCCTGGTACTAGCTGAATCCAAAGGCCTAGGTATGGCTGTGGTGAAGGATGGGTCTCAGAATCCACATGCTTCTTGGAGGTCTTACCTGCATGGCTTTTTTAAGGACTGCTTTTATCCTGAGCAATAGAAGACACTGAAAGTTTTGCTGAGCACTGCTCTAAATCCCTGGGTCACTGTAGTTCTTCATTTCCTGTTCCTGCAGTATTGACTGCCTTCTTGCTCGAGTGCTATGCAGTTTTACCAGATATATTTTTAGGGTACTGAATTTTCTTGGCTTGTTCTTTATTTCCCCTTTAATTTAGCATTTCCAAGTTTACTTCTTTTTCTTTGTCTCCTATCTATGGGTATCTTCTACTTTATGGATTCACCAACTTCTTCTTTTTATCACTTTCTGTGAGTGATTTTTTTTTCACATTGTCAGATATTATTGTGAAGTCTCAGAATTACCTAGACAGGTCCTCAGAGTGGTCATAGATTTTCAATAAATTCTTGATAAATTTTTGGTGATAAAAAGATACACTATTAATACCACCATTTAAGCTACCTATTTACCTATGCTATTCAGGCATTGCACTGGGCACCTTCTGCTAAGTAGGAAACTCTTGATTGGTAATTTAATTTACAATTTTAAGTTGTACAATTTTACAATTTTGATTTTTAAATTTACTTTAAGGAGTCAGGCTTTCCCAATTTCTACTTACCCAAACCACTTTTTTCTTTTATACAAACAAAAGTCACATTAAAAATAGATGCAATCAAAACACTGACATAGACAATCTCTTGTATTCATTGTTTATGGGTTTCCAAAACTGGAGCTAATACTAGCAGGTGGGCGCCGCTATGGTATCTGTTCTGATTGGTTGGGCTTCCATTCTGTACAATCAGTACCCATTCCCTACCAAATGTTAAATATTTGTTAAATATTTTTATTACCCTTCTACCTAAGGTGCTATAAACTCATTCTACACTAGATCTGATACAGAAGTTGAAATGGAATATAGAACAATTTAAGGAAATTTTCAGTGGCAGGTAATTTTTCAGGTTGAAACATTACTCTTTCTAAAGAGCTGGTGCTCTAATTACCTCAGCAGAAGTCAGGTCATGGCCACTCATGGTTTCTTGAGCCTCCTTCATTAGGTCATTTCTCATGACTAGCCAAATCTTAAACACTCATAATACGATGCAACAAATACAGAATCATTTCTGTATATTTAAGGAAACCCATGTGTGCGCTATATCCTTTGGAATAGCCTTGCCACAATGAAAATATAACATTCCAGCAGAAAATTTACAATGAATTTTTTTCTTTCAAGGATTTTCAGAACTGAATTACATACTTTAACATGTTCTCATTTTAGAATGCTATTCTTCTTTTTATTAACATATAATGTATTATTTGCTTCAGGGGTACAGGTCTGTGAATCATCAGTCTTACACAATTCATAGCACTAATTAAGCTTGGACTTTCCATTTAAAAATTCAGCAATATTTGGAAAATAGACTTTCCAAGGGTAGTACTAACACAAATAGTAGGCATATAGAAGGAAAATAGTCTGCATGACTGAGGATGTGCAGTTCCTCCGGTTGGTAGGTGTTATTGATGAGGATTTGGAACTATGAGGCCAGGATCTGTGTGTCAGCTCAAAGGTTGGTGAGATTCTCATGGAGAATTAGAACAGAGCCCCAAAAAGCAAGATCATCTCATAATATGCTGCATAAATTTTACTTAATTTGAAACCATTGTGAGTATCTGGTATTTTCTCACCTGGTTGGGAATATAGAAAGCTCCCATATAGGGGCTGTCTGATTCAAAACCACACATTTGGCAAGGCTTGTTGCTTGGCAAGTATTGGAGTAAATACTTTGGTTGTGGCAGAAAAGGAAGTGAAGAGAAAAGAAAAAAAAACTGGAAGAGAAAAATGGAAGAGCATAAAATAAAAAAAGGAGATACAGAAATAGATTAGGAGGAAAAAAGATCAGAAGACTGAGATGGTGGACGAGGGGTGAGAGGAGGGAAGAGTGGCCAAGGACATTATTTTTATGGAAGAGTAGGAAAGAATAGTGGGTTGGAAAAAAGGCAAGAGACTGAAATGTGATTGCTGCAGGGTGAGATCAATGGGGCAGTTGAGCGAATGTGACATGAAGGGAATGAAGGATGTGGATGTGGTTTCCCCATCCTGATGTTCCCATTGCTTATGGCTTTAGCAGGGAGGCTGATTCTGAAGGTGCGCAGAGGCAGGACAGGAAGCTGGGTCCAAGGAAAGCCAAGTCAAAGCTGCAGGAAGAACAGAGGCCAGAAGGAAAATGGGTTGATTTCAGAAAACTGCTCAGAAGAAGGGCCTGGAACAAGATGAACAGTTGGATGGTGAGAAAACACAGACAGAGAGCTCTGTTGCAGTCAGGGAGCCTCTAATCCACTCCTGTGGAGTCAGGAACAAAATCCAAGGCTTGGCTACTGAGCCTCTATTTGAAAGCTGCTAACAAGGTGGGAAATATGGTGCATGATGTCAGAGGCATACTTAGTCTTTGACAAGCGCTGTTCTTCCTAGGAAACTGGGTATTGATTCCAGTTGAAATAATAAGTCCATTGGAAGCTTTGGAGCACCAAAACGAGATTTGAAAATAGTTGTCCCTGATCATGTTAAGTCTAGTAGTAGTTAATGACCCAGTGACTTAATTATATAATCTAAAAACCCATTATTTTAAGAAATTTAGGCAGTAAATTTAAGGTGAACATTTAAAATTGTGTGAAATTCTGTGTAGAATTCGCATACCATTGAATTCTTGTCTTAAGGAGAAATGGATTGTATTTAGGATTCAGGCTGCATAGGACTGAATGTACAAGTTTAAACCAGCAAGTTTTAAATCATACCAATAGCCACATGTCAGAAGAGGCTGTGCTAGTGTAATTTTAGTTTTAAAGGAAGCAGAAACTGATGACTATCTTCAAAGACCTTGACTACAAATTGAATCAGGGGGTTAAGTCTCCTGAAAACCTCATATAAATGTTTACAAGTGTTTCGAAAGGCAAAATAAAAGAGAAAAGGTGGAGGATTTTTTATGACCTTTTCATCTTGCAAATCCTCTGAGAAATATTTCTAATGGATCAGTCTGCCTCACAGAGCTCATAAAAAATACAGAGTGGTAAAGAATGTTTATCATTTCTCCAATTTTTAATATTAATTATGGTGAAATTGGCCATTTTTTGTCCATTTTTAGAGCATTTCCTGCTTTATCACACATATATATATATGATAGTTTTCCATATATATATATTGGAGACTTGTTATTAACCAAGGTCTTCCCGAGAGAGAGTGAATTGATGTTTATTGCTTTTCAGCTCCCATCTAAAGACATGTGGGATGGGTTCAGTCGGTTATACGTCCAACTCTTGATTTCAGCTCAGGTCATGATCTCAGGGTCTTGGGGCTCTATGCTTAGTGGGGAGTCTGCTCGAGATTCTCTCTCTCTTTCTCCCTCTGCCCCTCTCCCCTCTCATGTGCCACTCATGTGCTCTCTCTTTCTCCAAATAAATAAATAAATCTTAAAAAAAATAAAGACATGTGGGGGATCTGGGAGAAGGGTTGTGTGAACCAGAAAAGGAGAGGCAAGAAAAACAGGAGAAATTACTCATCACAGGACCCTTTCCCCAAAATCATTTCGTTGAAGGACATATGGCACTTTCTCTCTCAAAGCTCTTAACTCAAACTTATTTGTCAGCTGCTTGAAAATCTCTCATTTCCCCCATTCTCTATTATCCTATACATAGACCCCCCAGATGTTCTCTCTCCCAACTCCCTTTATTTTGAAAGAGACATTTGCATATAGCAGAACCCTATTCAGGACATGCCCCTTCCCTCAAACAAAAACAAAAACAAAAAACATGGATTTAGTTTTAGTTTTTGTTTTGCTTTTGTTTATGAGAAGGAACCTCTTTCCTTTCCAAGTAGACATCTGCTCAGTCTTTGGGACATCTGAGACTCATCTGTAGACTTCTACCCCTCATCCACCACCCCGCAAATATTTGCTTATGGACACTGTTTCTTTCAAATATAAGCTCTTATAAAAGCTGAGAGAAATCATAGAATCATTTCATAGAAAATGCTCCAAACAGATTTTTCTCTGAAGTACGTAAAATAATCAGTCAGCTAAATATTCTTTTATCAAATGAGAGAAAGAGAAATTGTATCCATACAAGATATACATGTGCAAGTAGATTTATGCATCTATGGCTCCATTCAATCTATTGTGATATGTTGTTTTGATTAAAATATATGAAAAAAGAAAACTTGGCCTCCTATAGATATGCGCTTGGCAAAAGAGTATTTTGGTAGACTTTTCAGATAAGTGAGTTGCTTATCTGAAACCCTATCTGTGAAGTTTTAGTACTCTGCTACATTAAATTTCACTGGTCTGTCCTACATTTTGAATGGTCTTTTAGCTGCGTATAATTTTGTAACATTACTTATGGGTCATGTGGAAAATACTGATTTTTGAGTTATGTAAATATTCCAAATATTGGCACATTTAATTACATAATGTAAAAAATCATATTCATGAAAATTACCATTGCTAAAAGTTTTTAAAAATTTATGGTGGTGAATATGAATTTTCCAAAATTCTAATTTTTGATTAAAAGATTCATAGTGGGGTAGGCAGAAAAGTTCATCCTGGCACTTTTTGAAGCTGACTCTCTAGGTTGCATCTGGGGGTTATATTTTAAGTCCAAGATATAAAAGAATTTTAATATCTAATTGGAGATTAGAAGATGTTCTTTCAAAGATGGAACTTAGGTTTGGCAAGTACCAAGTTCGAGATCTCTTTCATCCTCTTTGAGCAATATATTATTATGTACCATCCACATTCAATTTGATCAATGATTTACATGCCCTCCACCTCATGGCTCTTTAACAGAGCCACAATGATATTTTATTTTTAATTTTTAGCTATATTTCCCATCCAATTAGTATGGATGGAAGGAGGTACTTGTCTTCCAACTGTTATTAAAAATCTCATATAAACATTAAGCGAGCCCATGAACCAGGGGTGAGTTCTGAGTCTTGAGTTATGAGAAATGCAGAACTTCATCATGGCAATTTGCAATGAAAATTTGAATATTATTGGAAGCAGAAATGCTGATTATATTGAAATGGACAGAAATAGCACCTCATTCACTTGCAAATAGACAACTTAATTTCAAATGAGTTTTTCTAGGTTGTGATATTTTTTGCTACCTTCTAAAACTGTTTCTCCTTTAAAAAGGGCCACATCCTTTCAAAAAAAGGAAGATGCATTTTATTAAGGAGTCAAATAATTTGCAAAGCTCATACAGTGAGTGTAGAAATGGAATATTCAAAATCTGTCCATGTCTACTTTCATATTTTACCCTTGAGAAAATTAAAACAATATGCAGCTTCTGAATGACAATTAGTATTACCATCTGTTACTACAGACAGATGTAGTCAATAACCTTGTGCTTTTAGCTTCCTGATTTTTAACATTTTTCTTCTAAGCCCACTTTTTTTTGGAGGGGGAAGAGGTCTGAGCTTTCTGTAATGCTACAGTAGGAAACCAAGTTTCTCTTTAAAATATTTTCACATGTGATCTGGATAAAGGAAAACAAGAGCATCCATATCAGATTCACATATAATACTGAATTGGTTGCGACTGAAAAACTGCATGAGTGGTACTGATACTTTGTAATATTAGAACAAAATTTAAGTAGAAATTGAGAAATTAGAAAAATAGTTACACACAAAGAGGGCAGAATTGGGATAGAGAAGTTGATCACTTCCTTGGCGCCCACCCCACCTTCTCTGTGAGCCTGACTGTCCCCATTGCCCTGGGAAGTCTTTTTTACTTCCTGTGTGACATTGACCCTTGTCCATGCCTGATTGGAAGAAAGTTGACACTTGATCTTCATCATGAGTCACCCAGATTCCTTTCCATGGGAATCTGGAATAAAAACATGGACAGTAAGAAAATATTTCTTCATGTTATTAAAATATATTTCTGAGACATATGGTGCCAGGACTCCAGGTGAGTCTGTATAAGCCAGAGCCACACACAAAGAAAGTTACAGGAGAGGAGAGATTTGGATCCTCCTAGAGGAGATAGATCTGGAGTGCAGCTGATGGGCAGGAAAAAAAAAAAAAAAGATGATCGTCTGTCTTGCCTGGATGATGGACGTTGGAAAGGTATGTGCTATGGTGAGTGCTGTGAATTGTGTTAAGACTGATGAATCACAAACCTGCACCCCTGAAACAAATAATACATTATATGTTAATTAAAAAAAGATGAGAGATCATTGTTCCATCACTTTATTTTCCCTTTAATCTTCCGTTTATCCATCAGTGGCAAGGAGCAAAGTTATGGGAGATGAGGCGGAGGGTTATGCTGGAGTTTGACCATAAGTGTTGTCCAAGGCCAAATTAAGGATTGTGAGTCTTGCCTTCAGGGTCATGGGTGTTAGTCAGGAGTGGCCGATCCTACTTGTTTTAGGAAAACCTCTCTGGCTGCAGAGTGAGGAGTGGATGCCTGTGGCCTGGAAAGACTGAGAATTTTGAGAGGTGGATAATGGGAAGAATAACTCCCTTTTAACTTTAACTTCCCTTGTGGCTCAAGTTCTGGTATCCTTAAAATAACCTCGCCCTACCCTTGAGATTCTTCTTTTCTTTTTTTGGTTAGCAACTAAGCAACCCAGATCTCCCAGCAGAACTGCTGGGTAAATATTTCCACATGGATTCCTACAGTTACCTTAGAGGTTAAGCTGTTCACAACAGAGCTTTGATCCTGTGCTCCTTGTTTGAGAGAGTCTCATAAAACTAGGGTTTATCCTTCCCTCTTTTGTCTTCTTCAGTCCCCCATATCTAGTTTGTGACTAAGTCTTCCCTGTTCTTCTTCCTAGTACATCATAAGTGTGTGTTCCCTTTCTGCCTCCTGTCTTTGTTTTCTGGAGGCTTCATCAGCTCTTGCCCCTGCTCTCACCACTCTAATGCACATTTCCCCGGGGATGCCAGGTAGAGCTTTTCAAAATGTGAATTTGTCTTTGTCGCTCTTGAAATAAAATCAGCTCAGTTTCCAAAATCTAGCCCTAATTTATTACCCAGCTTTACATCCCACCAATCTCCAAACCTTGGAAGTGCATTAACTTTTCACTGAACTTGCTTTCTGTTATTTTGTCTCCTTTCCTTTATTTATTTTATCTACTTTGCCATGCAGTACATTTCCTACTACACTTTTGCTATTAATGTCTATGTTCTCTTCAAACTCGGGAAGAAGAAGGCTTTATTAACACCAGAGCACAGAGCAGCAGTGGGTATAGAGGTAATCTGAGAACATTTTTATTATGGCTAAAGTGTATCATTGATGATTTTGAGAAGGCAGACAGAAACCTAAAGAAAATTAGAAAATCATTTTTGGGTTATCAGGTACTGTATAGGGTTGGGGTTGTATGAGATCTGGAGTCCAGGCTCAAGAAGACTGTGATCTGGCAAGAACACAGTTTTCCAATACAGTAGGCTATTTCAAAACTACTCTCTTTAAGAGCTAGGTTGATACACACACACTCCAGACTGTTCTAAAGATTGCTAACATGGTACCCAGAGGCTTCTGGAAATACTGGCCTTTGTTCTGGTCCTTAGAACTTTGTTCTAAGTTCAAAAATGAACTTGAGCCCAGCTAGAAGACCCTGGGGGGTGGAGAATGGTGTGTTTGTTTTTGAGATTGTACCATTGCCTGTATACCTCCATGATGGATGAGATGTCTTCAGCACAGAAGAGGTGATCTCTAGCACACTTTCCAATTAGGACTGACTGGAAGGAGAACAGTTAGGCTTCAGTTACCATCAACAGTTGTGCATCCCTAGGGAGGATTTTTGGAGTCCAGAAACTTATACCCCTTGCTCTCCAGGATGATGTTGCTGATTTCTTTAACTGTGCATCTTGGCTGTACTCTGTGTCCTTTCTATGAATAACCTCTTCGATTTACTTAAATCTAGTCTGTTCCCAAACTGTGGAAGTCTGAGCCAACAATTATATTTGTCAAAATGGCACCAGCTTTATTTATAGATTTCTTTTTTGCTCTATTCAGGCTTTCTAAAAGCTATACTCTTGAGAAGTATTTATTGAGTGAATTCTTTCAAATGTTCAAGAAATAGATGTAGAGAAAGACAAGTTTTTTTTTTATAAAACGGCATATAAATTTTGACAAAAATAGCACAAAAAGGAAAATTGTAAGCTAGTCTTACATGTGAATGTCTATGCAAAAGTCCTAAATAACAAGGCAAATAAAATCCAGTAATAAACTAAAAAAGTAGGCAAAACCACATGGAGTTTATTCTTTAAGACTAACAAAGGCTTAATTAAGATATTTATTGATAGTTCACCTAATTAATGGACCAAAATTATATAGATAGGTATAGGAGAGTTATTTGGTCATTTATTGTCTATTTCTGACTTTAAAGAAATCATAGGAAAATAAGGATAAATGAATATTCCTTTAATATTTAAGAATATATCTTTAAAATAAAAATGTAGGACTATATATATGGAAAACACTGGAAGTATTCATGTTAAAATCACAGATAAGACTAAGTTCATGTTAAAATCACAGATAAAACTAGGATGCTATTACCCTTACTAATACTTGAAATTAATATATAAGAGTTAATAGTTTTCTTATATAGCCAATAATTAGGAAATAAAATGGACAGACCAAGTCCTGTCACCATAAAGATGTTTGCAAATATCTCTACTGAAGTATATAAAAGAAGACAAATAAATAGAGAAGCATACCTTACTCATGGAAAAGACAACTCCTTAGACTTATCAATTCTTCTTAAACCAAAGTGTATATTCAGTAGGATTCCCCATGTGAAACTAGCCCAATATTCTGGGGGAAAATCTGTCAAAATTCTGAAAATTCATCTAGAAAAATAAGTATAAAGGAATATTCGGGGAGAGAAGAGTCACAAAAGGAGAATAACTTTTGACATCAAGTTGTGTCATGAGACAGCTGAGAATAATGACTAAGAGGTTGTCTTTAGGGCTAGACAATCTGGGTTTAAATCTTGGCTCCTCCACTTAATATCTGTGTAAACTTGGGTAAGTTATTGAACTTCTCTATGCTTTATGTTCCACATGTAAAAAAAATAACAGTATCAGCACATAATAAATATTCAATAAATCAGCCAAATAAAATTGCTGTTGTCATTATGAAGTGACTTTAATTAATATATTAGGGTACTTATACTGAAATGGGTGGTATAATCAATGGAAAGGAGTAGAGAATTCAGATATAAATGCAAGAATTTATATGATTTCAGCATATAAAGAAAAGTGGCATTTATAATCAGTGCAAAGGGTGAATTAATAACTAATGTTAGAACAAGTGGTTAGCCGTTAATAATAGATTCCTACATTGCTTCTTAAATACAAAATAATCCAGAAGAAATTCAGATGGAACAAAGACTTAAATATGAGAAAGAAAGGCACAGAAATGCTAAAAAAATGAGAAAAATTATTTTTATTTTTGGGGGTGTGGAGGGCCTTTATGAATAGGCATAAAGGGAGAACTTGCTAATAAAAAGAAAATGCTAATAAATTCACGTCTGTGAAAAATAAAACTTTCTTTATGACCAAAGGAGAAAATAAAAGCAAAAGCAAAATTCCCCCCCATTCATAAAAAAATGTGCTGATGACATTCAAGAAAAAGATCGACTAAGCTTCTGTGCCTGAAAAAATTAGCAGAATTTACTTTTGCTCTAAGGTAGAAAAGAAATATGAACAGAGAATGATGGCGCTCACTACTGGGGCTGCCTCACTTCTTTACTCCTCACTTAGAGCTCAGTTGGGCAGCTTCTTTCTTGTGGGTTCTTCCTGCCACTCCATCCTCTTTTCCTTGTGACAGAAGCACGTTTTTCTCGTATACTCTGGTGGAATGGTTTAGTAATCTTAAAATAGCACCTGACATATAGTAGGTATTTAATAAATATTAATCATAGTAAAGGTAATAGTAAAGATAATAGTGATTTTTAAAAATTAATTAATCTCTTATGTTACTCTGTCTCTTGCAAATGCCTATGTCTTCCATGTCTCACCTCTCATCCCAAATAACCTTGCAAAAGAATTTTTTTTTTTGCAAAAGAATTTTCTTAAATAAATGCAGTTGCCATCCTGAGAGGAATTACAGTGCTAGGGATAACAGATAAATGTGTAAATACATGTATATGTGTATGTGAATATATATGCACATTTATACGTATGCATATATTTATACATATATATGTGCATACACATGCGTGTACACACACATTCACACAAACACAAATATACCTACAAATATAGCCTGAACCCATCTATATATTTCTGAAATTTACCCTGTACATATTTGGTTCTATGTTCAGTAACACACATAAATCCAGAAACACATATACTTATAAATATGTTTATATATAACAATTTTATTCTATGTCTATATAAACATCAATACTAGTACATCTCTACATTTGCAAATGTGTAGAATAATTCCAGTGTGATATGATCAAGTCTCTTCACAGAAGTTATCTATAGGGAAGGGCTGTCAGGTTCTGTTTTTTTTTTTTTTTTTTTTTTTTTTTTTTTTAAAGATTTTATTTATTTATTTGACACAGAGAGAGAGATTACAAGTAGGCAGAGATGCAGGCAGAAAGACAGGGAGAGGAGGAAGCAGGCTCCCCGCTGAGCAGAGAGCCCGATGCGGGCCTCGATCCCAGGACCCTGAGATCATGACCTGAGCCGAAAGCAGTGGCTTTAACCCACTGAGCCACCCAGGCGCCCAGGTTCTGTTTTTTACTTCTCTCTATTGGTTGGATTTCCCAGATGTTTTATTATTTTGGAAAAATGATAGACTTAAAACTGAAATTGTTTGGAAAAACCATAAAGGATAAAGTGAAGATAGAAAATATTCCCAGGTTTAAATTCTCCAAGAAAATATTTGAAGTCATTTTTACCACCATCGTATTCTCAATGAGTGCAGGATGGCTCCTTGAATCTTGGGCCCTCTACTTTAAAAACAGCAAGAAGAAGAAGAAGAAGAAGAAGAAGAAGAAGAAGAAGAAGAAGCAACCACCAAGAAGGGACTGGTGATCCTCTGTCGTCATTCCCAAGCATACTGCGGGGGGGGCTTGTGTGCCACTTGGAGAAACATGCGGCCACCCTCTCCATCCCTCAGGAGCCCGATCTGGATTATCCAGGCTCCTGACTTGTCCCTCTGTTCTTTTGAACCATCTTTCCTATTTCTTATCATCATTCTGGGGAAAGGGAAATGGAAAGAGAAAGAATATAGATTCTAATTCTCTTTTCCCCTCCTTTGGTGTGTGTGTGTGAATTTTTCCTAATTGCTACTGTTAAGTACTCTTATAGGAGAACCTCACGGAAGCAACTGTTGCAGACTTGACTACTGGGGAATAACATAACACCTCGTATGTCGCATTTAAGGATTTTAGACCATTTTATTTTTTAAAAGTACCAATAATTATGATTTGCCAGCCTCAGCAACAGCATTCATCAGTATGCTGGCATTGCGGCTCAGAATACAGTTTCTCTTTATTTAAATGTGCTCAGTTCCCCTCTCTGCTTGTGAAAGGAAGCTGAGAGGTCTAATTATATATGAAGAATAGACAAATGGTAAAAGAAAAGCTTTGTCCTCCAAGAACCACAATAGAGAAGCAGGAATGGAAGAGGAAGACATGGCAAGAATACTAAGTAATTATTTTCTTCATGTCCTTAGAAATCGAGGTGAAATCTGACACAGGCCAGAAGCTTACCAATGATGAGAGAGTTCACAGAAACCGCTGGCTATTGAAGGAAGACTACCCGCTCTCAAAAATAAAACTGTCTTTGTGTTCCATGTATCCTTCAGTGTGAAAGGAGGAGAAGAAAATAAACAAGGACCCAGAGAACATTTTCCTCAGGGTGATCTCTGAAACAGTTGATGAGTCCAGTCTTTGTCAGTGAACACTGGAGGGAAAGAATGCAAATGTAGATGTTGTGTAGCAGCACATTAAAAAAAAAACCAAACAAAACTGGAGGAAAAACAACATGGATTCCTTGAGGAAGACATGGCTACTGCCAGGCATTGCCCTTTGAACAGGTGGAAACTATAGAGGTCCAGATTCTAGAACAGGTGTCCTGATATCAAATATTGGGCCCATGTCTGAGCATCATGGTGCCAGGCATGAGCCATGAAGACGCTGATGCAAAAGTTCAGGTGACTCCATCTCACTCTGAAGGGTGGATGTGTGCGCAACTCTGTGACCACTGCATGTGGATGTGGAATTTTTAGAAGCTGATTATGGGCTGGAGGAAAGGGTCAGTGGTGAAAAGAATTGGGAAGGAACACTCCAGAAATTGAGGCTTCTGGTCTCGTGTTGGGTTCATGCATCTCCCTAAGTTTCTATTGGTTTTTTTTGCACAGCTCAAGCACATCATAGTTTTCCAGCTCATGTTACACTGTTCACTAAGGCAAAGTAAGTGACTGGATACGCTCAGTGATTCAAGTCCAAATCCGCCAATGTAGTTTTATGCAGCCTTGTCTTTAAATGCAGCGTTATCGTAAGCAGTGTTGGGAGCCATGTACAAAGCTCAAGGGAATAATTGAATTATAGTTGAAAATTTAAAAGCCCTGTAGAGAAGTTTTCTGTGAGAAAAAGATGGTGATTTTCTATGACAAAAAGGTAGTGCTTTTCTTAAATACCATATTCTGGAAAAAGCTGATGAGGCTCTTTGAAATTTTTTGTGGGATCTCTTTGAAAATGTCATAGAATTTTCTGCATGGGAGTTTTCTCTGAAATACAATTTTAGTTGAGGTGATTCTCAAGTTATTAATGGTAATTGGAATGTTTCGGGGACATCTGTAGTACTCAAGGTTTGCTTCATGTAATCTTGTTTTCCCAAAGTTAAGTCCCTTGGTGTCACTCTCAGACCTACAATCAGGTGTTAATTCTTGCTTCAGTCGACATGTATTATAGACAGAAACAGCTGGTGTCTGACAAGCCAGATTTGGCAAAGATGGGGCCACAGTGGGGCAGGATTGGGCAGGGAGTAAAGAGATGGCAAGGAGAGGGTCAGCAGGGAAACGAATTGCCATTACTTACCGCGAATTGCTTTGCACATGGTAGAGCTCATAGGTCTGTTCATTGTCATAAACTGAGACATTTATGGAGAAATAGATTTCTGGTAGAGATTTCCCATAGAAGCCAGTAAAGAATTCTAAGTAAGTGGCATCAGAAAATCTGTGAAAAATTCCCATTGAGCAAGCAAAGCCTTGGAGCAGAAATCCTGGGTTCTCTTTTACTTTTCTTGGAAGGTACTTCTCATTCCTATGTTATGTGATCCAACCTTAGAGCTACACATCTTCTATTACTTTTCCTTTGTGCCTTTTTGGAATTCAATGCAAAACAGTGCAGCAGTAAAGGCAGCTGAGAACTGTTGGCTACAGTGGGGAATATGCATTAATCAGGTAAGAAAGCAATTAGAAGGAAAAAATCACATGAATATTATTTTGGAAACTATTAAAATTCCAAATGTCTCAAACTTGCTCAAGAAAACAATAGAAGCTATTTAGGACAAAATAATATCTTTTAAGATTAAAAAAAATCTTTTCAAAGAAGGAGATTACAAACTTGAGAGCATTCTTGCTGAACTGTGCCAAACGCATTTTTGTGCAAGGCAACCAGGGCCTGCCATGCTGAGGAAACTGTGTGAGGAAAGGAAATTTAGGGAGATTGCCAAGACATTAAGTATTCTCAGCATTTTCCAGGCGAGGGACAGTTGCAGACACAGGGCTGTGTCCTCCATCAGGACATTTCTATTGTAGGGATACCTTGGCCCAAGTTCCTTCTCCAGGTGTTCAATTCTAAAATAGGAGTGTTGTAATTAGTTTCATCACCGATTTTGACAGGTTCTAAAATTTATTTTGTTTATGTAAGAGTTGCCTGTGAGATAAAATATACTTTAATACAGATTTCAAGTGTCACCAGGCCCCTTTTAATCTAGAATGATAAGGAAGTGGCATGACCAGTAGGATATTTCAGTTAACTATTTTTCTATAAAGGCAGAATAAGCATCGACATATTTTATTAAAGGCAATAAAGTGCATTTGCCACTAATGCTTTTTCATTCGTTTCATATGTGGCTTGAGGATGGCTTTGCCTTTCCTAGACTATTCATAGACATTTCAGGAACCAATTATTCTTTTTTTAAAAGATTTTATTTATTTATTTATTCGACAGAGAGAGAGAGAGATCACAAGTAGGCAGAGAGGCAGGCAGAGAGAAAGAGGAGGAAGCAGGCTCCCTGCGGAGCAGAGAGCCCGATGCGGGCCTCGATCCCAGGACCCTGAGATCATGACCTGAGTCGAAGGCAGAGGCTTTAACCCACTGAGCCACCCAGGCGCCCCAGGGACCAATTATTCTAAGTGTCATTTTTACTCACAATAATATACAGCATCAAATAAGATGTCCCTTATGAGTTTCTGAATGGTTCTATTCTGTGTAAATCATGGTTCTTGGACATTGGTTGGTTATCCTTATTTTTTTCAATTATTCACAAAATGTTTACTGAGCACCTAGTACATGTTGGCACAGTGCCGGCTGTGGCACACAAATGTGAACAGAGCAGAATCACAGGCTTTGGGGCGGGGGTGGGGGTCACAGCCTGGGAAGGGAAACCGCTGAATAAACAAATAAATTGCTCACATGCTTAGGTGGTTGCAACCATTCACGCCTACGCAAGGAACAGAGCTACCCAAGAGGAGGACAAGAGAGAAGGGGACTTGGGGGCAGCTGTTTTGAGGAGATGGTGGGTGAACTTCTCTTTGAAGCACATTCAGGAAAACAAAGGAAAGATGTTCTCTGCAGAGGCACACTCTGTGTAGTGTGCTGGGGAGTCCAACATAGTTGGACTGGAAGAGCTAGGATGCTTGGGGCATGGGAAGGAGCTCTCGACAAGACTATAGGCTAGAGGGATAGGAGAGACCAGGAAAATAAAGGGTTTGTATATCGTGCTCAAGAATTTGGACCTAATTACTGGAGATGAAAGGGGAGCTTGTGAAAAGTGTTAAAAAGGGCAATTACCTAACTAACACTTCGGTGAGAGAGTGGAAGGTGGTATGGAAATTGGAAGGTTGGACTAGCGGATTAGCTTTTTCATAATATCATTGTCCTTGATGACTAGAGAAGAAGCTTATTTTTATGTAAATAAAAGTACGTACTTGATTGATGTGTTTATGAAAATTTTGTAAAAGTTTAGTTTTGTTAAATTGGCTTAGGTCTTAAGCACTTCAGTGAAAAACTCAGAAGACACCAAAAGGGAAATCTTTGAAAGCCAATTTTTGAGTCCTGATGTTGTGTAGTTTATTACTCAGACCAATCGTTGTGTACATTTGAATTTTGCAGAGACCTTCATAAATTTCAGTTTTCCTAAATAAAGGAGGGTTCAGATGAGTAGAAGCAAAGCTGAGGTAATTCAAGCCTAAAAATTCCAAAACCACTACCATCACAAGGGGATCAGTCACCATTCAAAAAGTCATGTCCTTAGAAAGTTTTTTTAACTATTATTATTTATTAGTTATTTTTTTAAAGATTTTATTTATTTATTTGAGATGGAGATCAAGCACACACAAAAAAAAGGGCTCCAAGCTGCAGCATGTATAATCCCATTCTAAGAAGGGGAGCCTGCCCAGGTGTGGGGGCTCTAGGAGAAACCCCTGAGAATGGGCTTGGAGAGTGGCTTTCTCCTACTACCACCATCCAGGTGCAAGGGGATTCCTAAAACTGAACCAGAATGAGGGAAAATTTCCTCTGATTCCTCTAACCTCAATGCTTCACCATGAGCAGAACCCTAAATAAAATAGAAAAATCAATGCAGGGCGCCTGGGTGGCTCAGTCAGTTGAGTGACGGGCTCTTGATATTGGCTCAGGTCATGATCTTGGGATTTTGGGATGGAGCCCTGCTTTGGGCTCCTCTCATCATGGAGTCTGCTTCTGTTCCCCCACCACCACGCCCCCCTCCCCCGCACCTGCATGCTCTCTGTCAGATAAATAAATAATATATTCAAGGAAATTAAAAAAATTTTTTTCTCTCCCTCTTTCTTTGTCTCTCCCCTGCTCACTCTCTAGATAGATAGATAGATAGATAGATAGATAGATAGATAGATAGATAGACAGATAGATAGAATCTTTTAAAAAAAGAAAACTTTCTGGGGCCTGGTGGCTCAGTTGGTTAAGAGTCTGCCTTCAGATCAGGTCATGATCCCAGGGTCCTAGAATCGAGCCCCACTTTGGGCTCCCTGCTCAGGGGGTTTTCTCTCTCTCTCCCTCTGCCTGCTGTTTTTCCCCTGTTGGTTCTTGCCAGTTCAGATGATTGTTTTTTAAGATTTTTTAAAAATTTATTCGAGAGAGTGAGAGAGAGAGCATGAACAGACGAGGGGCAGAGGGAAGGGAGAAGCTGACTCCCCGCTGAGCAGGGAGCCCAAGGATATGAGGGGCTCGATCCCAGGATCCTGGGATCATGACCTGAGCCAAAGGCAGACATTTAAAAGACTTGAGGCACCCAGGCACCCGAGAATTGTGGTTATTCTTAATGACTGCAAGAGGACATCAGTATAGCCATAATTCCAAGTTGGATTCTGAACCAGGATTTATATCAGAATCACATGGAGCTTTTTGAAAAATGCACTTGCCTGGCCTCCTATCACTAGAGATTGTGATTCAGTAGTGCCCAAACCTAATTCTTAGGATTCCACTCTTAATGTAATTCTTACAAGACCCAGGTGCCCCCGTCGGTTGAGCATCTGCCTTTGGCTCAGGTCATGATCTTGGGGCCCCAGGATGGAGCCCCACGTCTCTGAGCTCTGTGCTCAGTGGGAAGTCTGCTTCTTCTCCCTCTGCTCCTCCCCCTGCTCATGTTCTCTCTCTCTCTAATAAATAAAGAGAGGAGGCCTGCATTTTGATACAAGTCCAGTTGGGAGAAAGGTTTGTGGGGCATTGTCTGAAGGACATAGGCATATCCATTCTTCTACATGATCCAGGTTTCATCCCTGGATCAAGTGGTACCATTAGAGAGCCACTTCTAGGGACATGTTCCTTAGTGCCCTATTAAAATGCTTTCACCAGTTATATTTTCAACCTTCTTACAAGACTCAAAACCTTATTGCTGTTGATGAGTATTGGATGCCCTGCATGTCTCCAGTGTCCTGTGGGAAACCCCAGGGGGAAGGTTTCTGAGAGATTTGCTTTCTCTATTTCCTTTTTTTCTCTGTATGGGTAACAAAATATATGAAACTGACTGGATTCATTTCCAGGGGCTGCCATAGCAAAGTACCACAAACTCTGTGGTTTAAGTAACAATACGTGTAATTTCATAGCTCTGGCATCTAGAAGTTCAAAAACAAGGTGTTGGCAGTGTTGGTTCCTTCTAAGAACTTTGAGGGAGAATCTGTTTCATGCTTCTCTCTTAGCTTCTCTTAGCATCTTTGGCATTCCTTGTAGAAGGCATTCTCCCTGTGTGTTCACACTGTCTTCCCTCTTTATGTGTCTGTCTCTGTGTCCAAATTTCTCCTTCTTTTGAGGACGCCAGTCATATCAGATTAAGGCCCACCCTAACAATCTCATCTTAATGTGATCTCATCTTCATCTGCAAAAATGCTATTTCCAACTAAGGTCATTATAGATAATGAAGGTTAGGATCGACCTTCTCTTGGGAGGATATAGTTTAATCCATAATACTGACTGTATTTCTGATTTCACTTTAGTTGCCAGGAGACTCAGCACCCAATTTGAGATACAGCCATGATAACTATTAGAACCCTAGGGCTTAAATATTTGCATTTTATTTTTCATTTGCTTTTGTGATTGTATGCAAATGCATATTCTCAATGACCTTGATTTTTAAAATTTTATTTTTCTATTTTATTATAGATTTCCTGTATGCCATTTAAATACCTTTTTGTTACAGGTTGAAGTAGAAGGAATGGAAAGAATATTTATTATATTTCCCCTGTGGCAGGCTGTGAGCAAGGACTTTCAAGAGCTTATGCACATTGGTAGAAATTAGATGAGCTTACAAATGATTTAGACATTAAAAGTGGGAGAAATACAGGGAGACCAAAGAAGGGAAATTACATTGGGGTAAGTGCGGTAAGGGTCTGGAAAAGCTTTGGGAAACAGGTGAGCCTCATAGAACAGGTAGAATTTTAAAAGCAGAACAGGTGATCAGAGTGTTCATTTTTGGATAGGAGAAATATTTTAAATGAATTCTTAGAGGTAGAAAAGCACAAGGCAAATGCTGACAACGGTTCAAGTTTGGATGGAGAATGAAGTTTTTCAGAGGAAGCAGGGAAAATGAGCTGGAGAGAAGGTTGGGTCGGTAGTGGTAGTTCCTAAAAGGTGAATTCGTCCTTGCAAATCCAATGAACACATTTAGCCTCGAGGGAGAATAAGTTGACCTCAGTGTGAACGATGGGTTAGGTCATAGGAAAGCAGGAGGCAGGAGGTGGATATTTTGCACATTTCGTATGATTACTAGTCTCCAGCTTCCAGTTCCTGGGAGCTTGCATTCAGTAATAGGGATACAGTGAAAAGAAGGACAGCTGCAGAGATATTTGAAAAGTAAGATTGTCACAACTTGGTGATTTGTTTAAGGGAGGAAAGAGAAAAAAGAGGTAAAATGGCTCTTTTTTTTCCTTTATCTATTTCTCTGTTTTAACTCTACCATATAAGAAAAAGTAACATATTAGCATGATTTAAAAAAAAGAGGACTCCTCTGAATTTCCCCCTTTGCATTTGATTATGCAAAAATCAAGCTTTTTTTTCACTAAAGACCTCATTCTGGATTGATTCATCCATCCATCAGTGTAGTCCACAGTTGTTGAGACCTATGGGCCATATACAGAGCTACGTGTCTGGGAGACAAGGTTAAATAAGATCCTGTTACTGGCTTCAGTGAGCTGACAGTGTAACTTTGGAGTGGGTGAGCCCTGCTTCTCAAGCACTCTGCAAGACAACAGGGAAAGTATTCAGCGGAGGCCTAAGTGCAGTGGCAGGAATGTCTTCTTAGTTCAAGAAGCAGTTTGTGTTCTCAAAACATCATTGCTAATTTTCTAGAGGAAACAGACTTTCCCTAGACTTAAAGAAAAAAAAAACTTTCTTTTTTAGAGCAGTTTTAGATTCACAGCAAAATTGAGCAGAAAGCACAGAAATTTCTTATGTACCCCTCTGCCACCACTCATGCCTAACTGGCCCTATGATCAACATCCCCTACCAGATTGGTACATTTCTTGTGATTGATGAACCAGCACTGACACATCGTAATTGCCCCAAGTCCATAATCCATATGTTAGCGTTCATTCTTGATGCTATAGATTCTGTATTTAGACAGATGTATAATGACATGTCTCTACAATTATAGTGTCATACGGAATAGTTTCACTGCCCTAAATATCTTCTGTGCTCCACCTCTTCCCCACCCTCCCTCCAACTCCTGGCAATACCTGGTCTTTTTATTGTCTCCATAAGTTTTGCCTTTTTTGGAATGTCATACAGTTGAAATCATACAGTGTACACCTTTTTCACATGGTAATATGCATTTAAGTTTCTTCCATGTCTTTTCATGGCTTGATGGCTTGTTTCTTTTTAACACTGCATAGTATTTCATTGCGTGGATGTACCATAGTTTATTCATTTATCCACTGAAGAACATCTTGGTTGCTTCCAAGGTTTTTCAAAATTTAATTAATCGATTAATTTTTATTATGTTATTATTTTATTTATTTATTATTTATTTATTAAAATTTATTATTTTATTATGTTCAGTTAGCCACCATATAGTACATCATTAGTTTTTGATGTAGTGTTCAACGATTCATTAGTTGCATGTAACACCTAGTGTTCCTCACAACACATACCCTCCTTAATATCCATTACCCTGCTACCTTGTCCCTGCACCCCCACCCCTTCTGAAACCCTCAGTTTGTTTCCTGGAGTCCAGAGTCTCTCATGGTTTGTCTCACTCTCTGATTTCTTCCTATTCAGTTTTCCCTCCCTTCCCTCATGGTCTCTGCACTATTCCTTATGTTCTACATATGAATGAAACCATATAATAACTGTCTTTCTCTGCTTGATTGATTTCACTTAGCATAATACCCTCCAGTTCCATCCATGTCAATGCAAATGGTGGGTATTCATCCTTCTTGATGGCTAAGTAATAGTCCATTGTATATATAAACCACATCTTCTTTATCCATTCATCCATTGAAAGGCATCTTGGCTCCTTCCACAGTTTGGCTATTGTGGACATTGCTGCTATGAACATTGGGGTGCATATGCCCCTTCTTTTCACTGCATCTGTATCTTTGTGGTAAATACCTAGTAGTACAATTGCTGGGTTGTAGGGTAGCTCTATTTTTAACTTTTTGAGGAACTTCCATGCTGTTTTCCAGAGTGGCTCTATGTTTTCTTTAGAGAAATGTCTGTTCATGTCTTCTGCCCATTTTTTTGACTGGATTATTTGCTTTTTGGGTGTTGAGCTTGAGAAGTTNATGTTTTCTTTAGAGAAATGTCTGTTCATGTCTTCTGCCCATTTTTTTGACTGGATTATTTGCTTTTTGGGTGTTGAGCTTGAGAAGTTTTTACAGATCTTGGATACCAGCCCTTTATCTGTAATGTCATTTGCAAATATCTTCTCCCATTCTTTGGGTTTCCTGTTAGTTTTCTTGACTGTTTCCTTTGCTGTGCAGAAGCTTTTTATCTTGATGAAGTCCCAAAAGTTCATTTTTGCTTTTGTTTCTCTTCCCTTTGGCAACTTGTCTTGAAAGAAGTTGCTGTGGCTGAAGTCAAAGTGGTTCCAGGAAAGAATAGTGGTCAAGATACCAAAATTCTTATAGAATGTCTGACAAATGTTTGCTAATTTTTCCCCCTTCTACACACTTCTAGAAAGTTCCATGTAACTCGGTGATATCACTTCATTCTGATAGTTGCCAAACAGAATCGTGGTTCTTTTATAATTCCTAAGAAATCATTCACTTTCAACATTCCTTGGAGAAATGCTACCATTTTGTGGCACCAGTTTCTGAAAAGGATCGAGGAGTAAAGAATGGGATCAGTTTTCCAGCTAGTGAATTACCGATTGGGAGTCTCTTCCAAGGTCTTGTTTACCCATATATATAAAAGTTTAGGTATCGCTGGCTAGGAACATAGTAAGAGATTAACCTCCCCTGACTTGTGTCAGACATCCCTAAATAAGATTTATTCACAAGTTTTTTTTTTATTATACATTGTGTATAATGTCCTACTACTGCCAAAAGTCCAAAGCTAAACAGTTCCTGGAGAGAATTTTTGCTGTCAAAGAGAAAGTGCCAACACATTAAATCACCCATGGTCCCACGAGAGGGAGGGGGTATGTGTGTGTGTGTGTGTGTGTGTGTGTGTGTGTGTGCGCACGCACGCGCGTGTGTGGTGGGCAGGGCAGAGGGCAAAGGAATACATGCCTTGAATATAAAGGTAATATAGAATTATTGGACCTCAAAGTACAAGCCTCTGAGCTACCTGATATATCATTTAAGCACCTTTGAGGACAGGCCTAGTTAGGCTGTAGCAATTAGCCATGTAAGAGTGGATGCCCAGCTCTAGAGGGTGTTATTTATATCGACCCAGGATAGCACCCTCTGGGATTATGTCAAACAACAGCTTTGGCACGAGTTCTTACCCATCTTTAAGTTCTCTGTCTCTGAAAACCAGAGTTATACAATAAATCTCTGTCGAATCCATCAGGAACTTTGTGTAGCTTTTTAAATAAGCAGTGTTGTGATTTCCTTTCTATCACAAACATTTGGGTCATTCAAGTAGTTTTTGACAGAGCCCAGTCCTAATGAAACTTTTTAATATAACTCTCTCAAAAATTGGCATACAGGATATGGAGAAAAAGGGACCCTGTGTACTGTTGGTGGGAATGCAAATTGGTGCAGCCACTGTGGAAAACAGTATGGAGGTTCCTCAAAAAACTAAAAATAGGGCGCCTGGGTGGCTCAGTGGGTTAAAGCCTCTGCCTTCAGCTCGGGTCATGATCTCAGGGTCCTGGGATCGAGTCCCGCATTGAGCTCCCTGCTGAGCAGGGAGCCTGCTTCCTCCTCTTTCTCTCTGCCTGCCTCTCTGCCTACTTGTGATCTCTCTCTTTCAAATAAATAAATAAAATCTTAAAAAAAAAATTAAAAATAGAACTACCGTATGATTCGGCGATTCCACTTCTGGGTATTTACCTAAAGAAAATGGAAATACTAATTCAGAAGGATATGTGCATCCCTATGTTTATTGAAGCATTATTTACTATAGCTAAGATATGGAAGCAGCCTTAGTGTCCATTGATAAATGAATGGATAAAGGAGATGTGGTGTATATATGCAACGGAATATTATTCAGCCATAACAAAGAATGAAATCTTGCCATTTGTGACCACATGGATGGACTTAGAGTATATTATGCTAAGTGATATAAGCTAGATAAAGACAAATACCATATGATTTCACTTATATGTGGAATCTAAAAAACAAAGCAAATGAACAAACAAATAAGAGAGAGAAATAGACTCGTAGATACAGAGAAAAAAGTGGTGGTTGCCAAAGGGGAGAGGGGTAGGGGCATGGATGAAATGGGTGACAGAGATTAAGAGGTATAAACTTCTAGTTAAAAAATAAACAGTCCTGGGGATGAAAAGTAAAACGTAGGGAATATAGTCAATAATAATTGTAATATATTGTATAACCCAATAATATTGTAGTACATTTATCATGGTGAGCATTTTGAAATTTGGAATCATTGAATCACTATGTTGTATCACAGAAACTAACTTAATATTATGTCAACCATACTTCAATTAACAATAAAAAATTTTAAAAAGAAATTATAATGGAAAACTGATATACAAGGTAGAAGATACATGGATACTTAGTATTTATTCACTAAATATTAGATGCCTACCATGTTCCAGGAACTGTTCTTTATACTAAGTATTATAGCAAGGTAAAAATAAGCAAAATTCCTTGTTATCATGGGGCTATATTCCAGTGAACACAGGGCATTTAAGAAAATTTTAGTTAGATTATATATACATGTGTATAAGTATCATATATAAAATACATATATAGAGTTTGGGGATTTTGTATATGTATATACATATATATATACACGTATAAAATGAGAACATACATTAAGCTCACACATAGAGATCTGTATTCAAATCCATGCAAATGACTACACATATTTATGAAAATCAGTAAATTTCACTATCTTTTTTTAAGATTTATTTATTTATTTTAGAGAGAGAGAGAGAGAGAGCAGAGTGGGGCAGGGGAGGGGCGAAGGAAGAGGGAGAGAGAAAATCCACAAGCAGACTCCCAGATGAAAGAGGAGCCTGATGCAGGTCTCCATCTCAGGACCCTGAGATCATGACCTGAGCCGAAACCAAGAGTCGGATGCTTAACCTACTGAGCCACTCGGGTGCCCCACATATCACCGTCATTCTGTTACACAGGCTGTATTTCCAACTATGGTTCATTACAGCTAGAGAATAACAAGAGGACGGTCAAAAATAACTCATCACTTGGAAATTAAGAATACTGTTCCATATACTTCATGTGTTAAACAGAAAATAAAAACTAAAATTATAGGCAATTAAGAAATAAATAACAATAAAAGTACTTTAAATTAGTATGTATGAGAAGGGGAGAAAGCAATGTTCAGAAGAAAATCTATAGACTTAATTGGGTTTACCAGAAGAAAGGAAAGATGGAATAGAAGTAGGGAGAGCAGTTAACAGGGATTGTTGCAGTCCGTGTGGGGAGTGACTCAGTGTTACAGGTGAAGGTGTTGAGAAGTGTTTGGGTACGGCTTAGATTTCATAGAAGTGCTGAGTGAGTTGGTGAGGGGAAGGGAAAGTATTAGCCATTGTGGGATAACATTTCAATGAACTCCAGCCAGTTTGATAATTAAACATTTACTATTTAACCTTCCCTCTCTCCCCTCCTCCCACTGGAAGAGAGAGTCTTTATTTCAGATTGAAGGACTTTCAGGCATCAGTAAGGACATAAGTGAATCTTTGAAGGATGAGAAGAAGCAGAAATTTCCTGAGATAACACGATACCCACTTGCAAAACCTATCCTGAAGTTAACTGGGCTTATTTCTTTCAGGATGTGATGTGGTCATCACGGTGGCTCGGGAGGTAGGAAACAGGGCCAGGGCTTATGGGTGGCTGCTGGCAAAAGGGAAAGGGAAGTGATGGTCTGATGGGCAGGTGCACAATTAGCCCTTCCTTATCCCCTGTAAAACTGGAGCAGGGGTGTACCTAGCCATGGCTCTCTGAGATTTGGTGGTGGTGGGCAGTGAGCGGTACTGAGTGGAGTCTTCTACGAGATCTCCCTGGAGGAGACAAAGGCTTTTTTCTCCCTGAGGCTGCCTTCTCCTCCTCTTGTCCCCATCTCTTGCCTGAACACTTGCAGGCTGTCTGTTCTTCCAGGCCTCTCTCCTTCCCCCACGGGCTTCCCAAATGCGTACTCTTGTTTTCTTGCAAATCTGTATTATTTTAGTCAGTATTAAATAATTTTCCATACTAAAACCTCACTGATAACTGCAAAAATTGGCCTTTGAGGCTAGAGCATGAAGTTCTAGTTCAGATGTTGCTACCCATTGGCTTGGTGACATTATTTGTCTCCCTGTGCCTTAGTTTCTTTATCTGTGGCTAATGGAGTTGAATCCCATAATGTCCTCTGGCACCATTGCTTGGATTCCCATCCACTACCACAACTTGGAATAAAATCTCTCACAAAGAGACGTTTTGTTAGAAAGCATCCCATTTTTTGGTATGATGGTCCTGTAACTCTTTACAGTAAATTTGCCTCATTTTGATTTTCTTATAGTTTCCACCCATGGTGCATGATTTTTCATTTGAAAAAATCTAAGTGTAAAAATGGGGGCTGGGGGGAACCACAAAGCTGGTTTGGGAAAAATGCTTGGAAAGGAAATTTTTAAAAGGAGGGAACAACACTAGATTTTCATTGTTTAGAGGAGAACAATTCTGAAAATAACTATTCTTATGGCCTTTCTTATCTATTCAGTTTGTATGTCAAACAACTCAGGGACTAATCACACTTATAGACAACCAAAAACTTACATCTGGGAAGTCTTTTTTATCTTTTAAGAACATTTACATTCATTAAAGTATTTAGACACTGCCAAACTAGAAACTATTTGTAAAATGGTTTAATTTTAACCATTGTTCATCTCTTCTTTTGTTTTATATTTAAGATTATGTTTATCCCAACCTCAGATTGGATCCTTATGTCTTTAGGTCATCATTGTGTGCACAGCATGTTAAAAATGCATTTGACTGACTTATTTAGCTTAGCATAATACACTCTAGATCTATCCACGTCATTGCAAATGGCAAGATTTCATTCTTTTGGGTGGCTGAGTAATATTCCATTGTGTGTGTGTGTGTGTGTGTGTGTGATATATATATATATACATATATATATATATATATATATATTTCACATCTTCTTTATCCATTCATCAATTGATGGACATCTGAGCTCTTTCCATAGTTTTGCTATTGTGGACATTCTTGCTATAAACATTGGGGTGCAGGTGTTCCTTTGAATCACTGTTTTTGTATTATTTGGATAAATACCTAGTAGTACAATTGCCAGATCATAGGGTAGTTCTATTTTTAACTTTTTGAGGAACCTCCATACTGTTTTCCAGAGTGGCTTCAGCAGCTTGCATTCCCACCAACAGTATAAGAGCATTCCCCCTTCTCCACATCCTTGCCAACATCTGTTCTTTCCTGAGTTGTTAATTTTAACCATTCTGACTGGTGTGAGTTGGTTTCTCATGGTGGTTTTGATTTGTATGTCCCTGATGATAGTGATGTTGAGCACTTTTTTATGTGTCTATTAGCCATTTGTATGTCTCCTTTGGAGAAATGTCTGTTTATGTCTTCTGCCCATTTCTTGATTTCACTCATATCCAGGATTTAAGAAACAAAACTGATGAACATAGGAGAAGGGAAGGAAAAATAAAATAGGGTAAAAACAGAGAGGGAGATAAACCCTAAGAGACTCTTAACTATAAGAAACAAACTGAAGGTTGCTGGACGGTGGTGAGTGGGGGGATGTGGTAATTGGGTGATGGGCATTAAGGAGGACACATGATGTAGTGAGTACTGGGTGTTTTTTTTTAAGATTTTATTTATTTATTTGACAGATAGATATCACAAGTATGCAGAGAGGCAGGCAGAGAGAGGGGAGGAAGCAGGCTCCCCGCCGAGCAGGGAGCCCGATGCGGGCCTCAATCCCAAGACCCTGAGATCATGACCTGAGCCAAAGGCAGAGGCTTTAACCTACTGAGCCACCCAGGCGCCCAGTGAGCACTGGGTGTTATATGAACTGATGTATCACTAAATTTTACCTCCAAATTAATAAAACACTACATGTTAACTAACTTGAATTTAAATAAAATAAAAACAATGAAACAATATAAATAAATAAATAAATAAATAAATAAATGCATTCAGTTTCATGGTGACACATTAAAGAGGAATCTTGTCTGTAGTCCGCTTTGTTTCCTTACTTCAGAGTAAAACAATGTGCTTTTAGAAACTAGTAACTGAATGAAGAGTATTCTGGAATTTCTTGCCACCATCTGGAACTCTTTTGTTAGGCACCTCTCAGTAAAACATAGAAATGAATATATGTTTTTTCATGGTTGCACGTTCCCTAAAGAAATGGTAACGGGAAGTACGTTCTGTTGAGTTGCTGTTCTGAACATAGCACGCGGTGATGGTAGAGTGATGTTGACATTCACTTTCTGGTGCTTTTCACTGAACTTTCATGTCCACTTTCCTTAACTTTTCATCTCTTTATCTCTTCCTTATTCTTTTTTGGGACAGTACTTTGACCATTTGGGTCTCGGTTTGTATCCATTCTGCTTTTTAGCTTATTCTGTCAAAGGCATTACTACCATTATATGTTTCATACCCTGTGTCACCTGGTTTCTTTTTGGTAACTATTTCTTCTTACCTTCAATATCCTCCTTTAACTGAGGGTATTTCTGAGGCTTAGCTTAAAGCTTCAGTCTGTCTGGGTTATTGATTCCCCTTCTAATATAGATTGTCCTATTTTTTGTGTCTTTCTTTTGTAATATTCATGGTCCCAAATATCTCATAGTTTTCTAAGGAATTTATGGTCCCACCCAGCCATGTTGGCTTCTCAAGCATGCTGTGACCTGGGCTCTCCAGCCTGGCCCCTTTGGGTGAGTTTGGGGAGGTTTGCTTCACTGTGAGGTTTGCCTCGTGTTAAAATCTAGGTTCAAAGTCTTCCCATTTGTGCTCATCATGAGCTATCACTGCCCCTCACAGAATTGTGAGGGACTGCTTCTACTTGAGGGACTGCTATTTTCCAAAAGTTTTTCCCAAGCTTCTCTCTCTCTCTCTTTTAAGATTTTATGATTTATTTATTTATTTGTTTATTTATTTACTTATTTATTTTAGAAAAAGAGCATGGCTCGGGGGAGGGGCAGAGGGAGAGAGAGAATCCCAAACAGACTTCCTGCAGAGTGTAGAGCCCCACGTGGGGCTCGACCTCACAACCCTGAGATCATGACCTGAGCTGAAATCAAGAGTCAGATGCTCAGCAGACTGAGCCACCCAGGTATCCCTTCTCCCTTGCTTCTTCTTCTTCTTCTTTTTTTAAAAGATTTTATTTATTTATTTCACAGAGGGAGAGAGATCACAAGGAGGGGGAAGCAGGCTCCCCGCTGAGCAGGGAGCCCGATGCGGGCCTCGATCCCAGGACCCTGAGATCATGACCTGAGCCGAAAGCAGAGGCTTTAACCCACTGAGCCACCCAGGCGCCCTTCTTCTTTTTTTTTTTTTTTTTTTAAGATTTTATTTATTTATTTGAGAGAGAGATAGGACATGAGAGGGCAGGAGAGGAGAGAAGGTCAGAGGGAGAAGCAGACTCCCCATGGAGCTGGGAGCCTGATGCGGGACTCAATCCTGGGACTCTGGGATCATGACCTGAGCCGAAGGCAATCGCTTAACCTACTGAGGCACCCAGGCACCCTCTCCCTGGGTTCTAATTACATTGCCTGTAATTTGGAGATGGGGAGGAGATGACAATGCCCAGGGCCACACAGTCTGACCGATACTCCAGTAGGCACCATACTGCCTGATGTGACCCTGCTGTCTCAGGCTGGTGCTGGGCAGGTACTGTTGTTTTTCTGCTCTACCATGTAAACAGGTGAGCCTCTCCCATGTTCCTGCCAGAGGAATATGGGAGAAAAACAAGGTACAACAACAAAGTTGTTCCCTTAAAAGTTCCTTGTGTGTGGCAGACTGTATCTGCTCAAGGCTGGCATTTATCCTCCAGTCTGGGATCCAACCACTACTCTCTCTCCCTCAGGGTTTATATATTTACCGATGTTTTTATTCTGCCTCTTGTGGATGGGGAGGGCCAGGGAACTTTTTTTTTTTCCTCTACATGATAGCATCATCTTGGTGGTAGCCACTTTGACCAGAGTGGACACTTGATCCAAGCAAAGCTCACCCATCTCGATTCTTCCTTAAGAAAAAGAACAAGAGACAGAGACTGGGAATTCAGAGCTGGGTCAGGTAATTAATAATTAATGGCAGGACAATAGAGGCACCAAGACCAAACTCTTGCAGCTAGGGTCTTTGGAGTATGCTGATCACTGCTTTTCCCAAGTCCTGGGCATTCCTGGGGTTCCTGAGAGTCTATGAGCTTTCTAGTATCCTACCAATTTTTTTTTTCCTAAGCTGGTTCAAGTTGATTTTCATTACTTGCCATCAAAAGAACATCATCTAACAGAAGGTAAATTGTATCACAACATTCCCAGTTAGAAGTTAGGACCAGCACGGAGATGAGTGGCAACAGTAATAGAGAGGGAGTGATGGACTGAAAGTAGTGGAATAGATATTGCTAGAACCTGGTGACAATTGGATGTGGTTCACTAGATTTCATTTTCTTAGAACACAGTGATTCATAAACCTTCCCCCGCCCCCCGCTGCTGGTGTGGCCAAACCTTTCTTAAAGCTTTATGGCACTGAAGGATTACTGAACCCATGGCTAGTCCTAAAACTGGATTTGTTCTAATACTATCTATCATTGGGGAAACATGGTTTCTAGAGGAGCAAAAATTTTCATGGAAGACTTCCAAATGGTACTCTGTACAGAATCAGGGGTTGCAGAGGAGGTGCTGGAAAGTTCTGCCTGGGCCCTGCTCTGGCCCTGGGGGGCCTCCCCTAGTAAACCCCCGCTCCAAACAAAAGTAAATTTGTCTGCCAGCCTCCACATCATCACCCCTGTTGCTCATAGAATCTTCCAGGGCAATGACTATTTTAAGTTTGCTTTTCAATGCCTATTATGCAACAATGTGCATTCAGTCCTCTCTGTGCTCAGAGTGTAGGGCTGCTCAGCAATCTGCTGGTTCCTGAGCTGCACCCTTTCTCAGAGCGCTGCCCCTGGGGAGGGATACCCTGGGCTTCCTCACACTCTGTGCGAGACCCGGGATGCCTCTCCCTTTTGTCCGTATGGAAAACATCCTTCACAGCACTCTGGTTAGTACAATGTCCTGTATGGATTTGCTTCTTGGTCCCTCCTGCCACACTGTAAACAAGTTGAAGCCTGAGACTATAATATCTCACCCTAGTGCCCCAGGCACTAACGTGGCAGAAATACTCCATGTTTCTACTGATTTATTCTGTTGGTGCTGGACCATGAGTCCTGGAAGGCCAGACACTGGAGGAAGGGAGTAGAGCTGTGGGCCCAGAGAGTTTAGATGTATTACATAGTGTGTAGATTATGCTTTTTAACATGAGAAGTTTATATTTATATTCTTGCGTACTGCGATGTGTCTTCCATTCCTGAAGCAAACTGTGTGTTATTTAACATCAGAGGAAATACTGACTAGGCCCTTTTGCATTTCTTTCTTCTCTTCTTTCTGTTTTTCTTCTTGTCCAGGCACAGAGAAGATGAGATAATTATAGGTTCTGTGTCAGACAGAACTTGAAAGGATGTGGTCCCTCCCTAGGGTTGTTCTTAGCTGATAGGAGTCCTTGTGTATGATCCTGTTAAATGCCCTGGGGAGAGACAGAGAGAGCAGCTTTCTGTGGTCTGTGCATGACATGAATGAGGCAAAATGAGATTCTTCCTGAACACGCTTCTTGTGGTGTGGGATGTGGGAGACACCGCCTAGCTGCTTCTGTTCCTTACACGCTGAGGCCTTCCACGGCCCATGTGAGTCCGCTCCGCAGCTGCCTTGGCATCTGTCAACCTGGGGTCCTCTGTCTCAGGTGTCTGCTGGTGATTGTCCGGTATGTGCCTTGTGGAGCCCTATCCAAATAGAATCCAGTAAAACCCTTATAAATGAGCTTACTGAAGCAAAACCCGCTCCCAGTGTACTCAGACCCCTGACTCTTTTCACAGAAGTACATGCTCTCAGTTGATGTTTTGTTGAAATGAACGAAAAAACAAAACCCCTCAGTTTCTATGAAGAGCTACCAGGGGTGGCAAACAATCACATTCACAGTGAATGTGTTGTTCCGGTTGACTTCCCAGCAGCGGTTTCATCAGTGGGTAATTCTGATGCCATAAGAAAGAAGAGCAGTGACAGGACCAAGGAGGGGAAAGGAAGGAGCAGTCTCTGGCAGCTGACTCTTGCCAAGGGCCTGAAGATATTTTCTCATTTAATCTTTACAACCCTCTGTGATAAGTATCACTAACCTGATTAAAAAAAAAAGATTTACTTATTTATTTATTTTGGGGTGCAGAGGGAGAGAAACAGACTCCCCAAAGAGCGTGGAGCCTCACATGGTTCTTGATCTCCGGACCCTGAGATTATAACCTGAGCTGAAATCAAGAGTTGGTTGCTTAACCAACTGAGCCACCTGGGCACCCCTCATTAACCTGATTTTTCAGATGAGGAAAAGGCGTTCAGAATTTATAGAGACAAGGGACAATATATTATAGGGTGTAGGAAATTTTGTCCTTAGTCCAAGAAGTAACAAAAGGGCTTCTGAAATTCTAGAATAGCTGTCTTAGATTCAGAATGAGTAAGGCAAAAGCGTTGGCCACGGTTTTGCCTATTCTTCCAGCCCTCGATTCCTGCATTGAGTATTGCTGTAATTTCTAGATTAATTGGTGTCAGTGGCTTGGGACTCTTCATGCATTGAATTTATTCCCAGATTGAATAATCTCTTGTAATAAACTGCCATAGCTCATCATGACAGGAGCAGGGATAATGACTCAGTGTCAGAGTTTAATTTTCTACCCGTACCTCATTGTAGATGGTTCATCTTCAATCAATATTTTACCTGAAGTTCCATCCATCCTTTGGAAAAAGTGAAATGAGGGGCTGCTTTGTTTTTGCAACTTTAAAAAGCACATATATAGAAAGAAAGAATACTGTTTCCTTACATCTTGGCTGCTCAGTCATCGTTGGAACCATCTGCTCTCTCTGAACATAAACTAGCGTGGGCCCAGCCAGCCGTGGGGACCCACAATGAGGAATGTTTCTCCCTCTAGAGTAGGTTTCAATGGCACAGAGGGAATTTTAACTTCCACAACAACCTAACTAAAAATGGACACTAACGAAAATCCCTATTCTCTACTGTCTTGATCATAACAATCCTAAAACAGATGTAAAAGGAAATCAAGAGAAGGCAAAAGATTTAGTAGCAAGATTTCCTTCACTGACTAAATCCTGAATTGAAAGAAATCCTTTGAATGTCACTTTTTCTCAGGTTTGTATAATCGAATTTTCTTGGAATTTATAAGGTTAGCATGTTCAAATAAATTGAAATTCCTCTTGAAGTCATTTTCTTGCCAACTCTGATAGCTTTTGATTACTTTGCCACAGCCAGAAGCCCTAGTTTTGACTAATCAAGGTCACAAAATGTTTTTCCAAAAACAGGAACTAGGAATCCAAGTAGAGAGTGGCTTTGTAGCCACATGAATGTATATTTTATTTGTGTTTATCTGTGTACACGCTACAGGCCAGGACTCATGACAACAGATGCTGGGCGGGGAAGATCTTCAACTCAGAACTCTTCGTGTTTCTTTGCTACTCCCTTTTTGAAGTGTTGGAGGCTCTTCAATGGCTTGGGGAAGACAAGGTCACTCTTCCTTCTATGCCCCAATGACTCATTCTCATATAAATGGCACCTTGTAAGCCTTAGTCAAGTGACTATATTAACAATTCCAATGAAGCCAAAGCTGATGTCCTGTGTCATTTTACTCTAACTCTGATGGTTGCTTCTCTGACACAAGGATGTACTTTAGGGAAAGGGGTTCAAAACAAGAACTGGATAATTCATCCCAACTAACAGCTTACTTCCTCATTCTCTGCTTCTTTCCTTGGCTATCTGTCCAGCCTGTGTGGGTCTCCTCCCAGTCTCTATTACTTCCGAGACCAAGGTGACCAAAGCTTCTTTAGTCACCAACTTGCTGTCCTCACAGGTGATTCATAGAATGGCCTTCTACAGGAAGATGCTGTCATTACTTCCTCTGTGCATTCAGAATATTCTTCTCTAGATGAGTTAAGGACGAAAGGCTTCATCTGAAGCCTTGTCCTTACAGGCGCAGAATAAAAATAAAATGAACACATATTGAACACTTGCTATGTTCTAGGCATGTGGTTTTCTTCTCCACTGAATCTTTACTATCACCCTGTGAGGTAAGTCCTATTTTGTCCTCACTTTACGGATGAGAGAACTGAAGTTCAGAGAGGTAAAGTGATTTGCTCAGGGTCACAGAGCCAATACAAGGCAGAGCTGGTATCTGAGGCCAGGCAGTCTGACTCCAGCAGCTGCCTCATTGGGGAAATGTAAATGTGAGCACAGGGATCCAGCTTCTCCTGGCAAAAGCCTGGTTTTCCAGGCTGTCACAAACCTCATTCCAATGGGCCTTCTCCCATGAAATTATAGTACTTGTAAGTGTTCATACACTCAATCAGATTTGTAGCTACTTAGCCATGAAGTCCTTGGGAAGGGAGAGGATAGGACTCAGTGCCTCTGTAGACAGCAAGGGCAGAAAGAATGTCCCCTGGGAACCCTCAGCTTCCGTAATTAACACATCCGGTTTGTTGTTTTGTCATAAATGCTAGACAGGTCATCCTAACACCAGTTGGGTGAACACAGTGATTGGAATCCTTTTACTATTACACATGAAAAAAATATCAGGTGAGGGTGTGGGAATAGGGATGTGTTTTAAAATCTCATGTACATTGGGAGAATACTGTTTTTTACAGTTTAAACAAATCCCTTTAGTTATTTGGTCTCACAGTACTCCCATTTACATATGGGATGAAGAGGTTAACACAATAGAGCTTAGTTTCTTTCCTTCTACTCATCTTCTTCCCTATCCCCTACTGTAGACTTCTAGGAATTAACTGGGAAGGCAAGAGTCAAGAAAACCCCTGGGTTTATAAAGTCTTTGCCAATCAGAGCTTCCTCCACATAAACAAAGACAGATGTTAAACCAGGTGCTTTTCCTAAATGGACATTTTGATGTATGTTGCCAAAATTTGTCCGTTTCCCAGCGGCAAATGGTGTCAAATGTGTAAATCTGTTTGAATCACAGACAAGGAAACTTTGGGAAATGTGAAGTAGGGAAGGAATTGCCGTTCTACTCACTGGAGCATAGGAAACATCCTGATTATGAAACAGCCCTATAACTCACTCTCACATGAAGTCAACAGAGTGAAGCAAAGAGGTGGCTTTGATACTTCCCAGTTACAGCTTCTCATCCATCTATCAAAGACTAATTTTGAAAGTTTTTGTTTTCTGAAACATCATGAAAGATCTTAGGTTCTAGTATCTTCCCTTTTTTCCCCCAAAGATTTTATTTATTTATTTGTCAGAGAGAGGGAGAGAGAGTGCGCGCACAAGCAGAAGGAGCAGCAGGCAGAGGGAGAAGCAGGCTCCCCGCTGACCGAAGAGCCCAATGCAGGACTTGATCCCAGCATCCTGGGATCATGAAGCTGAAGGCAGAGGCTTAACCAGCTGAGCCACCCAGGCATCCCTCTAATATCTTTCAACTGTTGCCTGGGCAGAAAATGAAAATCTTGTAAGTTTGCCTGGCCACACTACAGCACCTGCCTGAGTAAATAGCAATAAAATGCAATCAGTCAATGAGGAGTCCAATGCCAAGAGGTATGGGGATGTGTACAAATTTGAAAGTGAAAATATTATTGGTGGATAAGTAGCTTCTAGCAAGATGGAGACGACACCACAATCCACAGTCTTTCTAAAATTTCCATTTGATTTGCAAATACTCAAGCCAATTTAAATTGCATTATTATTAAAGGCTGATCAACTGCCCTGAAATGGAAGTTGGTGTGGGGAAAATCTGAATGATTTGATTAAATTAGTGGTTCTCAGATTTATGGTTTATATAAAAAAATGCAGTTAGCAGAGTTGGTAACTCTTTCTTTTGCCATCACTATCATTTTAGAAATGATAGGGCATCGATGAGGAACGTCAACAACAAAATGTAACAAGGGCATGATCTGAAATGAGAGACCACCCTTCCGAATGAACAGCCTTAGTGGTACAAAATCCCTTCTATGTTGTCCTGATGTTAAGATTTAGTTGGACAGTTAGGTCGTCAGGGTTGGGGTGCCCAACAAGAAAATCTGGAGTCAGGACAGCGAAAATAAAACAGCACTGACATCCCGTTCTGGAGCCTGGACAGGACTGTACTAGCATTCTGCTTCGCCTTTGCAGATAGGACTTGTGCAAAACATCCTGACATAAGGCAATTAACCACAAAGTATTTGTCATTATCACAAGCAAGGGAGCAGTTAAGACATAAGTCCCCAGATGTCAGCAAAAAAGGCCATCAGCACATGAACATCAACCTAATGTGTAGACAGATACGTGACCAAAGCCCTGATTGGCATGACTCAATGCACCCTGATTGCTTAAGATAGCTCCGCAAAAGAGCTCATAAAAACCCCTAAACTTAGAAACTCCAAGGGCAACCTCTCCGGTTCCCTCCCTCTCGGGTTCCCTCCTTCTCCAGGACCTTTATACTAGTGCTCTGCAAACTTTCCTTCGTTGCCCACCACTCTTCATCTGGTCTACCTCTTCATTCTTCACAGCAGCGTGATCGAGAACAGTGGGCACTAAAGGCAGAGAAATCCTGCAATGCTGATCTTCTCTGTTTTGCCCCAGATTGGAGACATCTTCACTCTGCTTGTGTCCCTGGCCCAGGGCTTGCAAAATTATGGACCGGCTGATCTTGAAAAGGGAAATTAACCACAGCAGGCCCGGGCTGGCAGGCCCCAGAAGATGGAAAGTTACTAGCAATAGCGAGAAAGAACCAGAAGCCCCCCTGGGAGTAAGAGATAAGCAGCCCTTTCTGTTTCTGTAGATAGGCTTCCTGCCACCAGCCTCCTGTGCTGCCCTAAGCACTGTTCTTGCCTAAAGCAGCCCTCGCCCCAAATTAACCCCACCTACCAGCAGTCAGCGCAGCCCTTAGAACCTGACCCCCTGCACTTCCCTATAAAAGCTCCATAACTCCGCTGCCCAGGACCCAGAATTTCCAGCGTGAGCTCATCTGGGTCCGCCAGTGGGAAATAAACCAAGTTCTCCTACTTCTCGGAGTGCCCCTTGGTTTCTTGCCAGGCTAGTTTTCTGCAACAGTCTTTCAGCATCTGTCTAGGTCTCGAAGCCTGTGAGTAGGAGGCCTGTCTCTGGCCTGGAAGTATGACAGACAGACAGACTAGATTCACAGACGACAAGCAGCTGGAGAACATTTCCAAAGCAGCACGGATGCTGGTGAGCATCACACAAGCGTCTGCAAGCACAGTGTGTTTTCTCGAGGGTACGCGACGAAGGCCTTGTCAGAAGGTGAAACCGAGTCAGGTTTTGTGTTGAGTAAGTGTTTTCTTCTCATCAGAGATTTGGCAAGTGGGAGTAGCTCCCTTGGACTGGGCTACCAGGAGGGGACCCGGCAAGCCGGGTGTGGAGAAAGTGCTCTAGTGTTCCTCACCAGATGTTCGTGCAGACCTGAGGTGGCCATGCTCACTTACCCCGGCTTTGGGCTCTTTCCAGCCACGCCCTGGGCCCCTCCTCCCAGTTTTAACCCATCTTTCCTTTCCCATGCAATCATCTGCTGTCTCCATGGCAGAAGATTGTCCACTTGTAGTTCTTTTACCCTTTCAGAGCAAATTTTATTATACATTTTTCTTAGATAACAATAGCTCAGGGGTTGTGAGAAGGGTGAACGGTGGCTGAAGGGGGTGCATCCGTGGTGCACTTTCTCCTGGAAACCCGCTCCCCTCCTCAACCTCCCTGCTCCTGGCCTTCCTCCTTTCTTGGCCTCTGCATTCGTAGGCATAAAGAAACAGTTATGCCTATTAATCGGCCAATTATCGTGGAGTATTTTTATAGCACACTTGCTTATTGGGAAATCAACCCTTCCAGTTCTCCTTAAACTTGGTCTCTGAGCTATTGATCATTCGGTGAGTGCTTGCTCCTATTTTATGTCAATAACTGAAATAGATTTGAATTTTATTATACCACTAAGTCCATCAAATTGTAGTGGATGTGTGTGTGTACATTTTATCTATGTAATTACATACAAGTGTGTGCAACTTGTATCTAGATAGAATACACACACACATACACATATATTTGTGTATGTGTGTTTTAATAGGCAAATAAATTAAAGAAGACAGTATTGGCTGGCCCTCTTATTGGAAAACGTAAATGGAACCTCAGACAGCATTGCCTGAGATGATAAAAATTGAGTTAACTGGACATTGCCTTGGGTTTAATTTTAGAGCTAGATGTACTCACTTAATTGGACTAGGAAGCAGTTCTTTTTGCTGGCTGAAAAGTTAAATTAAACAAAAAAAATCTAGTTCATAAAAGCAGAGTGTAAGAAGCCCAAGTTAAAATGTGAAGAATCATGTAATAGAAAATTTTAAGCTCTAGTTGAGGTGGGGGTGACCAGAGAAAGCTAACATAGGGCAGGACACTCTTTTCTTGGGGGGGGATTTTATTTATTTATTTGACAGAGAGAGAGAGAGAGAGAGAGAGAGAGAGAGAGAGAGAGAGAGAGAGAGATCACAAGTAGGCAGAGAGGCAGGCAGAGAAGGAGGAGAAAGCAGGCTCCCTGCTGAGCAGAGAGCCCGATGCAGGGCTCGATCCCAGGACCCTGAGATCATGACCTGAGCTGAAGGCAGAGGCTTTAACCCACTGAGCCACCCAGGTGCCCTAGGGAAAGATGCTCTTAAACAGCCTTTAGGAATTGTGTATTATCAGGATGTTAGGATGGGGCATACTGTTCCTCTTCTTGAACATGTATCTGTGAACTTTCTCGTTTTAACAATGATAGAGTATGAGAAAATTCTGGTTTGCATCACACATTCTGTGGCTAGGCAATGGTTTGTACTGTTATCTCCTACTGAGGCATTTTAGAAGTTTGTGAGAAATAAATGATGAGAATACTGTTATGAAAAAATTAAACAAAATGACATGATAAAGAGTGAAGAAATTCACATCAGTTGGTCTGGGAGGGCCTTGCCAAGGAGTTGGTATTGGAGCGCAGCCTGACTGAGAAGAAGGAGCCAGCTGTGAAAAGTTCTGGGGACAGTGAGTTCTCAGTAGTAGGCACGGGAGGGGCAAAGGCCCTGAGGCAGGACTCAGAAAAAGCCAGGTGGCATTGAGTGTGGGGGAGAGTGGTACCAATGGAGGTGGGAGATGTAGGTAGGGAATTATGGTAGACCAGAGGAAGTCAGGCAGTCTAGCATGGTTGAGCAGGGTCGTGAGGCTTCACCAGGAGTATCATCTCACTGCAAAGTACTACTTATGCTGTGAATTCACTGACTTTGGTAAATAGCTAAACTTCTCTGAGCCTCAATTTTCCCATCTATCAAATGAAGGTGCTGGATTAACATATGAAAGCATATGGCGGTGCCTGAGGGACACAGTTGGTTGAACGTCCAACTCTTGATTTCGGCTCAGGTCATGCTCTCGGGCTTGTTAAGTTGAGCCTGCATCCAGCTCTGCATTCAGTGAGGAGTCTGCTTGGGTATCTCTCTCCCTTTCCCTCATCCCCCCTTGCTCATTTTCTCTCTCTCAAATAAATAAATCTTTAAAAAAATATATGAAAGCCATCTGGCATATGGTAACTCCTCAATACAAGTTAACTGAATTAATTAATGTATCCTAAGGGCCATCCAGATTTATAGACCTGTAATCTTGTTTTTTTTTTCACTTAGTCCTTTTATTTATTATTTATTTAATATTTTTTTAACTTTTTAAGTAGTATCCATGCCCAGTGTGGGGCTTGAACTCACAGCCCTGAGATCAAGAGTCACAGGTTCTCCTGGCTGAGCCAGCCAGGCACACCCTACTTATTTATTTTTAAAATTGAAGTATAGTTGACATATGATATTACATTAATTTCAGGTGTACAACATAGTGATTCGACAAGTTTATACAATATGCTATGCTCACCACAAGTGTAACCCATCTGTCACTCTACAGCATTATTACAATATTATTTACTATATTCTCCATGCTCTACCTTTTATTCCCAAGACCTATTCATTTCATAACTGGAAGTCTATATCTCCCCCCTGCTTCACCCATTTTGCCCATCTCCTACCCTCTCCTCTCCTCTGGAAACCATCAGTTTTTTCTCTGTATTTGTGGGTCTGTTTCTGCTTTATATTTGTGCTTATTCATTTGTTTTGTTTGTTTGTTTTTTAGATTCCACATATAAGTAAAATCATATCATACTTGTCTTTCTCATATATTTGTCTGACATATTTCTCTTAACATAATACTCTCTAGGTCCATCTATGTTGTTGCCAATGACAAGATCTCATACTTTTTTATGGCTGAGTAGTATTCCATTGTGTGTGTGGGGTGTGTGTGTGTGTGTGTGTGTGTGTGTGTGTGTGTGTGTGTGTATCTTTGTCTATTCTATATATATACCACATCTGTATCTATCTACATATATACCACACCTTTATCTATTCCTCTCTTGATGGACACTTGGGTTGCTTCCATATCTTGGCTATTGTAAATAATGCTGCTATAAACATAGAGGGGCATGTATCTTTTCAAATTAGTGTTTTTGTTTTCTATGGTAAATACCCAGCAGTGGAATTACTGTACCATACGGTATTTCTTTTCTTTTTCTTTTTTTGTTTTTGTTTTTATTTTACCTTAGGGATACAGGTCTGTGAATCATCAGGCTTACCACCTTTCACAGCACTCATACGGTATTTCTTTTTTAAAAAAATATTTTGGGGTGCCTGGGTGGCTCAGTCAATTAAGCATCTACTTCTGGCTCAAGTCATGATCTCTGAGTTCTGGGATGGAGCCTTGCATTGGGGTTTCTGCTCGGTGGGGAATCTGTTTCTCCCTCTCCTCTGCTGCTCCTCCTGCTTGTGTTCTCTATCAAATAAATAAATAAAATATTTAAAATAAAATGTTTTGAGGAGCGTCCATACTGTTGTCCACAATGGCTGCACCAGTTTACGTTCACACCAACAGTACTCAAGGGTTCCTTTTTCTCCACATCTTCGCCATCACTTGTTTCTTGTCTTTTTTTATTCTAGCTATTTTTATGCATGTAAGATGATATCTCATTATGGTTTTGATTTGTATTTCCCAGATGGTGAGTGATAGTGAGCACCTTTTTAAATGACTGTTGGCCAGCTGTATGTCTTCTTTGGAAAATTGTCTATTCAGGTCCTCTGCCTATTTTTAATCAGATTATTTGATTTTCTTGGTGTTGGGTTGTCTAAGTTCTTTATATATTTTGGATGTCCACCCTTTATCAGATATATCAGTTGAAAATATCTTCTCCCATTCAGCAGTATAAACCTGTAATCTTAAACCACCTACCTTCTTCCTTGGAGATCAAGTGTGCAACCCCCCTCCCCCGCCACCTTTTCTCAGCTCAGGATGTTTTCTTGTCTAGAATCCTACCACACACTAGGGGAAGATCCAGTGACAGTATGGATAGTGTGCCTTCTACTTGTAGGACACCAATGGAGACCACAGAATTTTGTCAGGGGTGTGTGTGTTGCTGGAGGCGGGGACAGAAGGGAGGGGTGATAACATAGAAGGGTAAAAATAGACTCTTCTTATCATCTACATTGGTCAAGCAGAAGAAACTGCAAAAGATGATATTTCCAGCCAGAGCTTATTAGATGAGTGCCCGTGAGCACGACTGACCAAGAGCAAGTAGTTGTGGAATTCAGAGGGTGACAAAGCTGACCTGTAGAAGTCATATATAAACACCAGCATCACTACAAGAACAAGATTGTTCAAAGTTTTTGGATGCAAAGCACCATGCTAAGTACTATACATACATTTTATTTAACCCCCACAAAAACATCATGAAGAAGGCTATTGTTGTGACACTATCCATGAGATATTGCTCCCCAGAGCAAGGAGGAATGGGAGATTCTCCCCAGGCTGGGGAAGTAATGTGAACAAAGGCAGGAATGCACAAAGTGTTGTCTGTTTGGCTGTTGTCTATTGGTTCTCCTATAAGCAATATTGGAATTATCTAGAAATCTTGTCTACCCCTTTCCTTTATGTCCTTCCCCAGCCCTGCATCTGTCTGAAGTAGTATCTGTTTACCCTAGAATAAAACCTTTCAGGGCATCTTGAGCCCACTGGGGCAGCCTGGACCTGATAAGACATATCAGAATATATTCCACCAATTAAATTCCCATTGCTTTCTAATGTTTAACCTGCCAGCCCCTCGTTAGCTCTAAGAGCACAGGAGGAAAAGCCCCTGAATGCAATGCCTCCAAGATTCAGAACCCACAGAGGTGCAGAAATAACCAATAATATACAACAACCTACACGTAGCCCATGTGTATATGGTACTGGATCGTGTGCCTGAATCGTCAATGTCCCAGCTCTCCTGAAAGCTGTGTGGGCCTCCCTAGCTTTCCTGGGCCAGCAGCCATGGACTGTGGGTTTTGTTATAGATTTGAGACCCAGGGAAATGAGAACATCAACTGAATATTTGCTACTATTATGACGTTATTATTGTTTTAGTTGTGATCATAGTATTGAGGACGTTTTTGTTTTGTTTTTAGGAGCCCTTACCTTGTACAGATTCATATAAAAATAATTTGGTGTTAGGGAGGACATGGAGTGGGGGAATGGGTGAAAGGAGATTCAGACTCTGAATCAGTAAATGTTGAACCTGGGTGAAAATTTCACAGGAATTTGTTTTACTATTTTCTCCACTTTTATATGTATGTGAAATTTTCCATAATAAAACATTTTCTTTAAAAATGACTGGCTCTGCTTCAAGGATTGAAGCACGTGGGGGAAAACAATATCCTTCAGAAGTGACAGTAAGAGTGATGGCAGAAGTAAGAGCTCTTTTTCCCCAACAAAGACCCAAAGACACTCTGAGCTCTATGACAAGGAAAGGGCCTTGTATTCAGGCAACTCATTAAAAATGAGCTCCATAACAAGGCAAAGTCAAAAATAAGCAAGCAGAGCCTGAGACATGACCACATTTACACATTTATTTGGGTTTAGAGAGACAACACAGATAAAATACTTTGATCATACACAAGTTTATATTTGGTAAGAAGAACAGGTTGCCACGTGTTTATATTTTTTATTTTTTTCTGTCTTTAGTAAATGGCTTAATGTTGGGGAGTTGTCAATGTCTTTCAGAAACACCAATTGGGAACAGTATTTTGGAGCACGAAACTAACAAATACACAGTGTTTGTACGTAGCATCTGAAAACAGGAGAGCAAGTGCAAGATGATACCCACCATGAAGGTCCTTGATTCCCTGTCCTGCTGCTGTATTTACACCCTGCTATATTTACACCAGAACATTCATGTTCTGACGAGTGGCTCCTACTCCAAACCCCAGTGGGGACAATATCTGCAATTTGGGCGGTTTGTGACACTCCATATGGGTCTCCTCTATTCTCGGAGATGAGCGGCACTCACCTTGCGTTTTTGTGCAATCACACAGTTCTCAAAGGAGATTTCTCAGTAGGGAGCTTAGCCGAGGGCATGTTCTCTATTAGAGCGGATGTGGAGGGCGTAGAGTTTAGCAGAGAGAGGGAGAAAGAGAGCGCACAGGAACAGATGCGGGTGTTGTTCTCGTAATATCGATACAGCTACCACACAGAAAAAGACATGTCAATAATATATTGTACAAGCTTTTACAGAAACACATGTTGATTTGCAACACTGTACGGTTCAGAGCTAAAGTGCACAACCCCAATCTGAGGTGACGAGACAGTACTATCAATATAACGAAGGCAATACAATTTATACACACAATTGAATTCCTTTGCTTTCTTCGCAGCCTTGTGACAGTACACGAAGTCAATACTGTTTTTGCATCTCAGATAAAGACACACCACACCTTTTTTTCAAGTATTTAAAAATAATAAACACAATATTGCTGAATAAATGAAAATGGCCATGTCAATTCTGATTAAGCTAACCCCAGACTTTTCTAAAATTTGGAAAGGATGGTCTCACATAAAGGTCTTTGGCACTGGGAATTTGAGCTAATGTTCACAACCACCTTCCTTCCTCCCTCCCTTTCTCTCTTCTAAGTAGATTACAGACCTACTTTAAAGAATATTTTATTAGACTACTGGGAGCTACTAGGCTTTTATTTACTTCCTTTGCTGGGTTGTGGTTGGCAGGGATTTCACTGCATAGAGTTGAGCAAGACTCCCAGCCAACTTGGGGTAGGATCTGGAAGGGACCGGGAGAGGGGGAAACAACCTATTTGTAAAAATTATTTGCTGGGACTTCATATATGGGTGCAGATGCTTCACCTTTTAAATTCCATCATACCATCAAGTTAAAAAGCAGCAGTTTCTGAAAGAGGATCTGTACTGCAAGTTATAAGCATCCTAAAGTTGAGAGGGGTCTGTCCATGCCGGGGCCCTGGGCTTCACTGGCTTCTCCAAGCAGGACAGTGGGTCTGACAGTGTCTCTGCCTCTGAGGTAGGACCTTTTGGCCTGAGGCTCAAGATAGATGGGCAGCTATGTGCTTAGTCTCAATGGCCCATTTCTAGAAAGGAAAGGGATGCTTGGCCATTAGACATAACCTAGAATGGGATATTATAACCTAGAATATTCCTTCATGAAGTTCTGGGGCACAGATTAAAGTTTTCTCCTAATCATCATAGGGAACCCATTTGCTTCCTAGACAGGAAGGACCCAAACCTATGTTCATTTCAAGTATCAATGTTTTTGGATATAATATGGGAAAAAGAATATAGGGGCAAGCTCATGCAGATTCCAGATGGTTAGATCTTGTGGTTATAGGGCATTTCTTTCTTTCTTCTTTTGTATACCTATAGTCTTTCTAAGATACATATAGAAAGAATGAATGTTCTAAGTTGGTATTTGCAGTCTCCATAGATGAGTCTGTAGTCATCACACTAGTACTCAAATCCAACAAAGTGTGTCCCCATAAATATCTATAGGAGCTCTTTTTATCTTGGGTCTCTCCATCAGGTTTGTAGGGGAAGAAGAATGCTTTACAAAATTATCCTGAATTCTAAGGGTCTTACTATCTCTGTATACTGTGGTCATTTTGGATCTTGACAAGAGGCAGTTAAAAGAAGGTCTTAAGATGCTGTCTCAAAATTTCAGGTGAGGAGCTCGCTTCATGAGAGGAAAATAACCACCCATGGGATAGAAATAATTATTTGGGATTCCAGTGATTGGGAACCCAGCAGGAGAGAACTTTTGTGGGTAGGAGAGGGGAGGGAATGGAAATAAGCAATTACCCAGGAGGTAAATGACTCCTTCCTGGACAGTGACAATATGGTGCCCAGGATGACTTCATTGTTCTCACACAAAGATCTTTTCTCTCAAGGCCAAGTTTAATTTTCTGGGCCCACCACCTTCTGGAGTGTGCTTCATTCCTTTTTGTTCAGGCTGATTAGATTTTTTTATTTTCCCTAATTAATCCAAATGACCTAATAAAAGAATACTGTTTGGGAAGATGCCTCAAGAACGAGCATCCACCTTCTGTTCAAAACAAGCTGAACTGGATAGCAGAGTACAAACAATTGCCCTAGTTTTAGTCTAAGGTGAAGCTCGGCTTGTCATGCTTACTGAGTGGGTCTGCTCAGCGTTAACTGGGCGGAAAACTCAACTGGGAAGAGAATCTTTTTGTTGATCTGGTCAGTCATTTTAAAGAACTTTAATTTCTTGTGTTTGTTTTGTAATACTAACTTTAGAGATATGATAAGCCATCACATGAATAGAAAGAAGGCATTATACCTTTTAAGAATTTTGCGGGCCTATGTTTCAGAATAACTTTGCTTAGTGTTTTATTGTGCCTCCATTAAAAGAAAGAGAAAAAAAAAATCTGGCTTAGTTTTTATATCTGCCCCTGCAGTTTATATAACCCATATAAAATAAAAATCTATATGTTACAAAATAGGATTTCTTTTTAATATATATATTTTCCTTTTGTAAAATTATATGTATTTAAATATATTTGAAATGTTGCTATAGGTAAATTAGAAATTTTTTTTCTAATACTATGAAAAAGGCAAGAGTTTTTATTGTCAACATACATTTTATATGTACTTTCTCCTTTGGACTGCACCCCAGAGAACCTTTTAAGATTCAGGGGCAATTTGGCACTATTCAATCCTACTACTCTGAAGTGAAAATAAAGCTTGATTTGCATACTATATTAAAAGTAAGGGAAGTAGTTATAACAATTTTAAGCTTTTCATTATTGATTAGAACACAGCCTTTTGTCACTAATTTTTAGAGAGGTATTCTAAACTTAGGAAAGGATTTTTAAAAGGAACAATGTCTTTTGGATTTTTAAACTGTACTCTACTTTGACACCACAATATAGAAATAGATTTACTTTGGAACAAACTACAAATACATTCACACAGTTTGTGACAACTTAATTGTCTACCTAGAGAACTGAAACAGCTTAGTGAGCTATGTTATTATAAATCTTGTCCAAGGCGTTCTATTTCTTCAATCAGGAAGTCAATGTCTTGGTGAGTTGCTGCGGGATTTGAGATGACCATGCGGAAGAAATTGACCTTGTCTCCCAAGGGCTGGTAGCTGACCATTGTGGTCCCATATTCCATCATTCTGGCTTTAATCACTGGGGCCACCTGTGGGAAAGACCAGAACCACATGATGATCCCTGGGAACTCTTCCTCTAGTAAAAGAACCCAATATCAAGTAGCATTTTTAGTTTTTAACTAAACAACCAGACTCCTATTTGTTTCCATTAAAGGAACTGTCTCCGAGTTTTTTTTTGTATCAGAGCACTCGGGCAGTTTAATACATCCGCATTCTTGAAGGTGATAAGATGAATAATAAATGATAGGCTCTCAGGTGCTTGTCCCCTCATCCTTGACTTTGTGAAAAAGAAAACTGAACACCCCAAATGGAGTCACGCTAGGCCACATCACCAACCCTGGGCTTCATACCTAAACTAATTACACTTTCAACTTCCCCCAGGAATGTAGTCTTAACTGGTCAGTCAGGAATCTTCCAGTCAGCACCAATATGGTACTCAGTCACACGGCCCCTCCTCATCCCCCAAAGAAACATGAGGTAACCACCTGATAAGACCCCTTTCCCCAAAGAAAGGTGAGCTCACCCAAAATAATTCTCTTTTCTGTTTGTGACTTCTTTGTCCTGCCTTTAAAAACCTCTCCCTTTCTCTAGCCCCTTGGAGCTCCAGTCTGCTTCCTAGATGGAATGCTGCCTAAAGCCAGTTAGATCTTTAAAACATACTCAGTTGAGTTTTTGTTATTTAACAACTTGTAATTACAGATTTGGGAGAATGGGAAGAATTGGGTGTTGGTTCGAAGGCTAAATAGTTTAGCAATACAACATTTTGGGGGAAGGATTTTGTTTTTTTTCCTCAGTAGATGTAAAAACACTGGAAATAGAATGTAGCTCAGAGAGTGGTTACCAAGAGGTAAGCCTCAGTCTCAAGTGATATCTGAAAATAAGCAGACTTTTGAGGCCTTAAAGCACTTTCTTTCTTGAGACCCTAAACCCTTCTAGTTTCTTTTCATTCTCCTTTTGAGTTATCTCAGTTTATAAGATTTTTTGAAATACATTCCTTAATCATGAAAATCAGCTGAGGCCAAAAGCAGAGCCCACAGAGACTTAACTTTACAGACGTGGATCACAGGCAAGATTTTACCCCATGTCTGCCAGAATGATTACAGTCTCAGTAGTTCTCTGACGACTGTGGAGATAAAGTTCAAACTCTCGGGCTCAGCACAAAGGCGTTTTGTCCCCCAACTCAGAGAACTGGAACTCATCTTCCAGTGCTCACTAAAATCAATCTTCAACTCTGACAAGACGTGCACTCAATATCCCTTGATTTTGCCACATATGTTTTACTCCCTTCACACTTGTCTTCGGGCTTAGTGTGTCACACATGTTGTCTTGGCTCCGAGTCCCCTGTCTCTTCCAGGTCACATCCTACACATAACCCAAAACTCCCCCACAGACCTACAACCATGATGAAGCCTTTCCTGACTCTCCTAGTTCAGTAGCATCTTTTCTCTTTTAAGTGTTAAATACATGATCCTTACCCATAGCATCTGTTTATAGAATATTTCCTATTGTCCTTTTCTTTAATTGAAATGTAAATACATACATGGAAAAGGAATTCCAAATCCATGTGTCTTCAGGAATTTCAGGAAGAGTCACATGACTATTCCTTAATTTTTATTTGTGTAATAAATCGTGCTTGCTCTTTAGAACTGATAAAAACAATGATAATGCTTTACTCAGTGAATTAAGCTCTGATTTCATTTACATGGGCAATCCAAGAAAAACCACATAGAAATGGTATTTATTATTAAAGACAATCATCTCTAACTTTTCAGATAAATCAAAGCAAAAGTCAAAAATTTAAATGGTAACAATCATCATCCCAAACAGGTTTTGGTATAAAGTCAGATCGAATCCCCCCCAGTTGCTGAAGCTAGCTGGCTTGGAGAAATCACAGCTGTCTAAATACTTATGACTTTTGGTTGCTTCCAGAAAGTGTGGATGAACTAAAATTAGCAGGAACATGGAACATCTACCTCATTGCATAATCACTAATTGCAAGTACAGAAGGAAAATAAGAGTCTGACTCTTCTGGTGAATATATAGCATTTCCCCCTATTTCTAGATGTTATCTTTTGATCTCATTCTTGGTTTTGTTGAATAAAGAGAGTCAGGAAAGAGGCTGCGTGTTGAAGATTTCACTAAAGACCTTAGCAGGAGCTCTTGGGGCTGCCTTATGAGTTTTAGGGTGTCATTAGCTTTTTCAATCCCTTAGAAAACAATAACCAGGGAACTATCCCATAATTTGAATCCACATTAGTTTCTCCCAAGAGAGCTCAGGTTAAAGCATCACAGAATCACATCACAGAGATGTATTTCTTCCACTATGTATCACAAAACCTTTTGTTTCAAAATCTTAGAAATGTGAGTGAATTTTTTGGAAAAGTGAAAAAGCAGAATAACCACAAATAGGAATCCTAACACTTTAAAATTTCACCAGTTAAGTTCCTCATTGCATTTAACAATGTAGTCTTTGGAAGAGTGTCACCCTAAATATGAGGCCAATCTACTTCCTTACCAATGTACTTTTCAGCCCACTGTTGACCTTTTGGAAGTCCATCAATCACTATAGGATTGGTAGATGCTGGGATGAGATACACAGATAGTGATGAAATACAGTGGAATAAAACACAAGGTGAAGGTGATGGTGAAGAACCAGGATTCTTGTCTGATGAATGCCTGCGTGGACTCCACCTGCTGGTCCTGCCTGTGTCTAAGGCATGCAGTCATGTGGCGCCCCAGGCCTTCTGTGTCCGCTGTGCCTCAGTGACGATGGGCCACCCACACATTCACAGTCCTGACCAGACAGCAGGAAATACTCCACCCTGATTCTCAGCATCCCTCATGAAGTTGTTGACTCTGGTTATAACTTCCTGTTCCCTAGATATCTGTCCCCACATCAGCGTGAGCTCTGGGGAAAGGCCTATGATCCACTAGTAGGTTTCCTAAATGTTGTTCTTGCTCCCTGTTCTGGAATGTGTAAGTGGCACTTTAGCTCAGCAAACGTTTTTGAGTGCCTTACTGTATGCTAAGCCGTGTACCAGGACAAAAGGGCACAAAGAGTCATTTTCCTTGGAGGGTCCAGAATTTAACTTAATTCTCATTAGCCACATGCCACATGGAAGACTCCACCTTTCCTTCCATTTTGGGTCTATATCAGCACTGACAGAGAACATCATGTAGTGACAGAGATGTGTGTAGCTCCACTCTCTGATACAATAGCCACTGATCACAAGCTGACCCCTTGAAATGTGGCCAGTGTAACTGAAGAAGTGAATTTCTGGTTGAATTTAATTTTGATTGATTTAAATTTAAATGCCACGTGTAGCTATTGATACCATCCTGGATAGAGCAGATGATCTATTTTCTTTTACCTCCACTGTTTTCCCTCTGGGATTGTGCATGTGTGTATGTGTGAGTGTGTGAAGATTTACTGGTCCCTGGACATTATATTTTAAGGGCTTTATACTTAAGAAGAAACTTTTCTGAAACTCTGAAAAATTATTGACATAAATAAACCAAAGTTAACCTTGACATTTTATGTGGTTCTATTGTGAATTCCAACTCTGACTTGCTGAATTCTCTATCTTCTTGTCAGGAAAATAGAATCCCAGAAGAGGAAAAAATTAAGAGAACTCATTTTGCAATCCCCAGACTTTCAAATTTGAATTACCAACTGTATAAAAATAATCGACTAATATTCTCATGGCTCTCCCCAAGAAATTATCTCCATTCCCATCACAGTTTATGTGATTTACTAAAACCCAAGAGGCATCTGAAGAGAGCTGTATTAAAATGGGGGGAATTCAGAGTTGATTTTTGCTCAGAAAGTGATGGGAAAATTAGCTTTCTGTTCTGTTTTCCCATCCTGCCCCATCCCTCAGCCCAGCAATAATGAATTGATTCAACAAATGAAATTGGCCAGATTACTCCATGGAGACTCTGTCTAGTCAATTCAAAAATATGAATTCTTTCCTCTCAAACGACAACAGGCCCCTGTTTCCTCCCTATATCATTTTCTCCAATGTGACCCTCACCCTGCCTCCTTCCCACCTCTTGGGCTTCATTTCTTAGAATGAGCAAATGAGCCAACTTCATGAAAACTTCAAACATGACCATGACCCCTCCTACCCAGACACATGCACCAATGGATCCCCATTTTAGAAGCTTTCTTCCATGCATTCCTCTAGGTCAGTGGCTCTGAGGCTGGGCTGTACATTGGGATCACCTGGAGAACTTTTAGAACCATTCCCAAGCCTGTCCAAAACCAACTGGATTAAATTCTCAGGGTTAAGACCTGGTCATCAGTGTTTTCTGTGTAACTTCAGGCTGATTCTACTGTGTGGCCAGGACTGCAAACCACTACTCTAATTTGGAGGCTTGACTGAAACACCTTAACCATGTGTCAGTTTCCTCCTGAGGAGGGTTTGATCCTGGATTTTCTACTGACAGGTGTTCACATTTATAAGCCTGTCTGGAGGTTTTAAACTACACAAAATCCTGCTTGCTGTTTGACATAGAAGGAAATGAAATATTTGGAAAGGTCAGTGAGGCAGCCCAGGCTCCTTTGCAGTGGGGGAGAGGGCCTTCCCTGTTCCTGGCAGCGACTGGAGGAAGTCCCCTCCTTTGTAGTAAATGGAAAACCAACCAACCAACTAACCCAGCCTCTGAGATCCAAATAGACACAATCATCCCTAGTTTCCTATTCCTCAACACTGGGATGGGGCCCCACATTTACCTCCCTTCAAGATTCTCTTTGGGGTACATTGTAAACCAAGTTTCACCCATGTGCAAATGGTCGGAGCAGGAGAGGAGAAAAGATCAAGGGTATCTTACTGGCCACAGAGGAATCTGAAGCTCAAGCCCTCTGGCTCTGGACTCTGTGATTTTGGGAAAGTGACTTTTTTCTTCCCTGTGCTTCAGTTTCCCCATCAGGAAAATGAGGAGACAGCAGTGCTTCCCACATTAGGTTGCTTAGATTGAAATAAGTTTTTAGGCCCACAATGGGGCTGCTCCTGCCCAGATATCACATCAGGAAAAAGACACTTAACTTTCACATCCTTGTAAATGCTCTGTTTGACCAGAAATATGGAATATCCAGTCAGCCAATCCCCAATACCAAGCCAAACCTAGCTCAATACTTATTCTGTTGTTCCTCACTCATTTTCTTTTTTTCTTTTCTTTTCTTTTTTTTTTAGGGGTGGGGCCACATGAATGTGTGCATGCATGCACACAAATGGGGAAGGGAAGGGAGGGGGAGAGGGAAAGAGAGAATCTCAAGCTTGTCCAACATCCAGTGCAGAGCGTGACACGTAGCTCCGTCTCACGACCCTGAAATCATGACCTGAGCCAAAATCAAGAGTTGGGCACGTAACCAAATTAGTCACCCAGGTGCCCCTCCTTATTCATTTTCTATCTTTCTCTTCTTGTTCCTTATTCTTCCTCATATAAAAGCTTCTTGCATTCCACCCCACTGTGCAGTTCTGTGGACCCCTGGGAATGGAGGCTGCCTGCTTCATGAAGTGTTAAATGAAGTTTGTTTGGATCACCTAAACTGTCTTCTTTAGTCATTTCTACCACTTATGATAGTTGAGTGATCTAATGCTAGATCAGAGTTGAGCCTGGGACACGATGTGCACTCTACACGGTGGCCGTTAGTATTGTTCCCTGCCCCGGTCCCTTCTGGGGTTCACCATAGCTCTAAACACTCCACAGGGTGGCCTTGACCTTAGCATCTCAAGAGGTGCTCAAGAGTTTCTAACTGTTGCTGGTGTTTGAAGTCTCTTCTGTGCTTCTAATGGTTTTGCTGGGCAGGTCAGCCAACTTCACCAAGGGTTCTTACTGCATCGTGAGTGGCAATAAATCTGTCACCTGATAGCTTATTTTAAGATATCATAAACTTGCTCTCAGGAAAAAAAGAAGTAAATTCAAAAGTCTGGCTATACATCCGGGAAACTCAAATCAAAACCACATTGAGATACCATCTTACACCAGGTAGAATGGCCAAAATCAACAAAACAAGAAACCACAAGTGTTGGAGAGGATGTGGAGAAAGGGGAATCCTCTTTCACTGTTGGAGGGAATGCAAGTTGGTGTAGCCACTTTGGAAAACAGTGTGGAGATTCCTCAAAAAATTAAAAATAGCGCTACCCTATGACCCTGCAATAGCACTACTGGGTATTTACCCCAAAGATACAGATGTAGTGAAAGAAGGGCCATATGTACCCCAATGTTCATAGCAGCAATGTCCACAATCGCCAAACTATGGAAAGAGCCAAGATGCCCTTCAACAGATGAATGGATAAAGAAGATGTGGTCCATATATACAATGGAATATTACTCAGCCATCAGAAAGGATGAATACCCAACTTTTGTATCAACATGGACGGGTCTAGAGGAGATTATGCTGAGGAAAATAAGTCAAGCAGAGAAAGTCAATTACCATATGATTTCACTTACTTGTGGAACATAAGGAATAAAATGGAGGACTCTAGGGGAAGGAAAGGAAAAGTGAATTGGTGTAAATCAGAGGGGGAGAGGAACCATGAGAGACTGTGGACTCTGAGAAACAAACTGAGGGTTATGGAGGGGAGGGGGAGGGGGGATGGATGAGCCTGGTGGTAGGTATTAAGGAGGATATGTATTGAATGGAGCACTGGGTGTGGTGCATAAACAATGAATCCTGGATCACTGGAAAAAAAAAAAAAGTCTGGCTGTACCAGCTCTGAATGGCCTGGCTCTGTACAACCCCATGAAGGGGAATGTGCCTGTGCACCAAGGTCAAGGTTGGATTTCTCCTAGAGAATATGCATGGCAGAGAGATGCCATACATGTGAAAGGCCCAGTGGATGCACCGAGGTCCAGACCAGAAAAGCCCGTATCACTTACCTTTGAGAGGCGGCTCATTCTCTCTTCATTGTCTTCCAGGACACGCAAACTTGGAGGCACATACCAGAAGCAGACATTTGTGTGCTGAGGCTACAAGGAAGAAAGTAAGATTCACACTTGGCCCACTGTAGCAATTTAGAAAATTTCAAGGGCATTTCAAAAAATATTCTGCAGCTTCCCAATAGAATTCCTGTTCTAAATCCTATTCTAATCACTTCCTATTCTAATCACTTTTGGAGTGCCTGACTTTCAGCACATTATACAGTTATTATTTTGTGAGTTTGAGTTTTTTACTTCAGCTTAGAACAGCAACCCCATCAGCCCAGCTTCTCCTTTGTAATGGTTCCACTTACCTGGACAATACATGATTGACATTAAAAAAAAAAAATCAGGGATAAGAACTGGAACTGACTAAGCTTTTTGAGATTGTAGAGAATAGGATACATACCTTTCCGTCAAACACCATTTCGTATCCTTCTCGGTTTTTTATGATATTGTATAAATACTCCGCCAACTCCAAGCACTTATCAATATGTGCTTCAAACCCAGTGGTGCCCTGAGTAAGAGAAGAAGAGAGCTTATCAGGCAGGCTGAGAAAGGCGGGTGGGCTCCCTGTGGGACTAATCTCTCTGGAGACCGAGGCTTTCTCTGCCACTTCTGCCTCAGCTCTGCCCCACGCTCTCCTTGCCCAAGACTGTGCTTCCAGAGGCTTTCTGGTGATTATTTCTCCCTTGATGCTCTCACCTCAGGTGTTTTTGTTCCTTTCATGTCATCACAGCTCCCTACGGTGGATTCCTTTTCTTCCTGAGCCCCCATTCTCTAGGCAATTATTTTGATTACTCGAGGGGAAAATTTGCCTCTGCCATTCCGAGGGGTAATTATGGAAGTCACTAATGACAGGAGGCTCGGCTGTTCTCTTCCTGTGGAGAAGCGGCATCATCACAGAGCCCCCAGCAGGCCTGCTTAGCCCCTGCCCATCAGGAAAATTTACCATTTCTGGATCCCACTTTTGTTCACCAATGTACCCCCATCATAGAACAAATAGGGTAGTACTCAATGAATATTTGTTGAACAAATGAATGTATGAAGCTTAAGGGGCACACAGATGCTTTGTTAGCCTGTCATTCTGCAGAGCTCATTAGATTTCTCCTCTGGAGATAAATGACTCATATGTTCATAACAGGCTAACATTATTAGGGAGGTCTTTTAGTTCCCGGCTCTAGAAGACCAGGATCTGTACTTGTGAAAAACAACACTACAGCCGTGGACTGGAGCTGTTGAACGGACCTCAGGACACTCCAGGGAATTACTTTTCAAAATGGCTTTCCTCCTACTTCCTTCAGCATTTGTGGAGTGCTAATGGAAAGCTTAGACAAGCAGCTAATGCTCATCCCAGAAGGACTTAGAAGAGGCCAACCAGTGATTAATCCAACATGGAAACTGGAGGGAGCAGCTGTAATGACCATAAGTTGGGCCCACGCTCCTACTGATGGTCTCATCACCTCAGCTAGAAGGGAGAGGCAGCACAGCCAGTGCTTTAACATCTGAAGCCTTAAAAAATCTGATGGGCTCAGGAATCATTTCTATTGAGATTGCTACCCTAGTTGATTGGTCAAAGAGTCTGACTGATGACCCCAAGGAAGGACCCTGATTGATGCCTGAACACTCGGTCCAGAGCCTACACCATACACTCTATGACTTTTTGGTGCCAAGGATTGGGGTTGGTTTGGACTGACCTTGCAGTTTGGGTACACTGGGGATGGACCCTAGGTAGGAAGGAAGGAGTTCATTGCTCTCCAAACTGGACCCTTTGGGCCAGTCCAGGGTTGGCTTTAAACTTGCATGTATCTGACCAAGATATGGCTGGGACCCGTAGGACCCTGACCCTGTCCAGCCCCATGGCCTTGGCTAATCTTACTGGTCACTTGGAAAGGGTGGTGCCTGTGTGGTTTCCCTCCCACACAGGGACATGGTAACGGACAACGAACGCTCTGAAAAGGAGTTTGGTTGTATTGCAAAGGCAGGGGGATTATCACAGACTGGAGGGGGAGTCCTCTAGCCTTTGCTAGTCTGGGACTTTACTTGAGATGATCAGGAGTAACTCAACCATCCCTTTAGTTGTAAGCTAAAGAGGTACAAGGTGAAGTGACACAGGAAACTCGTGTGCTCTTAGAAGCCTGGTCTCTCTTCATGCTGGATAATTATGGGAATAAGATCCATATTTTATTTTCAGGGTTTTGAAGGCTTTTAGGAGATTCTCCAAAATGTACTTATTCATCAAATACCCACTGAGTAGTTGTCATATGCCACACAGTTGTTACTCGGAGAATGACAACAGCCCCTGGAAAACTTGATCAGGCGTGGTATCGCCATGATCTGGGTTGCTTTGAAGGAAGCTGAGGGCTCTCAGGGGCACGTCTAAGGGGAAGTCTGGACTCCAGCATCCAAGTTATGCTGAGGGAGCTGCAGGAGAAAAGTGGTTTTATTTTCTCCTTATTGTCCACACACTTAGGACTGGTTTAGATTGACCTGGCTGAAATGCACACTCCACAAGGTGTTCCTTTTGTTCAGTACCGTCTCCCTCCTACCAGCAGCTGGCATACATTAGGTGTTCAATGTACATCTGTTGAATAAGTGGATGAATGGATGTGAGTCTACTTTTAATCCCTGGGGCAGTGTTTTTACACAGTATGTTCTGAGGAACCATCTATATCGGCGCCAGGCTAATTGTGTTAATAACGTAGTTCTGCTGGTTGAAATCCTATGTATTTTACCTATCCTGTTCTAGACCCATCTCTGAGGCGACCTCTTAATAAATCATTCTTGGCTCTTTGGTTCTCCATCCTTTAACTTCTCAAGGTACATCTGTGTTTCTTTTACAACCAGTTATGTTCTGTCTTATGTGATGGTTATTTGCGTGTATTTACCTATCTGGAAAATTGGGGCCCCTCATCCCACCCAGCATCAGGCATGATAACAGATACTCATTAGCTACTTATTAAAATAAATTAATATTTTAGAGAGAAAGTGAACATTCATTCAGTCACTCAGCAAAGGGTGCCTGGCATCACCTTCCCTTTAACAGTTTTCTCTTGGTATTTTTTTCTTTCCTCAGCCATTTGCCAGTCCCTCTGTTATCTACATTTTTAATGAAGGAGACCAATCACAGAAAACTATAAGGAAACCTGCTAATTTGCATAATCTGCTTAACCATACACAGAGATTTACCATGAAAGCTAGGTAGTTACATATTGAGCCATGCTCGCAGACCTAAAATTAAAGTTCGTAGATTCTCTCTCTCCCTCTCCCTGCAACTCTCTCCCTTCCTTCCTTCCCTTCCCTCCTTCCTCTTTCCCCCCTCCTTCCCCCTTTTTCTCTCTCTCCCTCCCACTCTCTCTTCCTCCCTCCCCTTTCCCCCTCCCCTCCTCCCTCCTCCCTCCTCCCCCTTCCTTTCTCCCTTCCTTCCTTCCCTCCCTCCCTCCTCTCTCTCTTTCTTCTTCTTTTTTTTCTGTTTTGTTTTGTTTTGTTTTCTATCTACACTGGGTTTCAACCACTGAGGAAATCTGCAAAATCTGGAAAATAATCATCAAGTCTTCTTTAGCATTCTCTAATAAAATACAGACAAAATGAAAGATCTCCTCACTAAGAACAGAGCTGAGGGCAGGCCAGGACCTTTGCTCATGAGAGGCTTATGTATGGTATTACTGTCTGGAAAGCTTGCCAGCATTCACATCAAGAAGCTTTTTTTTTTTTTTTTTTGCATGCAGTTGCTTTCATCAAGTTCTCTTGGACTTAATGTGATGGCTGTGGTCAGTGCATTTAGCTCCATCAGTTATTAACAAATTAAGGAATATTTATAGTTAGGTTACTAGTTTTCGTGTGGTTTGTATTGCCAAAGAGAAAATGTGGATTCACTTGAATACCGCAGTCTCCAGGCATATCCAATAACAGAGGGTTTACTGCTTAATGCTGCCACCTCCTCAGCATTGTTTTTGCAGATCCTTTTCTCAAGTCTGAGGGGATATGAGGGGATATGAGACAGAATGTCATGGTCAACCCTTTCTCAGTTCTTCTGCGGGCAGGCTGACTTCTTCCTTGGCTGGCAGCGCTAGAGAGCTCTCAGAAGAGCATGATGACCCCCTTCTCTGGATTGTAGGACTGAGCTTAGGGCATTTATCATTATTACCACTTCGTTCTGCAAAACATGCAGCTTTTAAGTCAAAAAGGAAATGGAAGTTTTCGCCATTTACGTGTCTAGATGCTTAAGGTTTGGCATGAGGAATTAAAGGAATATGCATCCCTAGTTTATGGATAAATTATGCGGCTGCTGGGATTGTTCCTTTTTTTTTTCTTTCTTTTTTAATTCCCTCTTCTGATGCCTTTGCTTCAGCGGGTTAGAGCCTAGCTCCTGGGCCCTTATTTTAGGCTTCAGTTGTTCCGGTTGTTTCCTTCACACCTGATAGCCTCCACGTTATTTCTCTTACAGCCAACGACTGCCCCATGCTGGTGAGGAGGCTTCAGATGGAAAAGGAGCAGCAGGAACTGATGAAGCATGAGAGGAACACTTCTGGGTAAATACAGCTAATGATCATCATCTTAATAGAAACACCGCAGGCAAAGGGGGCAAAAAGGATGATCCTGAGCAATAGTTAGAGATCAAGCTTTCCTCAACTACCTAGCTCATGTTCATGTTCATCCTTTTCGATTCCCACCAATAGATGAAATGAAAAAACGACTCCATTTTAAACAGTTGCTGAGGACGCCAATAATCCTTGTTCCTGATTTATTAATTTTTGCCAAACGAGACATTCTAAGTCTCATCTTGGGTGGTGGGGACCCAGTAAATGTCCTTGTCAGCCTGTCATCTTTTGAGAGAGGAGAGGGCCCCTGCCCATCCCACCACCTTTACCAGGACAACAACTCCAGGCAGCTGCTTGATACTTGGCACCATTTAGAGGAAATGCAGGTAGGGCAAAGACTCTTACGGAGGCTTGTCTGAAGAATATGGAAGGCCAGCCATTCCCAGAAACCCTCTTAAGAATTTTTTCTGCATTCAGCGAGACCATCTGTCTAGTTAAACTGCCTCCCCCCCCACCGAATAGCTCTAAAGAAGCTTCCATAAGATATTTGCTAATTGCATTATTTCACTCCCAAACCCCCTCTGTTTCTTGTGAGCTATCTGCCTCTCTCCCTGCTCAAGGCATTCAGTTGACTTTGAAACGTCTTACAAACCAAGGCACAGGGAACTTTCTGCTGTGGACGTGGTTCTTTACACAGACGCGATCTGTGGTCTCAACCTGGCAGGTCACACACGCGTGCCGACCAAGTTATCTGTGCGTCCCTGGGATGGGAGGGCCCCCTGTTTGTATGGGCTGCTGAGAAAGCCTCCAGCCCAATCTGTGGCCCCCCCTCAAAGGCAGAGGACGTCGGGGCGCACCAGCCTCCCTCTAACCTCGCCCTTTGTTGTTTCCTTTGTCCAGTTTCCCTTGTGGACTCTGAGTGGTTGGGTTTTCTAGCAGTGCGTGTCTCTGCCACGTCCAGCTGGCTCTGGCCATTGTCTCCTGTGGGAGGTAAATGAAACCAGGTGGGAAGTCACTGATTTGTGACACTGAAATTAGGAATCTGGTCCAAATGGGAAAGAAAATCTTTGACCTTTCCAGCCTGCTTACATTTCAGCATGCATGGATCCTCTTTGAAGGCTGCTTACAGAGTTTCTGTTTCTGAGAGGAGTGATCAAGTGTAGTTAAATTCTGGGGTAAACAGAGAAACCTTAAAAAGGAGGTCACTGGGTAGTTCCAGGTTGTTGGGGTTTTTTTGTTTGTTTTTGTTTTTAAAGCTTTAAAACTAGACAATAGCCCTTGAAATGTCAAAAGGAAGCTATCCTGGTGGGTTCTGTCCTCCAAACAAAAAGAGGGCATTAACCTCCCCAAGGGATCAATCACTGGGTAAAAACAAAGAGTTGAGAGACAACAACAGCAACATCACAACAACAACAACCAAGTCCCTCTTAAGAATCCAGATGTTTGGGGCTCAGTGGGTTAAGCCTTTGCCTTCAGCTCAGGTCATGATCTCAGGGTCCTGGGATTGAGCCCCGTATCAGGCTCCCTGCTCAGGGGGGAGCCTGCTTCCTCCTCTCACTCTGCCTGCCTCTCTGCCTACTTGTGATCTCGCTCTCTGTCAAATAAATAAATAAATAAAATCTTAAAAAAAAAAAAAAGAATCCAGGTGTTCTGCTGTGAAAAGCAACCTTGCTTTGTTTTCTAGATGAGTGAGCACTGGAAGCAATTTGGCTTCTGTCCTTGCCTGTGCAGAAGGCAGATAGCTAGATATTGGATTAAAGAAGCTTAATCCCAGGTAATTTTCAATTTGGAAATCCATTTTTAACCTCATAATAAGCGTCACCAGCTGTAGTTTCTGTTTTTAGTCAACACTCAGCCAATTGACACATGCTCACCTTTGCCCTCCACATCAGCCATAATTTGAAAACATCGACGTGGCGTCCGCACTGTAGGGCCTTGTCCCCAGTGTCGTAGGACAGGTCGTAGTGTTTATCTTGCTGGAAGAGGTAGGAGGCATGCATCTGGTTGCAACTCTGCATCAATCCCTGGAAGAGAGGAGAAAACTTAGGAAACTCTACTGACTTGATCAAGTACTCCATTAGATTTACATTGTGGTGAAAATTATTAAGGGAAAAAGTTTTTAAAGGGACACCGAATTTCCTGGAGAAAGAAAGCAGGAAGAATCAAGTGTTTAAAATGGGGCCAAGTGGTGCCTGGGTGGCTCAGCTGGTTGAGTGTCTGACTCTTGGTTTCAGCTCAGGTCATGATCTCAGGGTCGTGAGATTGAGCCCCACGTCAGGATCCACATGGAGCCTGCTGAAGATTCTTTCCTTCTGCCCCTCCCACCACTGTTCATGTGCTAGTGCGTGCGTGCATGTGTGTGCACGCTCTCTCTTTCTAAACAAGTGAAAAATAAAATAAAATAAAATGGGACCGATATCTGGACAGTATGAGCTGTTGTGATAGGTCAGTTCTGTGGGATAAATGGCTCAGGGTCAAATGTAACTACAGGTTAACAACAAGGGCATATATGCTTTAACTCTCCGTTTGAGAGAATGCTTGTTTCTCTAGAAACAATCATAATCAGAGCATAATGTTCGTTCTTTGAAGGAACATCCTGCTGTTTTGGTTTTGTTGTAATTAAAATACTTTAGATCCCTTTGGTTCCATAAAATCCTAACAGTGAGATTCTTCTAGTGTTTCATCTGTACTTAGTTCCAGTACTTTATCATTTGGCTGTTAGGGTTTGAGTCCTCTTTGGAAGTCATAGCTTTTAAGATAGTTTATTGTTATTTTTATATTCTGAAATCTAAAACAATAAAGACATTGTTTTTCTGAGATGTCTTAAGTACCCAATCTTTCAAATGCCATGCTCCCCTTTCAAGAGTGGTTACTATTGCATTTTTATACTTGTGGTGGTTAGAGTGGAACGTTTCATTGCCAATGATCATTAATTTGCCCCAGCAGCAGAAGCTTAGTATGGAAAATGGGTGGCAAAGTGACTGAGCTATTCCAAAAAACAGTGAATGAATCATGCTCTGACTAAAAGAGCATTGTCAATCTCCTCACCAGAAACCCCACCACGTTTCAATTTGTCACGAACCGCAGGAAGCCTTCGACTCTTTCATTATCTACGGTATAACTGTGATTTTACAAAAGCTTTGGCACTTGTTGTTCTTTTGCCTTGTGACTCATGACAAGAGAAGAGAAGACTAAAACTTGATCACCTAGCTGAAGTTAGAAGTGAGAATTCTTTAAAAAAAAATGTACTCAATGAAAACATAATGTAATGCAACTAAAATTTAACCGAGTCCTGAAAGAACAGATGGTAGGCACTGAAGCTGGGCTTGACCCTATATTTTGGGCTTCCTTTGCAGTGGAATTCATTGAGAGTGAGAAGAACTAAATAATTATAATAGAGTCATAGAATGACATTGGATTTGAAAAAGAAAATTCACTCGAAGACAAATAAGATTAATAATTGCAACAGGTGCTTCTGTTTTGTTTTGTGGTCACAGAAGCTTGGGATGCAAGCTCGCTCACAAAAAGGTGCCACCGGTCATAAGGCAGATCACCCCAGGGTCTGGAATGGTGGCTAGAGCAGACATGGGATGGGAAAAGCAGCTCAAAACACAGGACCTCCCAAAGGCTGGCCAGCACCAGTCTCACTGTATGAAAGGGTAAAGAAAAGTCATGTTTTTCACATAAAGGGCCTTGATGAGATAATACTCTGATTCCAAGCCATCAAAAAGTTATAGACTGTTATGTGGCCAACTATTTTAAGTACATTAATAATTGCTGTGCTATCAAATAGTTGCTGTGAAAGAAATTCCCAGGGTCAAATAAATTTAGGAAACTCTACATCATAAATTCCTCCTTCAAAGAGAGTTGCAATATATATCAGCATATTAAAGACTCTGATATGCCCTGAGTAAAGAAACTTCCTTTTAACTCTTTAATCTAAAATATCCCAAGTTTTTTTAAACCCAGAACTCTCTTATCACAAAATACTTAATACAGTCCTATACAATGGTATTATTTCTTATGTCTCAATAAGGGACATGCTGCCAGAGTATCATAAACTCTTGGATTTGGAAGGGATCTTAGAGCTTTTATTTTACTCCTTCTCAAGGAAGGAATCTTTTCTATCATTTTACTAGTAAGTGGCTGTCCAATCTCCAATCATTTCCCCTGGTGGTGAATTTATTTCTATGCAAAGCATTCATTGCTTCTGTGGAAGCTTAATTTTTAGAAAAGCTTTCCTCTGATTAACCGGAAGTCAGACCTAAAATCATGGCGTATTCTGATTCGACCACCAAATCAAACCCAGTGCTACTGACCCAGTTCCCCAAAGCTGTGAGGAAAAAATGAATCTTTTCCACTTACGAGTCATTTAAACTGTGAAGGCTGCCATCCTCCAGCCCTTTAAGTTTCTTTTCCTTTTTAAATTAAACATCCTTAGTTATTTCAATCACCCCGCTCCCATGTTCACCAATTGTTTTCCACTGTTTGAACCCTAGCTTGATGGGGTCCCATAAGCAATCTGGCATTGACCTAAGCACTCCAGGCATGGTTTATCCAGAGGACGGTGGGAGACCACAGCCTTCCTCATCCTGACACTCCACTTTTTTTAACCCATTAAAATTTTATGAATATTAAGTTTCTATCGACTCATGGTTGACCCTGCTGAGTACAACCTAACACATTCTATGCCCTTTTCACAAGTAAAATTTAGCTAAACCCATATATCTATGGCTAACTGATTTTCAACAAGGGTGCCAAGACCATTCAATGGAGAAAGAGTAGTCTCTTCAAAAAATGGTAGTGGGAGAATGGGATATCCACATGCAAACTCATATCTCACACCATATGCAAATATTAACTCAAAATGGTTCATAGACTTAAATTTAAGAGCTAAATTTAGCTCTGTTTTCTTGGAGGTGTTGGCAAGGACGTAGAGTAAGTTGGAACTCTCATGCATGCTGGTCAGAAAGTAAAATGGCTCATTCACTTTGGCAGTTCCTCAATAAGGTAAATATAGAATTACCATATGATTCAGCAACTCCATTCCTCCATTGAAAACAGGTCCATCATTTGAAAACAGATAGTCAAACAAATAATCGTACACAAATGCTCAGAGTAGCTCGATTCATAACAGCCAAAAACCAGAATTAACCCAAATGTCCACTGAAGGATGAATGGATAAACAAACTGTGGTATATTCACACAATGGAATATTGTTCAGCCACAAAAGGAATGAAATTTGGGTACGTGCTATGACATAAATGAACCTTGCAAACATTATGCTAAATAAAGTAAGCCAGGCATGCGCGCATGTGTGCGCGCACACACACACACAGTACAATTTAGCCATGTATGAAACATGCCTGTCTTGTCAACTCAAAATAGAACCATCCTATACATGGAAATAAGAACAGGACTTCGGGCGCTTGGGTGGCTCAGTGGGTTGAAGCCGCTGCCTTCGGCTCAGGTCATGATCCCAGGGTCCTGGGATCGAGGCCCGCATCAGGCTCTCTGCTCAGCAGGGAGCCTGCTTCCTCCTCTCTCCTCTCTCTCTGCCTGCCTCTCTGCCTACTTGTGATCTTTCTCTCTGTGTCAAATAAAAAAATAAAATCTTTAAAAAAAAAAAAAAAAAAAGAACAGGACTTCATAATTATCCTTATGAACAATTTCCCCCTTTTTGGATATGGCTCACTGTTCTAGCCTGTGAATCATCCTGTATTCAGATTTTGTCACTACACACATTTACTCTACCAAACTCCACTGGTGGACTGGACCACGAATCAGGAAAGACATACCTCTTCTCTAACCAGGAGAGCTGAGCACTGCAAAGGGACACCCATCATCTTGTGGGGGTTCCATGTCACAGAGTTAGCCCTAAAGGGAAGAAATGGAGTTAAGAGCATGGCACCTACGACGGGCTCAGACTACAAGGTCCTGTCCCAGGACAACAGAGCTTCGAGGTTCTTAGCACTGTTTCTCACACTAAATTTACAAAACAAGACGTGGTCTCTTAAATCTACAACCTTTTCTCTGTCTACAGAGAGAGTAAGTGAGGGTGGGCATCTTCATGTAGCTCCCCCTTAGCTTCCATGGAGGAATTCGGCCAGCCTGCATGTAGTCTGAGAGTCCCTTCGAGTGACCAGGAAGAAGGGCACCAAGCAGTTGAAGCAGCTGTCCTCACATGTCTCTTCGTTCCTGGAGGCACTGCCACAGTGGCCTGGAGCTCAGAGCGATGGCTCATTTCACTGCGTAATTTTGTTCTTCTCACCCATCTTCTTCTTCCTCTTCAAATGATCATTTCATTTTTCATATCTGTCCTTTCATACTAGCTTCTAGCTCATCCCATTTCCATCTCTTCTCTGACCCAGACATGTCCTTCTAAACTACAGGTGGGATATGCTATGGCTCCTATAGCAGTTTCCAAACTCTTTTGTCCAGACACACTTGAGAATTATGATGTTTGTTTTGATGCAGTGGCCAACTTGTCTTTCTAGAGTAGACGCTGCTGAGCCCGACCACTACCCATTACTGAGTTCCCTGTCCTGCCTGTCTCGCAGAGGGGCTGCCTCATAAACACGGCAAAAAGCTGCACAGAGTGATTCAGTGACATGCCCTTAGTTTGTTTGAGAAATGTTGGCAATTTATGAAAAACAGCCCCAGGTTCATTTCAAAATGTTTTGCTGTGAGGTTCAGTCATGTGGCTTCTTTGATTTACTGTAAGTTAGAGAAAGTTGACTGTTTTAAGACATGTCCTTGTGCCCGCCTTTGCCCCTCAAACTTAGCAGACCCCACACAAACTCATTCACTTGCTCCTCCTCATCCTTCCAGATCTGTTCTTTTTCGTGGGTTCTGTGTCTCAGTGCCTCACACTGTCTTCCTCCCACACATACAGCTCTCAAACCGCACTGTGTTAGTAGCATTTTCTTCTTCCTGCTCTCCCGATATCACCCCTTTCAGTTCTAGTTTTATTTTTTTTAACTCTGTATAAAGTGCTTTATTCTGCAGTACTTGATGCTTGTAATTTTTGAGGAAGATGTTTCAGAGAGTACAGCAAGCTAATGCTAGCCGGGGTCAAAGATATCTCCAAAAAAGGTCCCCCGTACTTTCCAACGTATTATATAAGACTGTGAAGTCTGTGAAGGTGGAAAGTCTCTGGAATTTCTTAAAGTATTAGAAAATAAGTCAAAAGAAAGTATTATATACAGAGAGTGTCTAAGCATTCTGTAATATACAAGGCTCTCCGTGTAACTAGACAGCAACTTGTCTATATGTACACACAATGTTTCAGAAACAAGGGAGGTCAACAGAAGCACTGGTTCTTTGAATTACACGTGGTCCCGTAGACGAGCAGTTCCCTGTGATGGTTGATTCTGTTGCTTGGATAAGCCACACTGCTGGGTCCATCCACTAATTTCCCTCCTGGCCGCTACGGCCCCAGTTTGCACCCTTCGTGTCTCCCACCACTGCTACCCCTCGCCTGGACATTCTTGAGAAGTCAGTGGCTTCTACTGGGTCTCTGACCTCCATCTCCTCTGAATCCAGAGCTGTCTCTCCAAAGGGGAGGTGAGATCATAGGACTCGTCTCCTCACACCCCCCACCCACCACCCCCATGTCTACTATGACAGGGACTTTCATTCCCTCTCCTAATCCAAGAATACAATGCTCTCTATGCAAAATAGTGGCTCTTACACAGGGATTCTCAGCTCAGGGATTTACGTTGATCCTGACTTGGCCCTGTGGGCAGGCCCTCCACTGAGATGCCCTGTTGACACTTGTAGACACTCCACGAGCTTCCTAGTCACTGCCGTGAGTCCCTCAGGCTCCATCCAAACTTATCTGGACTTCTCCAAGGACCCTTCCAGACCTCCATGCCCTTGGTCTTCACCTTGAATGTCCATCCTCCACTTCGGTCTGAGGCAGCACCAATGCCCACCCCTGTGTGAAGGCTTCCTTAAATGACCCTGTTTAGCAGGAATCACCCCTTTCTCTGTGCTTTCCAGTCAGCTTACTTGTCTGTTTCTTAAGCCTTTACTTCCTCTGCCTTGAAGTTTAAGCCATCATTGGTTGTCACTCTTCCCTACCAGATTCTGAGCCTTTTGAAAATAGGCTTCACACCATATTCGTCTCTGTGCTCTCACTGGGCCCTGGTGCTGTGCCTTGCATAGGGTAGAGGTTCAGTGACTCCTGAACTGAATTTCTAAACCCTGGCTCTCAGGCCAGGAGTGAGGGCAGTGATTGGTAATATGGAAGAAGTTGTGCCAGGACCTTCAGCTGGGCTGGAAAGCTTTCAGAGGGGGCGACCACAGAGGGAGACTGCAGGTAAGCAGCAGCCTGCTGTGGGAAGGGATTAAAGGAGACAGCTGACAACAGATGGAAGCATACTTGGGAGTATTAGGGCCCTTGGCACACCCTCTCAGCTATGCCGTCTCTAGAAAATCTGACAGAGTTTGCAAGGACGAAAGCTGCTTACTGAGAATTTGGTAGGTACTCACAGGGAATGCCGGGTAGGCTCTGGTTACTTGTGCCATTTTGTTATGAGGATGGCACTCTGGGCACGTGAGCGCCTCTTGATCTGGGGATAAGAATTGACCACTGATTTCCTCCCCTTTGGAGTGAATCCTTGGGAAAATGAATACCCCCCAAGTGAGGCAAATTTTTGTCCCTAAACTCATGCCCATGCCCATTATGCCCAGGCGTTTCCACTGGTTCTATAACCTTATTCACCAAAGACGGGGTGCCTTTTGCTAATAAGTCAGCAAGATGGATAGTCTTGGGCACATAGGTGGCAGTCCTTCATTTTTGGGGACTTCATCTTTGGCTCTTCTACTTCGTAGATTCAGTTGCAATAGGGTTTTAGAATTGTGGCAATTGGAGCAGACTCTATGTTCCATGGTGAATGTTCTAAGCTTTGCTCCGAAATAATATTCTTTAGTACAAAAGTGTGTGGGTGTTTATTTTTCCAAGGCTCAGGGTGGGTAATTTAGTGAGCTTTTAAGTCATCACTGGTGGAGGACGCGCCGGGGCTTTCGGCACTCGGAGTCCCAGGCGGCATTAAAGGTACAATAATAGACGCTTACTTTTTGTGCCAGTCAGAAAGAAACTAAAGAAGAGAAAGTACTGTGGACAGGCCAGCTCTCTCTTGAAAGCACAAAAACTCATTTTTGTTCTGATCATCTGAGCAGGCACCTTCCAAGCTGTCCTTTTTGTTTTTTCTTCCCCTCCCATCGTCTCTCTGTGTAGGGCATTGCCTTCTCCTTAAAGCATCTGGTTTCATAGAGATCTTCATGGCAAAAAGGAACTGGGCATGGGAGAAGCCCCAGAGGACAGGAGGCAGAGGCCAAGACTGGCTCAGGCTGGCTGGGGGCTCTGCCCGCCTTTGGCCTCCTTTGCTAAATGGGAACCTGTCATCAGGGCATTGGTGGGGGGGGCACTCCCCGCCAGCTGCTGACCCCAGCCGGTGGACTCAGGGACAGCTGCCCTGCTGACTGGGGCCTCAGCTGGTCTCTCGAGTCTTCTACAAGCGAGGCAGTGTGCTCCCTGGCCCCTGGGATTCTCTGCATGTGAACAGGCCTGGGCATCACGGAGCCCACTGTGCGCATCCATCCCGGGCTGGCTGCAGGGCCCTGCACTGACAGGTGTGCGCACGAACCATCGGCCTCTCGTCTCATCCCGGAGCAGAAACTGTGCCAAGATGTCTAGCGGCAAAGCTAGTGGGAAACTCTTCCTGGGCAGCATGTGGCTACTTGGCAGGGCATGGTGGGCCCTTGGCAGCCTCTCGGACAAGCTCCGGCTTTCTCAGTTTGTTGGCTGGAGGGTCAGAGCTCACCTCTGCTGTTGACCTGCCAAGGTGTCCTGGGAGAACTGAGGACACCGAGCTTCCTCTGTGCATGGTCAGCAAAACCCGAGGCTGATTTTGCATTCTATAATTTTTTTCCCCTTTTCTCTTGAGACCTGAATATGTTTTATGCTAATCAAATATCACCTCTTTTAAGTTTGGTAGCTTTTCTCAACCATCTACTGCTTAGTCTTTGGGAAAAAAAGCTGTTTGCGGCATCCATCAAAGCTATGTTAAAAAAAAGGAAATCATCATGGGAATGAAACCATGAAAAGAAGCTCTCACAAGTATGTCTTGCTTTCAACTGGCTGCTTTAAACCCCAAACCCATGCTTTCAATGCTGATAAATTATAAGGTGCAAAGTCATTTGTTGGTTTACTTGTAGCAGTGGAAGTTATCCTTTTAGGGATTATGAAAGCTATAGATCTTTTCCCTAGGAAGCTATGACCTGCCAACAGGTTTTAAATAATTTTGGTAGTTGGTTCAGAGATTATAGGAAGGTCATTTCTGAGTCCTCTGGCCAACCACAGACTCCAGGTAGGAATCTCTATTTGAGAAACATTCTGCCTGGGCCACTGTAGAGAGGATTTGATGTCTTTTTGTTATTTACATATAATATTCATGGGTCTATGACCACACAGGTCAAGGCACACAAACACTGCAGAGAATGGGCTCACCTGTGTTCCAAGAGTGCTTGGAAATTGTATGTAACTTGCTTTTCACATTTAGCGTTCACACTTTACATTGTTAACAAGAAAAGTGGGTGTACCTCTCCACGCCGCTCAGTTTCCATTTGTGCTTCCGGGACATCAGTAATCCCCCACCCCAAGCTGCCTGCAAAAGGAAGATCATATAAGGAACAACTCACACTGTGAATCAGGGAAGGAAAAGAAGACTGATAACCACTAAGCAGGGTAACACTGGGATCATGGAAATCTACCTGGTTCAGCCTCACTGAGTAATAGTGGATTAGTAACAGTTTGCAGACAACAGTTTGCAGATCTTTGAACCATACTTTGAGTAATACTGATCTAAGCTTAAATTGCTTCAATTTGTCCTAAATCTTGACTTTTTTTAAATTTGAAAATGTTTTGGTGGGCACATCTTCATTTTAGTGTTACGAGGTCTAGAGTCAAAAACGTTTCAAATATAACTTATCTTCTTAGCTGGCCCAGCTAAGAAACTGGAAATTTGGTGGCCCATACTCCCTAGCAAGCTATCAAGTCTGCTTTCCTCTCCAAATGTACAAATACCTGACTTGAGTTTGAGTCCCCCCGACCCCCACCCCTGGCTTCCTAATGTAACTCGTTTTTGCCTTTTGGATCATTCTTCTAGGGAAGTACAGTCTACGTGTGTGGTTTTGTATGGATGTGCGTAGCTGCATTTCTCCAAGGATGTTATGGGCTGAAGAATCAAGAGCTAAGTGCTCAGCTTGGGTACTGGTCCTAGAAATAAAATATTATCGTGTTGGCGACATTAAGGCAGGTCAGCCTCTGACTTCCTCCAGTCAGTGTTGGGGACTATGTGAGTTGTGTGCTACTTTGTCTCTGCTCTTCAAAAGCTTAAATATCCCCATTCTGAAAATAGGCTCCCAAAGGAAAAAGAGAGAGAGAGAGAGAGAGAGAGAGAGAGAGAGAGAGAAAGAGAAAACAGATTTCATTCCATGAGCCCCAACTGAATAATGTGCAAGGACATTTTCATGGCTGTCCCTATGGGATACTCACATCCACATGCATCCAGATCTTGTACTTTTTGCAAATGTCAGCAATTGCCAAGAGGGGGTCAAATGCACCGTACACGGTGGTCCCAGCTGTGGCACTCACAAGGAAAGGAACAAATCCCTACACAAACAAGAAAGTCCCAAATAATGTCAAATAGGGTGTCAAGGATTTTTTAATGTTTTTTTTTAAGATTTTATTTATTTATTTGTCAGAGAGAGAGCGAGAGAGAGAGCGCGAGCACACAAGCAAGGGGAACAGCAGGCAGAGGAACAGGGGAGAAGCAGACTCCCCACTGAGCAGGGAGCCTGATGGACCATCGACTAGATCCCAGGACCCTGGGATCATGACCTGAGCTGAAGGCAGATGCTTAACCGACTGAGTCACCAAGGAGTTCTGATTTTTTTTTTTTAAAGCTAATAAAAACAGTGGATAGTCTCCCTCTGTCATACATACATCTCCAGTTTTGGAACCATGACAAGAAGTGTTGACTCTTTTGAGCCTGGAAGGATTTTCACTCTCTAGGATCTGAGTTCTCCAGGCCATTCTGTTGGACCTGCCAGTTGTCTTAGGAGAACAGACACTCTGGTTCTCAGGAGAGGCCACACTGAACCCAGAGGGGAGGAAGATTTATGGTGCCCCCAAGCCATTTACATATTCCAGGTAGATATTCTCCCCCCTTTGTTCTAGTCTTCCTTTTTGCTCACTTTCTAATCTTCCTTTTACATAACAGTGCCCTAGAGTGAGCAGGAAAAAGAATAAGGAGAAGGAAATCCAACCAGCCCATTATTCCTATTTGGAAAACCCTGAGATCATTTATTTGGGATGCCTTAGAGGAAGGGGTTTGGGTGGAACCAGATAATAAGCCATGAAGTAGTCCTCAGTCTGTCTGGCCCTGGCTAAATGATAATTGCTAGAAGCTAGTAGAAGAATGCCTCAAACAGAATGAACAGAGCTGTGATATGACAGGATGTCAGAGTCAGTCTTTAGGTGGCAGCAAAGGTTTAATCTTGTGGTTTACAACACTAGCAGTAGTTCAAATACAGGAACAAGGGGAACCTCCTGCTGCCACTTTGTAGGAAAAAAATAAAAGGCAGACGAAAAGAAATAATTATTCCTAAGTGGATAATAATAAAATGCACAGTCTGTTGTTGAACTAGGAACTGTAGGTCCTATCCACGAAAAATTACACTGAGGGAATTCTACAAACAAGCTCTCTGGTTTGCAAACCACCCAGTGATAGAAATGGCTTTCTAGAGCTTTGTGGGAATCTTTCGCAGGTCTCCAGAACTTGCTGCTTCTAAGACTTCTAAATTGCTTGCCAGAAAAGAGGATACTTGGAGAGCCGATCATAATCATATTCCTAGGCAGGAAAAATTGGCCCCTTTCAAATAACCACACCACGGTAACTCATGCTGCACTGGTATTGTGATATTTTTCACTTGTAAAAATGATCTTTTGAATGTATGTCTGTTTAATACCAACTCAACACATAAAAAGACAAATGCTTTAGAAACTCCTACAGCATCACCCTGTATAGTATCACAGGGTATATTATTTAAACAGTAACTTAGATCTTTCCAAAGCAGAAGCTGCAACTCAGAGAAATAAATAATGACCAGATGCAAAAATGCCATATGCTCAGTAAAGCTGAGAGGTTGCGAATTGAGTCCTCTTTTCAAAACAAAACCAAGGTGGCAGCACCTGGGTGGCTAAGTTGGTACTCGGGTCAGGATCTCAGGGTTGTGAGATCCAGCCCCTTGTTGGGCTCTGCACTGGGTGTGGAACTTGCTTGGGTTTCTCTCTCTCCCTTTCCCTCTGCCCCCCACTACAGCCCCACCCAAACCCCCCAAAACAAACAACAAACAAAAAAACCCAAACCAAAGCGTGTTCTCGACTGGATGGAAACAGAAATATGTACCCTTAACTTGTTATGGGCTAGATAAATCTCCCTACAAACACTTACTTTTTGTTTGGCTTCAAGGATCCTTCTTTCAAGATCGGATGGGATCATTTTCCCCCTGAAAGGAAAAATAAATACATCAGAGGCTTGCTTCAAATAGTTTATACTTTGTTGTCTTTACAAACAGCCACATCAGGGTAAAAGGTCAACCCTAAATGATCAGTTAAAACAACTCATTGTCTGTTTCCAGGAAGAAATGCCCTTCCTCCCTGAACGACGCAGGATGTAATTTCTGACATATTTAAGAGCCTTCTGAGCACGCTGTGCTGTTAGAACAGTCACATAGTCCTCTGGGCTACACAGAACCTGCTTTTGGGTCATCCCCCTAACTCGGTTAAAACGAGCCTGCTTTGGCGTTAGACACTTGGCAATGAAAGGACAGTGCAAAAAAGAAAATTGTATTCCCAATCTTTGAATGAATGGAGCTGCAATTTCACATATAGATGACATGCCAAGAAGAGAAATCCATTCTGAAACAACTGAATGAAAATATTAAGTAAAAAAGCTATGTAATTACATTCTAAGTGCTAAAAGCCTAGAGCCAGCCAGGAAAACATGGGCTCAAATTTCAAACATTTAGATACATGGACTTTAGAAAAAGAAACATCCTTTCTTTTCTCTCTGAAATATTTCTTTCCTAAAATAAAAACAGATAATTCTTGGCTAATTATAAAACCCCATTATTATAATAATCAAAAGAGTTGGTTTCTATAAGAAGCTAGATGTAGCTAGATGTGTGATCTTAGCCAAGAGACTTGATTTCTCTGTGCCTCTCGTTACTGTTCCTGGAACATAGTGATAATAATACTACTTATGGAGTTATGAGGTTTAAATGACTTAATAAATGCAAAAGGATTTTAAAAGTCCTCGGCATGTGGGAAGCATTCCATAATTGTTAACTTTTATTGTTGAGATCATTATGTATTATGACATACATACCCCAAGACTTTGGGGAGAAAAATAGGGAAAGGACTGAGTAGTTGCATGGTGCCAGGAGAAATAAATTCTTTAAATTAAAATAGCTCTCTTGAGGTTGCTAAACTGGCTTAACTTTTCACATTGGGGTCATTGATCTAGGTTTTTAAAAGGCAATTTGGAAAAATAAATTATGGGCAGGAGGTTGTCACAATAAATGGCTGGGAAATGCTATTGGCATTTAGGGAGAAGTGGGTGGGGGTTTTGGTATTTGTTGCTAGGTCAATAATCCATTCCTGGCTGTCCCTGTGACTTTAGGTATAGAGCAAGCATTGGGCTACTTCATTATATCCTTTAAGCTTAACATACGGAAATTTGTTATTTTTTTATGACTTACTTTCCTAACACCTATTTCATAAAAATAATTTGGGCATTATATAGTAAGTTTTATTTTCTGCGATTTTCATTCCAGGCTCATAAAGGAGGCACTGCAAAATAGTTGGCATATAAAGCAGACATTAGGGCTGAAAGCCTTAAGAACCACTAATTTATGTGAAGCCGTTTTCCAAAGGAAGACAGTTAAAACACAATTATCTGGCAACAGTAATGGACAAGTTACCAGTGATTAGTCAGGCTGGGCTGGAACAAAGGACAGTGAACGTATATTTGGTGCTAAGGGCACGATTCTGGTTGGAGCAGCCCACCTCTGGGGAACTTTGGGGAGATGGAGCTTCTGAAGGAGGAACAGAGGGAAGGGCAAGACAGGGGAGTGGGGTGGGGACAAGGAGTTCACTCCCTACACTTCTCCCTACACTTAACAGCTCTGGCCAGTGGTGGGGGGGGAGGGGTAGGAAGGCATCCCATGAAGCAGTGATCTTCTGTCTCTAGATCAAGCTATGCTCAAACACCTTGCTTCAGCACTGATATAAAGAATATGTGCAGACTTCAAAAGAAATTTGGGTATCGTAGTCATCTTTTACATCAAGTTTTCGGCACATTTAAATTGCCTTTGTATTTTTCTAGGTAAACGTGGAAGCTGAGGATTCTCAAAAACAGTTTGCAAATCCCCAATTTCCCCTAGGTTTTTTGTTTGTTTGTTTGTTTGTTTTTTGCCCCAGGGGTACAGGTCTGTGAATCATCAGGCTTACACCTTTCACAGCACTCACCATAGCACATACCCTCCCCAAAGTCCATAACCCATCCACCCTATCCCTACCCTCCCACCCCCCAGTAACCCTCAGTTTGTTTTGTGAGATTAAGAGTCTCTTATGGTTTGTCTTCTTCCCGATCCCTAGTTTTCCACGTGCCAAGGAGAGTAAAACACTCTCTTTCGGAGAGTTTTGGGTGACAGGTTTGAGAGCTGCGATTTGCTCATCTGATCACACCCATATGTTTTGTTAAGCTTAGGCAGTAAGGTGTCACCAAGAAGTCACAGATTAGGGTACATTATAATTGGAAGGGGTTGAAGATCTGTTTCCAGTCTAATTGTCTCATTTTTCAAATTAGGATGTGGCCAAGAGAAGTGACATGACTGCCCGAGATCAAATGTTGGTAAGAGGTTGATTGTAACTAGACATAAAATACCAAGCTTCTTAGAAGAGCCAAACAGATAGGAAACCTGTTTAGAAAGATTGGAATCTTTTAAGATAAGATAAATCCTTGCAGATAATATCTGACTTTCCTGGATCAGAGGTATCATTCAAGCATGCCAAGGAAAACAGTAATGAACAGTCTGTTCCATTTCCTTATCAGAGTTTTGGGATGGGCTGGTAAAATAATCAAGTTCAGGCAGAAAGCAACTGTTGTGGCTCTTGACAGGGAAGGTTCCAGCCTTTTATAGGCACTCTGCTTAAGATAACCTGTTTTATCCACTTGGGAGCCCAGAGCCTGAAGGTGACCAACATTTGTTGGAGGTTATGTGAGTAGAAGGCAGAAGTTTAACTCATGGATGATACTAATTTGGTTACTTTACCTTAATGGTAAAGTAATGACTGGCCAGACAGCTAGTATGGGGGCCTCTGGCGGCAAAACTTTTCATCTGTTTATCTTAGAATTCACTGAATTACTTTAGAACAATGGTTCTTAAAATTTAGTGTGCATAAAAATCACTTGCGTGTGCCTTTAAAATGCAGATTCCTTGGTCCCGCTCTTAGGGATTTTGATTCACGAGGTCGATTATAGGGCCCAGGAATTAATTCCTTCCATGAATATGTATTGAGCGCTTACTAGGTGCCACACACTGTTGGGGGTACTGGGATACCAGGGGGAACAGGCCAGTTTCTACTCTTCGGGGCTTCCATGCTAACAAGAGAAACAAATGATCACACAGTCAAATAGATAGACAGGCACAGGAATCTGCCTTTCTAACAAGTCCCCCAGAGCATTCTAACCTGGATCCACATGTTGGGAAAGAATTGCTTTGGAGATGGAAATTTTAGCCTGGTAGGCATTGAAACAATTGCATGACAGACTAGCCAAGGACCATTCATATGACCTATGGTTTTGAGCCATCATGGCCATAGGGCAGCAAGCAGAAGGAGCTCCAGATACGGATCGTACATTCCCTACCAGTCCCTGTGCTGCAGGGTGAGAGAACATCTGGGTGACAACCAGCAGGGTCCTCTGAGGACTAGAAGCTGTCTGGCCAGGCCTGGAATTTCCAGACCAACATCTCTTGGTGCAGGGAGGCTCTGAGTGGCAGTTGTTGCATTCTGTAGGTCAAAGTATCTCCAGAGCAAAAAATGTATATCTTTAATGTTTGCACGTCTGAGCCTTTAGGCGCACAATGTAGTGACAGGTGCTTTGTAATGCTGTTCTCTGGTAGTTGTTAGTGCTTATGAAAGGACTGCCATGGAAGTGGGCACTGTTGAACCAGACTTCTGCCTTGGATGTGGCTGCTTTACATTGAGATTCCTGATTTTGCAGTAGTCTTTAAAAATGCACATAATGCTATGGGGTCAGATGTCACAAAGTTTCCTGGGTAAAATCCCACCTTGGCAGCTAGAGGTGCCAACAGGAAATCTTGTGGGAATAAGCTAAAGTGGATTTGGGGCCCAGACTTATGAAGGAGAAAGCGAGCTTACCAACAGAAGAATGTTTACTAGAGGGTTCCTATCTCTAGGCAGGCATCCTAATAGTCACAAAGCAGGTGCCGGAGCCATTGGTGACCCTGCTCATTGGCCCTGATGAAACCACAGTAATTCTACCAGTTTCTGAAGTGCATAGAGCTTGTTTCTGTTTGCAGAGATGTGTGCGAAGAAGAATGGATGTGTCTTACTCCATGATCTCTGACCCTCCTGCCAACACTTCGCAAAGGTTATTGTTCAGACCTTGCACACAAGGAAACGGAGGCTCAGGGAAGCAGGTGGATGTGGCTGAAACTCAGATCATGGAGACAGAATCACCAGGTTCTTGTCCCAGGTCCTAGGTTCATTGTGTGTCCTTTAAGAATTGAGTTCTTGGGCGCCTGGGTGGCTCAGTGGGTTAAAGCCTCTGCTTTCGGCTCAGGTCATGATCTCAGCGTCCTGGAATCGAGGCCCGCATCGGGCTCTCTGCTCAGCAGGGAGCCTGCTTCCTCCTCTCCCTGTCTCTCTGCCTACTTGTAATCTCTCTCTCTGTGTCAAATAAATAAATAAAATCTTAAAAAAAAAAAAAAAAGAATTGAGTTCTTCCTCGGGCTCATTCATAAAACGATGACAATAGTACCTCCCTCACAAGGTTTCCGTGAGGATTAAATGAGATCATAAATAGAAGACACTATAAAGCACTGAGTGTAGAACTCTGCCTACATATAGTAACCGCTCAGTACATATGACGTGGTCTCACCGTTGTCATTACTAGCAGTGGTTCTAGTGCTGTATGACCCGCCGGGTGTCACACAGCGGGTAGGGGGCAGACTGCAAACCTAGAGCTGTCTTATATCGGAATGTAGGCTCTTAGCAGCGTACAACAGATGTCTTTCAAAGCATGTATGGGGTTCAAATAAAATACTTGCCTATCTGGAAGGTTGAGTTCTAGAACTGCAGTGATGTATGTAGGGTCTTTGGAAGCCCCTCGAAGTGAGTAGTTCTTTGATCCTGATTCTGTTGGATATTAGCACTGTTTAGTAAAATAAAAACTTACCACCTCCTACCAAAATATTTTGCTCCATCATCCGTTGATGATATTGTTCCTTCTAACATAGTATCTAAATGCTAGAGGAGTAAACAAAATTGGACCGTTTTTCGGGTTTGTTTTTTGAAGTAAGGAGAAAGCAAAATTATTTCTTTAACATAGATTTTTATATAGGGATTGTAAGGGGAACTCATGGACCCAAGCCAGTTTTCAAATTGCCCAGACTGTGTGGTGACTTGAAAATTTCCCAGGCTGATGAGGGAAACAACTGCTGCTGGAAGTGTGGAGCAGCGGGGAGACTTACAAGAGCGGTCTCCTGGGGCCAGAGCTCCCCGTGTCTCCACATGCCTGCTGCCCCTCTGGGTAACCTATCCTAGGACATGCCCGGAAGACAGACGAGCAAACAAAAATCCAAACAGACCATTCAGGAAGTACTTGTATTACAAAACCAAACCCTCTGACGACATTTTTTTTTTTACCATAATTAGAAACAGTGAACTTCTTCAGTTCCTTTAATAGGTAGTTTGATTTGGAAAAAGAATTTTAACTTTAACAGATAACCACATTTTTCTCTTTTAAGATTTGTTTTCCAGTAGACACAACGGGATCACCTCGCCGGGAGAGAGGAACAGGACATTTTGAGTGATTTTTGTATCGAATTCTAGTAATTTTTTTAAAATTACTTTCTCCAAACGCATTTAATTCACACAAACACATACACACACTCTGACTCACTATACAGCAATCCAAGTGATATGCAACCAAGGAGGCCAGCCGTGATGTGGTTAGGAGCTACTTTCGTTTTCACACGAAACCTCTGGATTGCTGCTGTTGGGGGCCAGCATTGAAGCTCACAGGGGAGTATGTGACAAAGGAAATTGTCCATGGGCAAGAAGGTGTCCTGGCCATCTCTCATCACTGCCTCAACTTCCCCAAACTGCCACTCTTTCCTGAACATACTAATAGAGAAAAGAAGGAGATTATGATAAAAAGTTCAATTCACCCTGTGAGAAAGCATACTTGACTTACTCTAAATAACTTTTGAGTCAGGGAGGAAATCAAAAGTGCAATTACAGAACATTAAAAATTAATGACATGGGAATACTGCATGTAAAAATATGAGAAGAACCCTAAATCATCCTTGGAGGAAAATGAATAGCCTGACATGTTTTTAAAATTAAATAACAGAGAATAAAAACAACTAAATATTTAACCCAAGAAGCTAGGAAAATGAAAACAGTGTAGGCAGAGAGAATGAATGAATTTCTCAATGACTTAGAAACTTTATAATGTAGACTGAATTAATAAATTCAAAAGCTGGTATATTGAAAAGATCAGTGAATAGACAAATACCTGATTAGTTCAGTAAAGACAGAAAATGTAACATTTGAAATAAGAGAGGAGGCTATGGAAAAAGATATTTTAGTATTATAAAAATTTCTATATAGAGCTTTGTGCTAACCTTAAAATTTTTGAGGAAATAGATAATTTCCCCCTACTAAAATGTAAATTAGGGCACCTGTGTGGCTCAGTGGGTTAAAGCCTCTGCCTTAAGCTCAGGTCATGATCTCAGCGTCCTGGGATCGAGGCCCACAATGGACTCCCTGCTTGGCAAGGAGCCTGCTTCCTCCTCTCTCTCTGCCTGCCTCTCAGCCTACTTGTGATCTCTCCCTCTCTCTCTGACAAATAAATAAATAAAATCTTTAAAAAAATGTAAATTAAAAGCAGTGATTCAAGAATATATGGAAAATTTGAAAAAAACTAATAATCAAGGAGTGGGAAAAAAGTTATTAAAACAACCCCCCAGGGGCGCCTGGGTAGCTCAGTCGTTAAGCATCTGCCTTCAGACGCTCAGGTTAGGATCCCAGGGTCCTGGATCGAGCCACAGATTGGTCTCCCCGCTCCTCGGGAAGCCTGCTTCTCCCTCTCACCTGCTTGGATTCCCTCTCTTGCTGTCTCTCTCTCTCTGTCAAATAAATCAATAAAATCTTAAAAACAAAACAAAACAAAACAAAATTACAGACCCAGATGTTTTAATAGTGAATTTTAACAAGTCTATTATTGGCAGATAATGCCCTCCAAACTCTCATAGAGAAGACGATGGGAAGGATGCAAAAAAAGATTTGAATAAATGGAGAGACACATGTTCTTTGATGAGAAAACTCAACTTTGCAAATACATACATTTGATCTCTAAATGTAACACAATTCCAACTGGCTCCCCACTGGGAGTTTTAGGGGAACGGGAATCTGAGAAAATAATTCTAAAGTACACCTGGATGAAAACCTAATTAAGAATATTCAATTAAAAAGAGGGCAGGGGTCATATTTTTCTCTACTAGAATGTAGAACATATTATAACACTATAGTGATTTAAAGTATGGCAATTGAGCCTAAATAAGCAAATCAGTGGAACAAAAATAGAAGACTAGAAGTGATTAAAGCATTTTGCTTGATCACACATGGTGTTGGGACAACATTTGGCAAAAACTAAGTGGATAAAAAAATAAAAAATAATTATGTATCTCTCAAACACCACAGATCAAAAGGACACCAGAGGTAGAAAATGCATAATTGATGATAGCCCTATCAAAAAATGGAATATTTTTATAAATACCAAAAATAAAATTAAAAGCAAATGATACATTTTGGAAAACATTTACAACATATATGACAAAAAGGGCTTTGTGTTCTTTTTCAACTGTGAATGACATTAAATGTTCAACTTTGCGAATTATTGAAAATGAAAATATAAATAATTTAAAAATGTTTCTACTCATCAAATTGACACAGTTCACTTAAGGTTTTAGTTCCTAGGATTAGTAAGAACATGGGTGAGCAGTCACCCCAGTATACTGCTTGGGGGAAGTATTAATTGGCTGGTTCTTTTCTGAAGGGCAACATGCCAGCAAGTATCCTAACTCTTAGTGCAGACATAGTCTGGGGCTCAGAAATTCTATTTTTAAGAATTTATCCTAAGAAAATAATATAAGTTTGTGTGCAAATATTTAGCCACACTGGTATTTATATTAGCAATTTTTTAAATAGTAAAAACTTAGAGTAGCTTAACTGTCTAACAACAGACTTGTTTAGTGATATAAATTCTAAACAATCAGTTATTAAATAGTAATTTAAAATTGTATTGGAGAATTCTAATGACATGAAAGTTGCCCGTAATATTTTATTATATAAAAAATAAGTTTCTAATCAGTAGGTTTTGTGTTTAAATATAGATAATGTATTTGGAACTATATGCATCAAAGAATTATGAGAGATTACGTCTAAGTCCTCCTATTTACCTGTTTTTCTACAATGAATATGTGCTGTTTCTGGAAAGAATGTATTATAAGAAAATAATGTTATAATTGTAAGAAAATAAGAAAAGAATACTATGTTTGTTTTTTATAAAAAGAATGGACTATCCCTTACCTAACACCAAATACAAATATTAACCCCAAATTGGTCAAGACCTGAATGTAAGAGCTGAAACTATAAAACTCTTAGAAGAAAACACAGGGCAAAAGCTTCATGACATTGGATTTGGCAATGGATATTTTCATGGACATGATGCAAAAGGAACAAGCAACAAAAGGAAAAATGGACAAATTAGGCTTCATAAAAATGAAAAACTCTCATGCGTTAAAAGACACTATTAACAGAATAAAAATCTTCCCACATAATGGAAGAGAGTATTTACAAATTTTTGCAAAATCTGATAAAGGATTAAATCCCAAATATATAAAACACTCCTTAAATTCAACAACAAAAAACAAACAACCCAATTCAAAGATGACCAAATGGACCTAAGAGGCACAGATAGAACATTCCATCCAACAGCAGCAGATCCACATTCTTCTCAAGTGCACGTGGACATTCTTCTTTAGAATAGATCATAAGCTAGACCACAAAAAAAAAATTTAACAAATTTAAGAAGAACTGAAATTATATCAACTGTCTTTTACAACCACAGTGGTATGAAACCAGAAATCAGTTAACAGGAGGAAAATTGGAAAAATCATAAATATGTATAAGTTGAGAAACACAATCCTGAACGACCAATAAGTCAAAGAAGAAATAAAAAAAACAAAAAGTATCTTTAGACAGATAAAAATAAAAATACAAAATAACAAAACTTATGAGATGCAGCAAAGCAGTTCTAAGAGGAAAGTTTATAGTGATAAATGGCTACATTACCAAAAAAAGCAAGGTCTCAAAATATTTAACTTTATATCTCAAGGAACTAGAAAAGAAAGAACAAACTAAGCCCAAAGTTAGCAGAAGGAAGGAAATAATAAAGATTAGAGCAGAAATAAATGGAGACAATGGAAAAGATCAACAAAATTAATATCTGGCTTTTGAAAAATATAAACAAAATTGACAGAAACTTTAGTTGGAAACTAAAGGGAGAACTCAAATAAAATTAAAAAGGAAAAAGGAAACATTGCAATTCATTCCACATAAATACAAAAAATCGTAAGAGACTACTTAAAAAATAGTATGCCAACAAATTGGGTTTGTTGTAGAACAAGTGAATAAATTTGTTTGTTGTAGAAAAAGTGAATAAATTCACAGAAACATGTAACCTACTGAGACTGAATCATGAAGAAGTAGAATTTCTGAAGGGACCAATAATGAGTGAAGAGATGAAAGGAGTAAACAACAACCTCCAACAAAGACAGAACCAGAGGGCTTCATAAGTAAATTCTACCAAATATTTAAGGGATTAATACCAATCTTTCCCAAACTCTCCTAAAAAACTGAAGAGGAGGAAACATTTCCAAACTCATTTTATGAGACCAGCATTACCCTCATACCAAAGCCAGATGAGAACACAATAAGAAAAGAAAATTATAGGCCAATATCTCTGAAGAATATAGATGTAAAAATTCTCATTAAATACTAGCAAACCAAATTCAGTAATATATTAAAAGGATATACACAATAATCAAGTGGGATTTATCTCTGGGATGCAAGGATGGTTCAACATCTGCAAATCAATCAATTTGACACACCACATTAATAGAATGAAGGACAGAAATCATATGATTATCTCAATAGATACAGAAAAAGCATTTAATAAAATTCAACATCCTTTCATGATAAAAAATTGTCAACAAACTGGGGTTAGAGGGAAACTATCTCAACATAATAAAGGCCATATATGACAATCCCATAAGTAACATTATACTCAATGATTAAAAGCTGAAAGATTTTCCTTTAAGATTGGGAAGAAGGCAAGAGTGCCCACTCTTACCACTTCTATTCAACATAGTACTGGAAGACCTAGCCAGAGAAAGAGAGAGAGAGAGAAAAAGACATTCAAATTGGAAAGTAAGAAGTTAAATCGTCTGTGTTGCAGAAGACATGATCTTATATATAGAAAGCCCTAAAGACTCTACAAAACAACAACAACAGCAACCTGTTAGAACTAATAAATTCGGGTGCCTGGGTGGCTCAGTGGGTTAAAGCCGCTGCCTTCGGCTCAGGTCATGATCCCAGGGTCCTGGGATCGAGGCCCACATCGGGCTCTCTGCTCAGCAGGGAGCCTGCTTCCTCCTCTCTCCTCTCTCTGCCTACTTGTAATCTCTCTCTCTGTGTCAAGTGAATAAATAAAATCTTTAAAAAAAAAAAAAAAGAACTAATAAATTCAATAAAGTTGCAGGATATGAAATTAACATAAAAAATCAATCCCATTTATAGTGGCATGAAAAAGAATTAAATACTTAGAAATAAATTTAACTAAGGAGATAAAAGATTTGTACACTAAAAATGATAAGATATTAATGGAAGAAGACACCCATAAATGGAAAGATGTTCTGTGTTCATGGATTGGAAGAATTAATATTGTTAAAATGGACATACTACCCCAAATCATCTACATATTCCATGCAATCCCTATCAAAATTCAAATGGCATTTTCCACAGAAATAAAAAAAAACCTATCCAAATAGAAGAAAACTTATATGGAACGACAAAAGAGCTCAAATAGCCAAAGCAATCTTGTGAAAGAAGAACAAATCTGGAGGCATCACACTTCCTGATTTCAAACTGTATCACGAAGATACTGTAATCAAAACCGTATGGTTCTAGCATCATATAGATACATAGACCAATGAAACAGAATAGAGAGCCCAGAAATAAACCCATGCATGTGCAGCCAAATGATCTTGGACAAAAGTGTCAAAAATACCTAATGGGGAGAGGATAGGCTCTTCAACAATTGATGCTGGGAAAACTGGACAGCCACATGCAGGGGGAAAAAAATGGAGCACTATCTTACACCAACTGCAAAAATTAACACAAGACAGATTAGTGACTTGATTGTAAAACCTGAAACCATAAAACTCCTAGAAGAAAACATAAGTGGTAAGTTCCTTGACATCAGTCTTATCTATACTTTTTTTGGATTTAACACCAAAAGCAAAGGCAACAAAAGCAAAAATAAACAAAGGGGACTACATCAAACTAAAACACTTCTGCACAGCAAAATAATCAGCAAAATGAAAAGGCAATGTATGAGACAGGAGAAAATATTTGTAAACCATATACCTGATAAAGGATTAATATCCAAATTATATAAAGAACTCCTACAAGTCAATAGCAAAACCCAAATAACCTGATTAAAAAATGGGCAAAGGAACTGAATAGATATTTTTCCAAAGAAGACATACAAATAAAAGGCATATGAAAAGGTGTTCGACGTCACTAACCATCAGAGAAATGCAAAGCAAAACCACAGTGAGATATCACCATGCGCCTGTTAGGATGACTCTTACAAAAAGACATGAATAATACATGTTGGTTTGGGTGTGGAGAAAAGGGAACCCTTGTACACTGTTGGTGGGAAGGTAAACTGGTGCAGCCACTGTGGGAAAGGGTATGGAGACTCCTCAAAAATGAAAAGTAGAACTACTATATGATTCGTGAATCCCACTTCTTGGTAAATCCAAAGGAAATGAAATTAGTATTGCACAGAGATATCTGTACTCCCATCTTCACTGCAGCATTTTTCCCAATAGGCAAGATTAGGAAACAATCTGAGAGTCAATTAATGAATGAATGGATAAAGAGGTGTGATACACACACAAATACACACACACACACACACACACACACACACACAGAGGAATATTATTCAACCATAAAAAGAAGGGAATCTGTGACCACATGGATGAACCTGGCAGATATTATGCTAAGCGAAATAAACATTTTTTTCTGAGGACAGAAAGACAAATACTGTATGATTTTACTTATATGTAGAATTGAGAAAAGTCAAATTCATAGAAGCAGAGAGTAGAATGATGATTGCCAGGGACTGCTGGGTGGGAGATATTGGGAAATATTGCTCAAAGAGCATAAACTTTCAGTTATGAGTAAGTTCCAGGGATCTAATGTGCAGCATGATGATTTAATTAATAATGTTGTTTTGTATACTTGAAGTCAGCTAAGAGAGTGGCTCTTAAGACCTCTCGCCACGTCCACCTCTCCTCACAAATGGTAACTGTCTGAAGTGATAGATATGTTAATTAGCTTGATTGTGGCAATCATTTCACAGTGCATGTATATGTATCTCATGGCATCATATTGTACACCTTAGATGTATACAATTTCTATTTGTCAATTAGATCTTAATGCCAGAAATATATAACTTCAAAAAAGTAAAAATTAACAGGTGAAATTATTTTTTAAGGTGGTCAAAGGACTTGGATAGATGTTTCTCCAAAAAAGATGTACAAATGGCTAATAAGCACATGAAAAGGTGCTCAACATCACTAATCACTAGATGTAAATCAAAACCACAATGAAATACCACCTCATACCCATTAGAATGGCTATTATTTAAAAAAAAAACAACCCAGGATATAGCAAACGTTGGCAAGGACATGGAGAAATTGGAATGCTTATGCACTGTTAGTGGAAATGTCAAATAGTGCAGCCACTACAGAAAATAGTATGTTAGTTCCTCAAAAAATTAAAAATAGTATTACCACGTGACCTGTCAATTCCACTTCTGAGTATATACCCAAAAGAATGAAAAGCAAGGCTCAAAGAGATATTTGCACACCCATGGCCAGAGCAACACTGTTCACAACAGCTAAAATGTGGAAGCAACCCAAGTGGTATATACATACAATGAAATATTCTTCAGTCCTAGAAAGGAAGGAACCGATGACATTTGCTTCAACATGGATGAACCTTGAGGACATTATGCGAAGTGAAATAGGTCAATCAATCACAAAAAGACAAGAGAGTCAGGTGCCTAGATTGGTCGAATTCATAGAGGCACAAAGTAGAATGTGGCCGCCAGGGGGGAAGAGAGAGCGGAGAATGGGGAATGGGGAGTTTTTGTTGAATTGTGAGTTTCCATCTTGCAAGATGAAAAGACTTTTGGAGATGGATAGTGCTGACGGTTGCACAACAACAGGAATGTCCTTCATATCACTGAACTGTATACTTAAAAATGGTTAAGATGTTAAATTTTATGTGTATTTGACCACAATTTAAAAATTGGGAAAGAAGACAAAGGACCATATTTGACTGGTAAACACCAGGAGTTCTCTTCTGAGTCCAAGCCCCGATTCTTCACTTCCCAGGTGATGACAGACATGCTGCCTCTCTACCAGGGTTATAAATCAAACAGGGAAAGGTGAACTCACCATAGTCCTTAGGACTAATTATGTACATAGAAACTCTTCACAAACCGTGTCGGCACCAGGTAAATGTGAGCGGATATACTTTTCTGTGTCTCTAATAAGTGAATTAATTAGGTCAATTGTGTAAACTGCTTGTGAGTCTGCCTGGCACATAATAAACACTCACTAAGTGTCAGCTATTCTTATTTTATAATCCTTCCTGATACAGGACATAATGAAACACATACACCTCAACACCACTGAGTTCTCTGCATCTAAACCCATAGGAAATAAGACTCTCAAAGGACTTACCCCAGTCCTGCTCAATAATAATTGATTCAGGGTCTCTGGGAAGTCTATCCTATTACAGTGCACTCAACAGCTCCCCAAGGATCTGAAAGAGTTAATTAGCTTCTCTAACCACTTTCACACTCTGGCCACAATTGAGCTAATTTAATAAGAGAGTATAATGACCCCAGATTATTTATACTTTCAATTGTTTAAATTGACTGAATGATGAAGCGTGATATTTAACAACCACAAGGAAATATTATCTGACTGTAATTTGTAAAGCTAAGAGACAGGTTAAACTAAAAAACTAAAATTTATACAAAAACATGTGTTCATTTTGTGGTATTACAAGTATTAATCAAAATACCTAACAGAGATCTCGTATTCCATGGGATATAGGAAGGCCAGTGACTCTTCCAGTCTTCTGCTAACCAGGTACCATGTATTTTGCTCAGATTTGTTTTCTCTAAGGTTTTATAGCAATTTAGATAATTTAAAGGAAACTCTGAAGGGAGGAGTAAGAGATGGAAATTGGGGAGAGAGTGGCAGAGAGTGCTAGAGAGAATTAATTTCTCAAAGCACCTGTGAGTCCATAGTGATGGTAAATACATCACATACACATGGAGGGGGGAAGGTCTTCCTTACAGTAGTAGAGTGACAGGAACAAATACAGAGAGAAGAAATGATACAGTTAGAACATCATATTTTGCAACCATCATCATCATAATTCAGGCCAGAATCTTCAATGGATGCTAAACTGGTGAATGAATGTTTTAGGAGGAACAGAATCTCTATATAGTCTCAAAGCATCGCCTATAAGATAAACCTCAAAGTAGGGAGCAGTCATTTTACAGGGGAGAAATCTGGCAGACACTATATTAACCAAATGGTTAATGATGACATTGCTAATAATATGACAATCCTCTTGAGGAGGAATGACTGAGAAAGACAAGGATCACCTCCCTGGAATTCCTGCCTAAAATGCATTGCCTGAATCTAACCATGGAGAAATATGAGACAAACGCAAATTAAGAGATCTTCTACAAAAAAAAATACACTCTTCAAAAATATCAATGTCATGCAAGACAAAGGAAGGATGAGAAAATGTTCCAGACGAAAGGAAACTAAAGAGACATGACAACTGAAAGTAATGTGTGGTCCTGGACTGGGAAAAAAATAGCTCTAAAGAATATTATTGGGATATGGGTGCCTGGGTGGCTCAGTGGGTTAAAGCCTCTGCCTTTGGCTCAGGTCATGATCTCAGGGTCCTGGGATCGAGTCCCACATCGGGCTCTCTGCTCAGCAGGGAGCCTGCTTCCTCCTCTCTCTGCCTGACTCTCTGCCTACATATGATCTCTCTTTCTCTCTGTCAAATAAATAAATAAAAATCTTAAAAAAAAGAATATTATTGGGATAATTGACGAAATTTGAATAAGGTGTATATTGATTAAATAATAGTCGTGTCAATGTCAGATCTGATTTTGATCATTATACTGTGATTATATAAGTGAGTATCTTTGTTCTTAGGAAATGCACATTGAAGTCTTAAGGGGCAAAGGGTATGATGTCTGCAAGGAATTCTTAATTGGTTTAGAAAAAACTATCTATAATACACATATAATTTGTATTTGCAATATTATAATATTCATTACATTCAAGAGATAATACTGAATTATGTACATAGAGAGAAAAAGAACTCTAAAGATGTATATCAAAACTCAAAATGGATTAAAGACCTAAATTTGAGATCTGAAACCATAAAAATCCTGGAAGAGAACACAGGCAGTAATTTCTCTGACATTGGTCATAGCACCGCTTTTTCTAGATATGTCTCCTAAGGCAAAGGAAACAAAAGCAAAATAAACCATTGGGACTACATCAAAATAAAACAGCTTTTGCACAGCAAAGGAAACCATCAACAAAACAAAAAGACAACCTACTGAATAGGAGAAGAAATTTGCAAATGACTTATCTGATAAGTAGTTGGGACCCAAAATATATAAAGATACAATTCAATACCAAAAAACAAAAAACAAATAATCCAATTAAAAACGGGCAGATGACCTGAATAGATGTTTTTCAAAGAAGACATATACAGATGGCCAACAGACACATGAAAAGTTGCTCAACATCACTCATCATCAGGGACATGCAAGTCAAAACCGCAATGAGATACCACCTAACACCAGTTAGAAGGGCTAAAATCAAAATGACAAGGAGAATAAGTGTTGGTGAGGATTGGAGAAAAAGGAATCCTCATTCACTGTTGGTGGGAATGCAAACTGGGGCAGTCATTGTGAAAAACAGTATGGAGGTTCCTCCAAAAATTAAAGAGAAATATCACATGATCCAGTAATTCCACTACTGGGTATTTACCCAAAGAAAATGAAAACACTAATTTGAAATGATACACACACCCCTATGTTTATTGTAGCATTATTTACAACAGCCTAGATACGGAAGCAGCCTAAGTATCCATCAATAGACAAATGGATAAGGAAAATGTGGTGAGTGTATGTATACACACACATACGTGTACATATATGTATACGCATACATACACATACACATGCATACATATATACAAAATGGGAAAAAATACAAAGTGGGGAAAAAAAGGTTGGATGTGTTAATGTCTAAGAACCTTTCCAACCTTGAGGGTTTCTGCAGTCAAATGCTCTACCACTGAGCTATTCCCCCAACCCTGAGGGTTTCTGAATTGAAATGCATTCACAGCTTCAGTGTGGTATAAGCCCAGGGCTTTGCCCCTCACCCACTCACAGGTCCCTAATCTCTCCCTTGACCTTCCAGAACCACTCCTGCTCTCTCCCCCTTGTTTCCTTCCAGTTGTATAATGTAAGATAACTGCAGAGTTCTTGTGAGCTCTTCAGAGAAAGACTCTACACAATTTTTAGCTAAAGCAATAAGGAACTCCCAAGAGAAATTAGAGTTCTGCTATGTATTTTATCCCTTCTTTTCATATAATTCATATATCCTGTTCAGCAGGTCCTCCATCTCACAGTTAAATATGCCTTATGCACCCTCCTTAAAACAACAAAACCAAAAAGCATCCTGAATTCAACACCCCTCCAAATTCCATCCTCCTCGCTTCCCTTCAGGGCTCCATCTTTAGAGATGTGGTCTGTATCTGCTCTCCCTGCCCCCGCCCCCAGCCCCTGCTCCTGCCAGCTACAAACTGCCTTCTGCCTTCACTCCTCTAGTGAAGCAACTTTTACCAATTCACCAGCCACCTCCTGATAAGTAAAGCTGATGGGCAGTTGTTGACCCTCATTTTGTCTACTGGTAGCATTCAATGCCATTAACCACTTCTTTTAGAAAGATTCTCAAGCCCTCATACCCCGGTTCCTGATCCTCCTCCAAGGACTCTGGCTGCTCCTTCTCAGCCCCACCCCAGGCTCCTCTAACTTGGCCTGTCCCAGAAATGCGGATGCTCCCTAGAGTTCTGTCCTACGTCCATTCCACGCGGCTTCCAGGGCGTAACTTCGGAGCTTGAGGCTCATATTTCCGCATGCCTACCTGACACCCCCACTTGGATGTCTCGTGAGTTCTTCAAACTTAACATCTTCAAATCTGAACTTTTCACTTTGGCCAGAGTTCCTTGTCTTAGAGAACAGCCAGCCTGGCATTCATCCTTGACTCCTCTCAACCTGCACACCTATCCATCAATAATTCCTGGTAACTCCAGCATTCATCTACAGCAGGCCAGCCAACCATTCATCATCTACTCATATTACTACCACAGCCACCAACTTCCAGCCTCCAACCTATACTTCACTGTGCATTAAAGATAGTCTTTCTAATCCCAAAACACGCATTTAAAATGATCTTTCTGAGCGCCTGGGTGGCTCAGTGGGTTAAAGCCTCTGCCTTCGGCTCAGGTCATGATCTCAGGGTCCTGGGATTGAGGCCCGCATCGGGCTCTCTGCTTGGCGGGGAGGCTGCTTCCTCCTCTCTCTCTGCCTGCCTCTCTGCCTACTTGTGATCTCTCAAATCTGTCAAATAAATAAATAAAATCTAATAAATAAATAAATAAATAAAATGATCTTTCTAATGCCAAAATATGATGTATGACAAGGTCATTCTGACCACTTCCCCCTAGAACTTCTTTTCAGTTCTTTGGGCAAGCCACCGTCCCTCACATCCATGGCTTAGAATGTGCCATTAGCTCTGCCTGGAACATTCTTTCCTTGTCATCTGGCTAATTCCCATCCTCACCTTCTGGCTGTAGAATTAGACAGGTATCAACAGCAACCTGTACTCCACCTCTCACAGCACATACCTTTCTCAGGTGTTATCACTTGTTTCAAAGTCTGCCTCTGCACACTGGACTAAGTTTTGTAGCATCTGTGACTATGTCCACCTTGTTCAACACTGTGTTCACTGTGTCACTCAGAGGGCTCCCACTTGCATCCATATTCCTACAAATTATCATTCCTAGAAGTTTTCTCCTTTCCCCTGTCTTAACCTTTGGGAGACATATTTTCACTTAGTGGCTCAATCCAACTCTGAAATATCACTCAGCTTCTTTCACAAATATTTATTTTTCCCTAGATATTAACTCACATTTTTCTATCCTTAGACACCATCAATGCTGCATTAATTTGGATTCCACTAATTCAAAATTTGCAACTATTAGACCCAAGGATACTTATTTTTTTAAAAATTTTTTAAAGATTTCATTTATTTTATTTGACAGAAAGAGACAGTGAGAGAGGAAACACAAGTGGATGGGGGGGGGGGAGAGGGAGAAGCAGGCTTCCCGCTGAGCAGGGAGCCCGATGTGGGACATGGTTCCAGGACCCTGGGATCATGACCTGAGCCACAGGCAGATGCTTAATGACTGAGCCACCCAGGTGCCCCTAGACCCAATGATACTTGAATAAAAATTCATTAACCCCATTACTGTGAAGATTCAACTTTTGCTTCTAAGGAAAAAAAACTCTTACACTAGAACTTATGAAATCGAAGATTAGTTTAGCACATTATCCTCTTTTGAATTTAATAATTAATTTTTACAAAAACCAAGCACTCTCTTTAGTTATGATACTTCAGATTCTAATGTAAGCCATGGTGAAATGAGGTTTTCCATTGTCTTATTTTATTTATTAGAGTAATAATAAATTTAATATGCCTTTTGGTTTTCAACATTGAAAGAATCTTTTCCAAACACATGAAGATTTAGTATACATTTCTCTTTCTTTGTTTTTAACTGAGAATCATGTTTCACTTTGAATGGGTTATCAAACTGAGCCCCTGTGATGACTAATTAAGAAATAGTACCTTGCAGTATTTTCTTCCATATGTGGCATTGGACTAGAAGACTATTCCTCACTAGGACATTTCCCTTCATTGTGAGCTTCCTACTAAGTCAACTGTCTGTAGAACAAGATAAAATCTATCACCTCAGCCACGGATAGACTAATGGGCAGAGTCAGAAAGAGTTACTAAGAAATTAATGTCTTTGGGAGCAGTCCAGGTTCATGTTTATAAAACCTGGATGAACTTTGCAAAGCACATTAGGAGAAATGAGAAGGCAGGTATGCCCTTTGTCACTCTCAAGTGATTTTCTGACCCACACATCTAACTTTCACAAGGACATGATTAATAAAAACAAAATAGCTGCCAAGCATGCTTTAACTGATTCTGACTGGAATGGCGGCTACAGATGACTGTCCAAGGCCTGTTCCTTGGCCCCTGACCCAAAACACTTCGATTTCACTTAATCCATTAGTCCAGGCTCTCAATCTTAAGCCCATTCTATAGAGATGATGTGAATTATCAACATAGAATTAAAAACTACATGGAGCTACCAATACAGCTTTAATTTTTTCCCCAACATGCTCTCATACAATATTGCTGGGAGAATAAATTGGTGAAACATTTTGAAAGGCAATATGGCCTGATGTATCACTTTCCTTAAGAATATTCATATAAGTTAAGTTAGCAATTTAACTAAGAAATAATCCTAAATGGAGAAGCCTGGGTGCATACAAATGTTCAATGAAGGATAGAAGGATTATTTATAATAGCAGCAACAGAAACAGGGAAATGAACAGGAAGTAATATTTTGTGTTTGCTTTCTACTACTACATATCATTTTTAGTATTTTACACTTGTTAATACATTTAATATTTGTAACAACCCTATGAAGCAGGGCCCTCACTTTTTCCTTTTTTCAGATAAGAAAATTGAGGCACAGAGAGGGATTTACCCAAGCTAGTGCTAGAGCTGAGACAGGAAGGGAGAGGGGGGTGAAAGAGTCCAGCTCTGGAAACTGCCCTTCAATGCACTATCATGCTTTCTCATATGTCATGTAGTAAAGTGTGTTTGCAACAACGTGGGAAAATACTTATTATGTCTAGTTAGAAAAAGAAACATAACCACAAATATGTAAATTAAAACAGGAAAAGAAAAAAACCCAAACCTCTATGCTTGGAAAAAGAGATTTGAGATTTAGACACCAGTGTGGCGCTAGTGATGATCTTTGGATGGTGGAATGACAATTTTCCCCTGTTATTTTGTATTTTTTAAAGTAAGCATATATTGCTGTTCAGATGGTAAAAACGATCACTTATTCCTCTTTAAAACTCTCATGTTGGGCGCCTGGGTGGCTCAGTGGGTTAAAGCCTCTGCCTTCGGCTCAGGTCATGATCTCAGGGTCCTGGGATCGAGGCCCGCATCGGGCTCTCTGCTCGGCGGGGAGCCTGCTTCCTCCTCTCTCTGTGTACTGCTCTGCCTACTTGTGATCTCTCTCTCTGCCAAATAAATAAAATCTTTAAAAAATAAAATAAAATAAAACTCTCATGTACTTCTTGCCCACCCCCAGGTCTAAACTGTGCAGGTCCATTTACACACAGATATTATTTTTTTGATATTTAAATTTTTGAGTAATCTCTACACCCACTGTGGGGCTCGAACTCACAACCTTGAGATCAAGAGTCTCTCGTTCCACCAGCCAGGTGCCCCTAACACATGGATATTTTTTGGTAAATACAACACAATACAGTAAATATATTTTCTTTATGATTTTGTTAATAACATTTTCTTTTCTCTAGCTTACTTTATTGTAAGAATATAGTTATAATATATATAATATACAAAATATGTGTTAATTGACTGGTTATGTTATCAGTAAGGCTTCTGGTCAACAGTAGGGTCTTAGTAGTTTAGTTTTGGAGGAGTCAAAGGTTATATGTGAATTTTCAACTGCAGGGGGTGGGGAGGGGTCAGTGCCCCTGACTGCCATGTTTTCAACTGTACTTCCTTCTTCCTTGCTTCACTTCACACTTCCATTGCAATTTTTTTTCCTCCTGGGCCTTATTTCTCCCATCTTTTATTTCTTATCCATTTTTCTTTCTTCCTGCTTCCTCCTGTATTGTTCTCTCCTCCCTTCCCCATACCACAGGCTCATGAGCAGAAGGAGGAAAAGCCCCCCTAGTGTTGCAGAGGAAAGTGGGGTATTTTCTGAAAAAAACAGTAATTTTTTTAACATTGTGTTTTAGTGTTTCTAATGGCTTCTAAAACTGTTGACATAAAATTTTTTGACCTAAAAATTTGAGGTGACGTGGCTAGTTACTTATTTTAGCCCCACTGGCTTCCCAGTATTCTCTGCCTTCTGCTCCTTTCTCTGCTGTTGTTGAACGACAGACATCTTTTGGCATCTGTTCCTGGGAGCCTCATCTGTGCTCCCTGATCCTCTGACTTTTCGGCTTTTCCTTCTTGCCTTTCCTTCTTCCATGTCCACACTTCTCTTTGGAACATGATCCTGCCCTCAGACAGTCAGTAGTCCTCAGGTCAGCCTTTGGTTCCCCGAAATGTGTGGCTGGCTGGTTTGATGGGCTCATCCCAAGGCCACTTGAATAGTCACAACCTGATTCTCACAGGAGTAGAAGCAGCGATATCGATGCCTTGAGGAGTGGTGTGAGGAGTACCCTCTGTCCTCCCAGGTCATCCCTCACCCACTGGGGTTCAAGGTCAAGAACACCTGCTAACCAGGCTCGATTAGAAGATGGAGTAGGTCAGCTAACAGGGCCTGTCTAGACCATCCTTCCCCAAATTCCAGACTCCTTATAAGAGTTGGCTACAGATTAAGAACAATATTAAAGTCATCTAAACCTGTATTCTCTGTTAGCAATTTTTGTGGCCATGCCAGTTTTCTTCTTGAATCTCAATTCTTAAGTATCTGAGCATACTGGCAGTCTTAAAAATATAAGCAGTTCTTTCTTCAAAATGTGCCTGCCTTGCTCCAGTCCTTCTAAGTTCCACCCATCTTAATACTAGAGCCTCACACCCAACCTCACTGACCCAGGTCTCTCTTTGCCTTGCCTCCTGAAGGATGGGTTCCATCTTGCCCTTCTCGGATAAAAATGCTGTCAGGTGACCTTGATTACTGATCCACCAAGCTCAAGTGCTAAGTATAATGTCCTCCCCCCAATAATAAGGAAACACATCACTTTCTCTTTCTGACTGTAAAAGTAACATGTGTTTATTGCGAGCAACCAAATCAGATCAGGCAAGATGTAAAGGCGTGAACCAGAAAGTGGCAATCCCTTGTAATTTTCCCTCCCAGAGAGAGATACATCATTAATCAGTGTGTTTTGTTGAGCTTTCAAAATCCCACATGGCCCACCAAGTTTGCCATGGCTGTTCCTCCTCGACACCCCTGGTCAGACCCCTTTCTTCACTGGAGCCCCCCGCACTCACTCCTACTTCTGGGGCTTTGCTTGTGGTGTGCAGCCCTCTGTAATGGTGCCCACACTTCCCTTCCATCCATTCAGTTCATCCCTCACTTTGAAAATCCTTTGAAAGCACAAGTCTTGCTTGCCGCATGGAGCCTTCCAAGCTCTACCAATAAACACAAGAGATACTCTGCCACACAATTCAACCCTATAACTGTCTCCTTCTGGTGCGACCCCATCTCCCTTAGATTGTAGACTGTCAGGGAAATGGGATGATGTCTTATGCTTTTCTGGAGCTTTAGGATATGGTGGGCAAACATAAAATCTGCCTAATAAATACATATAAAAAATAAATGGTTAATTGAGTAGCTTCCTTTTAATTTAGTGAAATTGCTTACTCAGTTCTTTAGAGATTAAATTTAATTGGTTCCAGACTTCTAGGCTGGTGAAAATTTACATGGATATGCTAGAGATGCTTTTTTAATCCTACACCTATTCCCAGACTACCGATGAGGTTTGGGCACCTGTTAAGGTAGGGATTTCCCCTAGCAGAGCTCTATGGTTCCAGCATGAAGTGGACGAGTTGCTGAGGGCGTTATTTACTTCCTGCTCACTAAACTGTCCCCCCTCCTGTAATCCGTCCATCAAGCTCACACAATCCATGATGCCTAGAATGACGACACCTCCATAAATCAACGCTCAAACTGCTGGTTTGCATAAGGGCCCAGGTGACAAATGTCCTCCACACCTTCTGGGTGCAGGATATTTCGATTGATTTAACAAAGGTTCCAATTGAGTCAAGGGCCACGGAAGGCTGCATGGCACTGAGTAGCGACATCCCAGGACTCCAAGCAAGAGCCCATGTGAAAAAGAAACAGTGAACAGCAAGCCAGGATGGAGGCGGGTTTACCCCCCACCCCACAGTCAATGCCTGCATTTGGACTAGAAGACAGACATGTGTAAATTGCAAACTGCCAACCAATAAAGGTTGCAGATGCGTACTCACCTCTCATCACATTTAATCAGAATCACGCTGTCGGTTCCGATCCCCAAAGCTGCGGCTCCCTTCTTGAGAGAAAAATGACTCTGAAAAAAAAAAAAAGCATGTTTGTAATTAGTTGCCCATAAATTCAAGATCCATTCCCTCAGCTGTTTTTTTTCCTCCTTTTATTTCTAATCTCCCTCAACAGCCTGCATTGCTGAGAGAAGATGGCAACCTTCAGCTGAGCTTCGTTGTTTTTTTTTTTTTTTTAACTGTGGTAAAATCCATGTAACATAGGATTCACCACCTTAACCATTTTTAAATGTACAGTTCCGTGGCCTTAAGGACATTCACATAGCTGTTCAACTTTCACTACCATCCAACTCTGGAACTCTTTTCATCTTGTCACAGGGAAATTCTGTGCCCATTGAAGGATAACTCTTCATTCCTCTGTCGCTTAGCCCTGAGCAACCACCATTCTACTTTCTGTCTCTGCGAATTTGACTACATTAGGTGCCTCATGTATGTGGAACCATATAGGATTTGTTGTTTTGTGACTGGCTTATTTCACTCAGCATAGTGTCTCTGAGGTTCATTCATGTTGTAGAATGTGTCAGGACTCCCTTCCTTTTTAAGGCTGAATCCTATTCATCGTAGGTATACCCTACATTTCCATTCAGCCATCAGTGGATGCTGGGGTTGCTTCCACCTTTTGGCCATGAGGGATAATGGTGCTATGGGCATGAGTGTACAAATATCTCTTCGAGCCCTGCTTTTCAGTTCTTTTGGGTGTATCCCCAGAAATGGAATTGCTGGGTCATATGGTCATTCTATTTTTGATGAATTGCCATCCTATTTCCCACAGCAGCTGCACCTTTTTGTGTCCCCACCAGCAGTGCACGATGGTTCCAATTTTTCCACAACCTTGTCAAGAGTTGTTATTTTCTGTTTTTTGATATTAGTCATTCAAATGGGGGTGGGGTGATACCTCATTGTGATTTCGATTCGTAGTTCTCTAATGATGAGTGACACTGAGTATCTTTTTATTAGCTCATCAGCCCTTTGTACATTATCTTTAAAGAAATATCTCTAGGAGTCTGTTGCCCATTTTTGAGTGGGTTGTTTTGCAGTGGTGGTTGTTGAATTCACTTGAGTTTCTGAGTGAAGATAACAAGACCCTGGGAATTTTAAATGGACCTGCCAGCCCAACACACAGTAATCCAAGCCAATTTTACATATAAGACAAGTTTTGCTTTTACATATAAAAACAAGCCAACTGCCTCCAGGAACTAGGTACTGTATAGCTTCCAGACTTGTATTTTCCTACCAAGAGATGACACTCAGTCTCTGTCAAGTTTAGTGAAACTGTGTGCGTGCAAGTAAGGAAGTTTGGTCCAGCACTCTTCCCCCCAGACTTGTTGGGGAGCTAGCTTTGGTGCGGGCGATGCCTCAGCCTGAGGTGGGACCAGGGAGAAGGCACCAGTCGCTGGCTTGGGCAGGACGGTGTGCAGAGAAAGGCCACTCTGACAAGCCACTGCTAGATCTTTGTTTGTGCTTTTGGGTACAGAATCCCGGGTAGGATGCGGAATCTCAATGGCTGTAATCACGGGGCAATTTGGAGAGCTGAGAGAGGCTAACGCAAGTCCAGCTGTATGGCATCTGGCCAGCAGCCTCTTACTATTAACTACAGATCATTAAGCTGTCCAAAAGGAGGGCTGCTTCCTCAATTTACATCTCCAAAGGGTTGCTGACTGGAATTTTAAGTTAGCCTTCCAGAGTCTCCTCTCCCTGAATGCCCACTTTTGACGCATCTGAGTTCTTAAATATGCAGCACAGGAACTGTTAACATGTGTATTTTTAGGGGGTGTGTCTGATAAGCAAGAAGAAATCACATTTCTAACAGTGGCAAATCACGTGAACCAAGACACGAGGCACCAACTAGAGGAGTTTAAAAGGCCCAGTGTAGCCGAGACGTGATGAGAAGGGGCCATTAGGCTCATTTTACAAACTCAGACAGACAAAGTAGACCATCCTTACCAAGAGACCTGGAACCTAGGAGAGAAAACTTAACTCGGTTTGTAAAGATGCATGATGCCAACAACAACAACAACAATAACAAAAGTGTTCTCTCTTGCATGGATAGCAGATCCCTGGGAGGCCCCCAGAAGAACGAGTTCTAGGGGAAAACAGCAGTGTGTTACTGCAGGGAGGTCACAGAACAGAGGAGCCAGCTGTCCACTGAGCAAGCATAAGGCCCCTCAGTGAATGAGCCGAAAGCACTGCTCAAATCAAACACACACAGAGACCAGACTTGAAAATTTCCTAAGCCAGACAAAAGCCAGTTTAGTCATACAAGCAAAGCTTAATTTAGCTTATTTTGCATGACAAATGAGGCTAACGACCTGGGTCACATCACGGTTATGCTTCTGAAAATCATAACTGAAACTTAAATTCTTCCCCCAAATTGATGGGAGGTAACCACTAACCAACTCTCTTTCATTGAAGAAAATGCTAATATGGTTACCAATCACTGTGAAGAATGAATAGTCACTCCCTCTGTGCTCTCTCAGCTGCTTTACAACAATATCCTCTGAGTCTCGTCCCATGTTTTGGTTTGAGGGCTCCTGGTTTGCAAACTGTCTTTTTTTGGTGCGTGCACAATAAACCTTGACTAATTACTACTTCAGTGATTCCTTGGTTTTACTTCTGTTTCTGTTTTAGTACTAAACTGCCAAATGGCAAATTGAGGCCAAGTAAGAGATCTGGTGCACCTGGTCAATGAGAGGAAGTAGTCTTGTCTTGTCTTTAATGAGAAAGAATAGGCATGCTCAAATGAGGAGCAATTACCTAGGATAATTGATGATTGTAGCAAATGCCACACACTTAAAAACACAGGCCCAAAGAGAAAGCTTCAAGATGGGGAACAAAGGTGATATGAGGCATGAAAATAGAAGGTTAGGGACCGAACGCTGAGCCTGTTTACATTTTCAGGAAAGGGAACAGGGAAATCACTAGATGTTATCCACAAATAGCAAGGACCATGGCAAGCAAGAAGCCTGAGAGGAAAAAAAAAAAAAAGAAAAACACTACCTAATGAGGAAGAAACAGTGAAAACAGCTTCAATAGCACATCTCTGTGCCGGTGAGACAGCACAAGGGAAATCATTTTAATCCTTGGCACCACGTTTACCCTTGGAACTACTTGTTGATGAACCACAGCAAAGCAGAGGGCTAGAAGCTGAGGAGCCCGGAAACTAGCATCTGGAGAGAGCTCAGAGGATGCTTGTTCATGAGCAGAGGGCAACAGGGACATGTGGTGTCAAGGTGAGAGTAAAGGGATCGATGGCTCAGGGTGGCTTCAGAAGGTAAAGCTATGAACAAAAATTGAAAGCTGTAGGGAGTCAGATGTGTCCCCAAATCATTAAGGCTCTTGTAATGATCAGTCATTCATCACTAGAATGGCTGGGGTGGGGGTGGGGGGAGAGGGTGCAGGGGTGTGCCTGGTTAGCTCAGTCGGTTAAGCATCTGCCTTCAGCTCAGGTCATGATCCCAGGGTCCGGGGATAGAGCCCTGCATTGGGCTCCCTGCTCGGTGGGGGGCCTGCTTCTCCCTCTCCCATTCCCCCTGCTTGTGCTCTCTTTCTCTGTACTAAATAAATAAAATCTAAATTAAAAAATGGCTGGAGAATGAGTTAATGAATATCCCCCATATTTCCTCCACCCTGATTTTGGAAAAATAAGACTTGATAGATTCCAGTGCTTATTTAGAACTAAATCATATTTCTACTTGGGTAATAGATGTTAAAACACATCTGATTTTTATTTTTTACTAAACAAGAAATTTGAGGTTGATGGAAGGTTAATTTCTCGATCTTTTAAAAAATACCATAAGCAATCTAGATACAGGTTACATGATTCAGCTGACATTTGAAATATGTGCAAATGGCCATGGGGTTTTATTGTTATAAAATAACTGTAATTAAACAATAAGCAGGCTTTCTGGGCTTGAGTAGGATGAGATTACCCAGAGTAAGAATGTGTGAGAATGAGAGCCCATAGGCTAAGGCAGGGGCATGAGCTCCATCATTCCATCCGACTCAATGACTGGGTTGCACATCAGCTCCTTGCTTCTGTCATGGGAACAGAAAATCTGTCCTGTCAGTAGGGATGGTAGGAGAATTAAGGGGAGTGGTGGAAAGCTCTGAGACAAACCACTTCAGTCTCTTGACACACTGGTTTCTCTTCCTCTATTGCAATTTAGATAAGCAGTTTGGAAAGTCATATTAACTATTTCAAGCCATTGTTGCTCACATCCAGATATTTAACTGAGACTCAGATTCAACTGCCTGGTGGACCACAGGGCTTCAGGGAAAGCCTTTGCTAAGTCTGGGGACACAAAGATTATTATTATTTTTTAAAGATTTTATTTATTTATTTGACACAGAGAGAGAGAGATCATAAGTAGGCAGAGAGGCAGGCAGAGGGAGAGGAGGAAGCAGGCTCCCCGCTGAGCAGGGAGCCAGATGCGGGGCTGGATTCCAGGACCCTGAGATCATGACCTGAGCCAAAGGCAGAGGCTTAACCCACTGAGCCACCCAGGCGCCCTGGACACAAAGATTATTACAACAGCCCTCAGTCTCTGGCTACCTCCCCTACCTCATCTCCTGCCTCCCCTCTTCTTGCTCTTTCTACCTGATGGTACTGGAGGGGGATCCCCAGTCTTCCAGGAGCTCGCTAAGTTTGTTCTTGCTTCTCAGTCTTTGTACTTGCTGTTCCTCCCTCATTTGATGTAGGTCTTTGCTATATATCACCTCCACAGAGACCTTTTATGACCATCTCGTCAAACAGCCCACTACTGCCCTATTCCTTGTCAGCATGTGACATAAGAGTAAATATTTATTTGTTTACTATCTGTCCCCTACTAGAACATAGGGTGCATGAGGGCAAGGACTTTGGTGGTTGGTTTAGCAAGTATTTATTATTAGCAAATATTGATTGAATTTGACCATATGCTTGGAGAACAAGTCCAGAAAAATGTGCACTACTTATTGCCATAAATCTCTGGCCACAAATTCCAATATTAAGGTATGGCTTTAGTAATTAGAGCTAGACCATCGTGGGCTAAATAGACCCCAACACCTCTAATCTAAAGCCCATTGTAAAAGCAAGTCCAGAGATCTTCCTAACACCCACCCCAAAAGGCCCACGATGGGGTCATTCCCAAGTAGGAAGCAACTGTAGGCCCTTCTAGCCAGATCAGCTGCTTTGGGGAAGAAGCAACACAAAACTTCAAAAGAAAAAAGAAAAAGGGCAAACTAAGTTGGAAGTCTCAGCTCTTAACTCTTCTGACATTCTGTCAAAAGCTCTATCTTCTAGTCCTGAGGCCTATCGATTGTCCTTGGACTTGGATCCCTTTGTGAGTGAAGTGAATGAAGGGTGTGTAGAGATACAGAACAGAGCTGAGGGTGGGTGGGGTGGGGGGGAGGGAACTTACACATCAGGACTCCCAACAAATCGGTCTTAAAGCCCAACAGATGAATGAGCTGAAATCTGCTTGTTTAACCCCTCCACATGCTTTGGACATCCCACTCAGTGATTATAGGACTAACAGTCTTCCCTTTCTCCATACTTCTCCCACACATCCAATGGTTTGCTCTCTATACGTCCTGCGATTTGAGGAAAATGATAGCTTTTTCTGCCTTAGACACATGGGTAGTCCTTGTCCTTGCTTTTATTCATCAAGTGGCCTTAAAAGAGCCTTCTGCTTTCTAAAGCATCTAATTTACCAAGAAGCTAGTACTCTGTGAGACGACTTCATTGATTTCTAATTATAATGATTTGGAGGATAGGGGATCACCAAACCATATTCTCAGAGACTCTGTGTGATACTGACATGATATGGATCTGTATACAAGGCATTTCTGGGAGGCTGCTACTTATTCCTCAGCTCTACAGTTTAAAGTCACCCATTGTGAGCTTGTGCCCTAAGTAAGTCCTGAAAGAATGGTGTATACCAAGATTAAGTTGACATGAGAAGAGATCCAAGGATGACATCTGTTGACAAATGTGGACATCAGTTCTGAGCATGAATTCAGTTATAGTGATCACTGAGTGTGGTCTCAGGGGCACTGAGAAGAGTGACTGTCCCCTCCAGACCCCCGTCCTTTCCTTCCCCCACTGTATAATATATGCCTCTTGAGATCAGGCACTGGGTCTGTTCTGTTCACTGTTGTCTGCACAGTGCCTGAGGCGATGCTGGCACATAGCACACTGACTGAATGAAGAAGGTCTAAAGAACACATCCCACCGCCACATGGCTGCACTGTGCCTTACTGCCTCTTTCCTTTGTCTCTTGTTGCAAAGGAAATGCCCCCAAGAGAGGCAACACCTAGGTTCTACTCATCATTTACAGGGTTCTCAGGCTCTTTCCTGAGAGTAGGTCTTGATGGGATTGAATAGAGGGAGAAAATAACACGGGGGGGATGAGGGCCCTGAAATGAATGGGAGGTAGGAATGCAGAGGCTACAGGTAATCTGCACTTAGTTCACAATTTCACTTACTGAAATTCTGTCAGGCTAAGCTTCTAATGGAGAGCGTTACATGGAAGCTGTCTTTGCAAGCTGCCTGGATCACTGTTAGTATTTTTTTTTAAACATAAAGGACATCTGTTTTTGGAATTGAGGCCTCTCATATAGTACTGTGATATGAAAACCATCTTTCTAAGCAATTACTACAGTCATCTCCCCGTGTAAGTGGGCTGAGGCCATGAGGGGTCTCAGCAGAACATTGGTGATTGGCTGTAAAGAGTGGAGTGAGTCGTGCTGATTTTCCTAAAAGATTCCACTACCTATTCTCATTATGAAGAACACTTTTCTTAGACACAAATATGCTGTTTCACTGAGACTGTTTCTGGGAGAGCTTGTTGCACACAAGGAAATAAGAGGAATTTGTAATGAAGCTTGTTTGGGCTTTCAAAGGATTCAAGTAGAGATGTAAATTATTCAGCTAGAGTCTTAACTTCCCTCTAAGCCTAGTTTCAAGAAGGGACTTTAAACTCACCAGATGAATTTTTGCCAAGATCCTCTATCACTGAAGATTTGGTGGCAAGGATAAGATTCCAGCAAAGAATGAGTATGGAACCAGATGATCTTGAAGATCCTTTGCAATTCTGAAATTTTGTGATTCCATATTGGGGAGGAAAATAGTCTTGAAACTCTTCATTCAGAGATTAAATGCTATTTCTTGTTCCAACTCAGTGATATATTTACTTCTTCTAATGTTCTTCATAGCCATACTGTTTGTTTAATTTAGTCCTATTCAAAATTTCAGGAGAACAGTTGGATTTGAACAAATAGAAAAATGTAATAGTTTGACTCCTTAGCAATAAAGGGAAACTTCTTGTCTGAGTTGGTGTCCAGAAAAGGGATGGGTAGCTTTGTGGGGTGCAGCAGAGACAGTGAGGACCATTTAGTAAACAAAAGATGACCCCTCCCTTCCTCAGTGTGTGATGTTTCTGGCTGGCTGCTGGAAGAGAGTTTCTCAATGTCATTTCCATCCCTATGGCTCTACACATGTCAAGTTTTGTTTTGTTTTGTTTTGTTTTAAGATTTATTTATTTATTTATTTGACACAGAGAGAGAGAGAGATCAGATCACAAGTAGGCAGAGAGGCAGACAGAGAGGAGGAAGCAGGCTCCCCGCTGAGCAGAGAGCCCGATGCGGGCCTCGATCCCAGGACTCTGAGATCATGACCCGAGCCGAAAGCAGAGGCCTTAACCCACTGAGCCACCCAGGCGCCCACATGTCAAGTTTTAAACTCAATGCTCAGACTAGAAGAAAGGATAGTAACTTGACCTGGCTCAATAGATCAGGAAATTAAATTAGCACTAGAATAACTAACATGTGGAAAATAAGATTTGAGAAAGGATGCTACAAGTGAATTTAGAACAGCCAGCTAGAGTGGTGGAGAGGTCATGCAACCTAGTAGTTGAAAGAGCAGTGCTGGGATTTTCAGGAAACTGAGGCTCCAGTTCTGACTCTGCCACTGACTGGCTAAAAGCCCTGGGCAAAGCATCTCCCAACTCTGGGACTTGGGTTCCTCATCTATAAGTAAGGTTGTGGGTTTAATTTACCTAATATTTCTGTAGAGTTTCCTACATCCCAGGAGCTGAGGTGAGTGTTTTATAAGACTATCATTTGATTCTCAAAAGTCTTGGGCCTTAGAAACTCTCAAAGAGCATTGAGAGAGACAATACTTGAAGCAGCCTCTGTCATAGCCCTTGGCCTCCCTGCTCTCCACTGGATCCATAAAGCAACTCTTCCACTACTGTTTCTCCCTGCAGGTCAAGGGACTCAGGAAAGAAACCTCCATACACAGATGGAAATTGCTTGGCCTGGAGTAAACAGGTAAATTACATGTCTTGATAATCTTTTTTCAGCTTGTGAAGATCTGTTTCTGGGGTTGGTGGAGTCAAGGTGATTGTAAAACTTGAAAAGACTAAGGGAATATATGGCCTGGCCTGAAGCTGGAAGGAATTACACTAAGTAGTGATGAATGGAAATTCTTTTCAGGCAGAAACCAGAATGGCCCTGAGGTATAGAGCCCAGAAGGAACTAGATATAGGGATCATGTTACCTCTTAACCCAAAGCTTCATGGGCAGGGCTTCTTTAAGGGCTCATCTGTCCAGAATGGTTTGGATCAAGTGTTCAATGAGACATAGCAGTGCTTTAAATGAGTTCTAAAAGTCCCCTCCAGTCCAACCCTGTGAGATATTAAGGAAAGGTTTTTTGTTTTTTGTTTTGTTTTGTTTTTAGTGAGGGGAGTAATAATTTAGCAACACAGTCACATTACAAGAAAAGATCTTGGTGGACATTTTACTTGGGAAGGTATAAAATGTTAAATTAGTTGATGAGATGTGGCACACAAAATGTTTTCACTGAATCTTTTGATCTGATTTCTACACTGGTTTTGGGGCAGGGACCTCATTGGCCTGGGAGTCAGGAAACCCATTTAATCCCAGCTCTACCTGCAGCCTCTTTATTCAAAAAATGTGAATAACAATCTCTGCTCTGCCTGTCCTACAAGAATGTCATGAGAATCAAATAAGCTAATGTATATTGGAAGTGTGTTGGAAACAGTCAAATAGTTATCAGATATCAGGTATTATAAATTAGAAAAAGTGTTCATCTGTCAAAAAATAGGTGTAGAGTTAGAACCAGTTGATATTTTAGGGAAGGTTCATAATTCAAATGTTCTTTCGTAATTATGTGCATGGATAGAGGTACAAGAAGGAGGAGGAAGAACCGAATGGTTGTTGTATAGCTGAATCACCTTTCTTTCACTTAGAAGTCAAGAATCAGACCTTAAGTTTGCTGTATCAAGAAAAGAAGGCATAGCAAAATTATTCTCAGAGCATATGACCTGGGTTTTGTGAGCAAGGGTAAGTCAATTTCCATGAAGCTTGAGCCAAGAAATTCAGGCAGAAACCAGAAAGCACAAGGCAGCTTTCTGGTCAACTGAACTCATTTCAGGTTGTACAAACAGCACAGAGGCCAAAAGAAGAAGATGCCCAATATAAGATCATCTGAGCTTTTTGAGACTGAGTAAAGAGTAACATTTAACTATTTAGGGGTATAATAATAGGGAAGTAGTAATTGGAAAAAATATATCATGGTTTTCTATCCTGAGAAGCTGAGAAATGAAAATTATCCCATGGTGGGATACTAGGCTTAATAGGTTGAATAATGCTCTTCCCGCAGAGATGTTCACATCCTAATCCTTGAAACCTAAGACTATATTAGCTTACATGGCAAAAGGGCAGATGTGATTAAGCCAAGGGTCTTGAGATGGGAGATTGTCCTAGGGTATCTGGGTGGACCCAATGTCATCACAAGGGTCTTTGTGGGAAAGGGGTAGGGAAGAGAGTCAGAGCCAGAGAAGGAGATGTGGTGACAGAAGCAGAGGTCAAACAGAGAGATATTTGAAGATGTTCTGCTAGTAGTTTTGAAGTTGGAAGAAGGGGCCATGAACCAAGGGAGGCAGGTGGCCTCTAGAAGGTAGAAAAGGCAAGGAAATGGATTCTCCCCTACCGTCTCCAAAAGAATACAGCCTTGCCTGACCCATTATAGATTTCTGACCTCCAGAACTAGAAGATAATAAATTTATGTTGGTTTAATCCATTAAGTTTGTGGTAACTTTTTTAGTAGCAATAGGAAAGCAAAGGCAGGTAAATTCAGGCTGTGAACTCTGCTAAATTTGACTTCTGTAAGTTGAGGAAGGGCAAAGGAACAAAATAAGAAAATGATAAAACATGACTAAAAACAGGATGCTGAAGGTAATTTGTTAACATAAATCACTAGTTTCTTTGATTCCTTGGCTACTGCTATGGTTGTGAATTGTATTCACTGGTTTCTAGTTTGTACTTGCCCTTTGCTTCTTTGTTATGAACACACACACACACACACACACACACACACACACACACACACACACACACACATGCATCACTTAAAGCAGAAAAAGAAAAGTTCCATAGGGGATGTGCCTTGACCCCCACTATAACCTCCTGGCTCTCCCCACTGATGTCTCTTTACAGGAGCCCCTCGTTTCCCTATAGGCCCGTCTATTCTCCCCATCTCCTACCTCCCCCACCATCAGAGGGCTTCTTGATCTTCTTTGAGGCAACTCTTTCCCAGACCCTAGGCTACTCTGAGGCAGAGGTTGTAAAGGGAAAATCTTAGGAATTCCATGGCAGGTAATGCTTAATAACACCTGCCAAGAACAGCATCTGGTTTACTGCAGGGCTTGTGTGGTGGGAGAATTTGGAACCAAGATGTTGCTCAAACAGCTGCAAAGTAGCTTTGAGCTTGTGTGTGGCTCTATCTCTGCACAGGAAGGAAAGCTGGAGGCCTAGCAGAGGGAAGCCATTTAGCTCAATTTATGTGGACAGGATGGCCCACTTTTTTCAATGTGTCCATGGCAGTAGGGAGAATGGCCTTAACTCTTTGAAAACCATGGAAAGAATATGAAGTACTACGCTGTCGTGCTCAGCTAGGAAGACCCAGCTCTCAGCATCCCACCTGGCCAGCAGCCTAGCAGGATGCAGGAGGCTATGATTGGCTGAGACACAACTGACCCAAAGATCAGATATGACACTAGCCATTTCTCTAGAGTGATGAAACCTCTGGTTATGTCCACCAAAGACAAGCATTAATTGGTTCAAGGCACTATTAGGGTAGAATATCTGATCAGAATTTTCATATAGAAAGATTGTATCAGTAGGACACTCCAGAGGTGTGAGTTATGTAGGCATAGCCTCAATTGTCCAAATGAGTTCACAGTCACTCTGGCCTCTCCTCTCCTTCTTCCCTCTGCACACAACATTATTACAGAAAAATGATGTGTAGAAACTAGGAGTAAAACATTCTGCTTTCTCTTTGAGGGTTTTCCTACATTTCAGAGAGAAAGGCATTTACCCCACTGTACCACTCAGCTGCTTTCTCCCCTCCTTCTCTCCCAAGAATTATCTACCCACTGGGGATAAAGCATTTCCCAATATGACTCCTTCAACGGGGGCTTTACAGACTATAACCTTAAACTTAGAAAGAACAGAAACACTTACATGCTCTGATGTGAAGGCAATGAGCCTGGGAACAGCAGCCATTCCTTTCTCCTTGACTTCTGGGAACATCTTAAAGCGTGCAATCAGCATGGCATACATGTTAGATATAGCGCCCCCTAAAGAAAGTAACAGCAACACACTGTGACCTTTTCTAGTCATTATCAACATCATTTCACATGCAAGCACCATTCTTTATTTCCATTGACCTAGAATCCTCCTTGGACATATTTATTGGTTATTCTTTGAACTGAATCCTCAAACTCAGACTGAATCCTCAGGCTACGAGGGTCAAGAGAAGGGAGCATTGGGCCAAACCACAGGACACAGGTTACCCTTCATATCATACCCCTTCATACCCTTTCATATCCCAAATCTGCAACTAAACAATTATCAGTTGATTCTGCTCTTTGTGGGAGTCCTTTGAAGAGGTTCTTAAGAACTGAGAAATTGTTTCCTTCCTTCCCACCAGGCGAATGTGGTCATTATTCATTAGGCCTGTGGAAATCTTACTTATATCCTCATGGAGAACACATTTCTTTTCAACTCAGGCAATATTTTGCACTTGCACTAAGAGAAGTCTGTTGTAGCTAATGGTGTGGACTATTAATCTACAATTCTTATAGAATGAGGATAAACATTCAAGCCCATTTCATCATACTCATCTGTGAATTTCCCCAGAACAGTTCTTTCCCCTCAAAGATATCATGGAATGTACAACAAGTACAATTGTACTAGTTGAACAAAATCTTATTTCATAATGATAGGAAAACACAAAACTGAGGGAATTTTAAGTCTATGTTGAATCATTTTTCCTGTGTCATCCTAAGATTGTCAAGGGTTTCATACCATAACATTTGTATCTTATAAGTAAGGTCTCAGGCAAAGAAAAGCAAGCTTTCCCCCAAGACCATTGGAAAGTTGAGGATTTTTGCAAAACAAGAAGAAGACAGGTTGTGCATGCAAATGGAGATGATGACATGGAAGCTGTGACATCATGAGACAGAGGGAAGCCACTATCTCCTCCTTCCTCACAGGGGACACACTGGGCTCTGCCATGATGTGAGTGCTTTTGAGTTCCCTTCTCTTTGGGTGGCTGAGGAGCAAGGGCTCTTTGTACCAAACGGAATGACCCATACAGGGCCATGAGTTTTGCCTCATGCGCTCTGGGCTCTGAAGCAAGCAGGCAGCCAGGCCCTGGCTTTGTCTTCAGTCAGAATAAGGACAATTTCTATCTCTTCTGAACCCTAGAGACATGGGGCAAGCAGAATCCAGGTCAGGGCTGCTTTGAGCAGATACCTTGTGTAGAAGGGCTGAGATTGTAGGGTGCTGCTGGGCAAGGGACCAACTTTTAAAGGAACTTCCACTCCAGCATATGGTTTTTCAATCTCGGCACTTAATGATATTTGGGGCTGAGAACTCCTTGTGGTGGGGGCTGTCCTGTGCACTGTAGGGTGTTTAACAGCATCCCCGGCTGTTATCCATTAGATAACCTGCCGCTGAGTTGTGACAATCAAGAACTTCTCCATTCATGGCCGAATGTCCCCCAGGGGGTACAAGAGCCCCCAGCACTGTCCCAGGAGTTATTGTGAGAGAGGCTGGGAAGAAAGGAGGCCAGGAGAAAAAGGGGAAGATGAACACAAAGAGAGCACATCACATGGCACGGTTATTCAAGAAGCTTCCAGCTCTACCTTGCCACTCCTCATTTTGCTAGTTATTCTCTGTCTAAAGATCCAGTAGTCCTGAGAGAGATGAAGAGGATTCTGGATGTTTAGACAGAACAGACTGCTTTGTGCAACCCAGGCAGGAGGACAGATGAATCTTCCAGAGGAAGGATGCAAAAACGAGCTCCGAATCATCAGGAAAATCCTGTTAGATAGGAAAAGGTTTGTGACTAAGCCAAGATTTCCCATTCTTCTCCTTTGGTCCTTCATGACTTGCTGAGTAGTGAGGAATACTCCAGCTCTTTGGCTCCCAGACATAGGTGAGATCACATAAACAGATTCTTCTAGAAATTCCAGAGAACTTTCCATGAAGCATGCAGCCTCTGGATGTTATAGATGGAGGTGTAGAGTAAACTGAGCTGAGCCATATATTCAAGTCACAGACCTAAATCTCTGTGTTTAGTCCCAGGCAACAGGACTTTCAGATCTCAGGCACATACGATGTATGATTTCCCCTATCCCCACTTCTTAAATTGTAAGACCCTATACCACAGGAATAAGACCGGATGCTACCTAGAAAGGCATCCATTTGCAAGTGAAGATGCTGTAATCCATCTCTCTGTAATGCCTTGTAGAGAGCAGAGCAGAAAGAGGTTGCCAATGGCCTTTTCTTCTGTCTCCTCCCCACTTTGCAATGTCTACATTATACTTAGCATGACATCAGTGGCTTCCATCTTGACATGAGAGCATATGGATGTTTAGAATCCAAGGAAGCAGCCCCATGATCAAGGTTAAGTCTTTCTACCTGATCATTTTCTGTCATTGATGGGGCTGTTCATATTAGACTTAGCAGAATTGCCAAAGAGCGTTCTTTCTCTGGGTGTATATTTTCTGAGGCAAGTAGGTTCCAAGAACAGCTAAATTAGGCCTGGCCCAAGCCCCCTTAGCCAAGTTTTCAGGGTCAACAGGAGCAGCTGTTCTCTTCCCACTCCTGGGAACCATTAAAAGAAACCTCAGGATGCTCACTCATATAACCAACCTAGTAAGAGGAAGAAGAATAGAGATAGAAACAATGCTGATCTCTGAACACTACCTAATTCCTCATGAAAAATACATTAAGAGCATCAGTTCCAGGCAATGATGACAAAGTTCCCCCAGTGGGGAATAGTTTTCCAAAGGAAAACTGAGTTCCCTTATAAAATAAAGGCTAGCTTTAAATTCATCACAGCTGGTGTTTAATGAAAAAAAAAGGCTAATTTTCCCTTCCATTTAACTAACATGTTTTCCTTCAGCACCTGAAAAATGGTGTTGTATCTTTAAAAGCATAAAATATAATAGCAGATCTAAGCTTGTAGGTAAAGTTGCTTAGTTTAAGCCCTACCCTTGAGGCCACTGTTGCTTGCTTATAATTTCTTCTTTCAACCTGTTTTTTATTTTCTCTCTCCCTCATCATCCACTTGTCTCTGGAGGTTTGTTGGAGGGACATCCTGACATGGCCCTTGCTAGGCCTGACATAATGGCAGGCGTGGCTGTGGCCTCCGCAGCAGGGTCAATCTCAGTGTCTGAGCGCCTGCCCCATTCTGATGACCCTCTCCTGCCACTGATTAGGTGACAGCCTGCACACCAGGTTTATTTTCCATGGGTCAGTGGCTTTCTTTCCCTACTGCCTTTCTAACTTCTATTTCTTCTCTGCGTCAAACCCAAGGTCACACACAGTTCCGGAACCAAAGGCAAGGTTTTTTTGTGCCAGGTTGATTTTCTTGGCTGGAAGAGGTATAAACTATGGAGTTTAGAATCCAATGGCTGGTGGTAAAAGGCAGAGTGGAAGAAGAGAAGGCAAGAGAAATCTTTAGAAGGAACCAGCACCCTCCGTTTCAGCTTTAAGAAATGGTTTCCCAAGTCCCTCTCTACCCTCCTTGAAATTAATGTAAATCAGCTTCTCTGACTGTTACTTGAAAGGGACAGAGTACATAGGCTCTATTACATAGATCTGCCTCACAATACATCCTGAAACAGAGAAGGCTTTATTAAATGAGGCTACCCTTCCACTAATTGTGGGAAGAGTTTCAGAGAGTGAATTCCCTTATGAGGAATCTTTATTCCTGTGTTCCTCATGATCCATACATCTTCTGCATAGGATCAGAGTAGAAGGATTGGGTACATATCCACTCCTGTTTATCCTCTTTCTGAACACGAATAACTATTGCTCAAGCATGGGGATTTGGCTTGGAAGCATGGTCAATGGTCATGTATTATCACACTCATTCTTTTGATCAACAAAATGATTAACCTATTTAACATAAGCAGAAATACAGACTAGATATTTAATCGCTCCTATGTTCATAATGAGGCACTGCATATCAGAAGAAAAACACAGGAAAGGTTGAAATATCATATACCAGGAGAAAATATCCCATCGCCAGAGCCCCCTGGCCAGCCAATGATTTCTCTCATTTTCTTTAGCGTGACATATTCCAAGAGCACAAAGACTGGAGCAATTTCATAGGTGAACCTGAAATGTAGTAATGGCCACATTTTATGTACGTAACTCAAAGAAATAATTCATTATTACAACATCTATAGAACTATTGTATGTCCCTTTTCAAACCCTACATTCACAAAGCTTTTGATTATAGCATTGAGCAGAGAGAAAATTATGTCTTCTTAAAGTTGCCCATTTTTCTATATTCCTAAAGTTAAGAGCTTAATACCCAAGGGTCACTTATCATATTGAATAAATAAAGAACATTGCAGAGTAATACTATTTAAAAGACATCATCTGGTCCCCTTTCCCCTTTCTTGTTCCCATTATACATAATTATAAATCCAAAATGCCAAGGAGACAAACCATAAGAGACTCTTAATCTCACAAAACAAACTGAGGGTTAATGGAGGGTGGGAGGATAGGGATAGGGTGGATGGGTTATGGACATTGGGGAGGGTTTGTGCTATGGTGAATGCTGTGAAAGGTGTAAGCCTGATGATTCACAGACCTGTACCCCTGAGGCAAATTAAAAAAATCCAAAATGCCAAAGAAAGTGCCATTCGTGTTTGAAAAATGTTATATAACTTTGATTGCATGAAAGATACATCAGGACTCTTTTCTTTTAACTTAAAGTGAGCACCCTATACTTCTGAAGTTTGTATCACTATGTTAGGGCTACTTAATTAAAAAGAGATTTTCACCTGACAGAGAATAAAGTCTATGAAATCTCACTAATAATTATCCTGGGTTTAAAAAAAACACATTTAACAACTTACATATTCGTGTTTGCTGTAGACGTCAGCCAGTCTGCTGCTAATCCAACCATATCCAGTCCAGTGGAAAGTTGATTGAAATATCTGGGATGCCCTGAATAAAATGGAATACCAGAATCAGGACTGCATCCAGGGAAAATAAATGCCTCTCAGACACAGGTAGGCTTCAGCTAAAGAAACTTAAAAGATCCTTCAGTAATAGGAAATTCATATTCAGAAACCCACCATGTGTGTGCATGTGTGTGCGTGCGTGTGTTCACGCAGACACACCCAAAAGGAGCATTTCATCTAACAAAAGAGACTATTTTGGATTTTGGTATTTCTTAAAACACACTCTAAAAAAACTTCCTCTAAACATTATCCTATAAAAAAAAAATAACAAGTGTGGTTTGCAATGCGGATGCTAGTTTATATCCTAGCATCCCTTCAATACATTTGCAAACTAAAATGTTTGTGTAATACAAAGCTATTCTTGCTTACACTCATGCTGCTAAAAATCCTTTTTTGTTGAAGTTGTTCTGGGAATCAGTCATATCACGACATCCGCCAGGCATGCCAACATTCATAATGATATCAGTGACAAGTGACTGATGATTACAAAAGACAAGGCAAAAATGAGAAAATAGGACACTGTATTGAGTGATTTGTCCTGGATTCAAAAGGTGATGATTGTCTAAAGAGGGCATGGGCAAATCTAATTCTTGTCAATTCTTTTCAGTCCAAATATTTGATTATAAACAACAGAACTCCTTCACGGTTGTGATTTAAAATAAAGTGGGATACAGTCAACATCACTGCCTTGTCAACAAGATACATGAAGATATATTCAATGGGCTGATGAGTCCATTAGCAAGGCTTATCTAATTAACTTCTAGATTTCTCTAAAACTCTCTAAAGGAGTTGACATCCAAATACTCCTGAGGCTATTATTTAAAATGCGATTGTAAATACCTCATTAGAATTCCATTCCTTGTCTCGTCCGATAAAAGCTTATCTCTAAATCTGTGATTTGCTTGGCAGCAAAAATTTTGGAAGATTATCAATTATGGAAATCGCATCTGGTAAAAAGGCGGCTGCCACTTATGGACACCTGTGTGAAGCCCAGGGATGACGGTCTCTCAGGCCAGCATGGGCGAAACAAGATAAAGGAAGGCAATGGGGAAAGAAGGGACAAAAGTCAATACAGAGCTTATCTCCAGAACTGCACTGCTCTCTTATCAGCCTCGGGCATGTGGCTAGACAATTAGACACGGAGAAAAGATAGGAGCTGGAAAGGGCACATTTCAAAGAGACTGGGATTTCTGTGGCTCTCATTCATTCTCGGGAATTGTTTTGCCTCCCCATGGCTGTGCACAGTGCTCTTCTACCACTTCGCTCTTTACCAGGCCCTCTGATGCTGACCCTGTCAGTTTATGCATCCAGGGAAAGTGAGAAAGCTGCCGCTAGGGCCATGTTCTGGAGCAGCCCTCCCCTGTCTCTGCCTCATTGACTCCCCATTTCATTAGAGCTCACAGCTGAAATTGCAGCCGCTTCTCCCTCCTGATGCCCCTTCATTTCTCTTTCCCTAAGCCATTTCTTTAAAGCGAGGAAATTAATAAAGATTAGCAGATCAATCCATTAATCTACTCTCCCAATTCATATGCATTTTCTGGATGAATCTTGCGTCTATTATCACACACTATTTAACTCTGGAAACGTTGGCATGAAAATCTCTGCAAAAAAAAATTGAGAGAAATTCCAAGCTGTGTGTCCAGCCCCAGGATATCAAAAGGCCAATCCACCCTGCTAACTGCCTTTGGAAAACTGGGAAGCAAGTTGGAGGCTTCAGTGGCTTGACTCCCTTCTCTATTTTTTTTGACCTCGGTCTCCCATGGCACCTGAATCTCTCGTGCTTCAAAATTTTCATTCACGGATGGTGATGTGAAAAAAATGGAGGGAGATAGTTTGACAGGCTGGAATAACACGTCCTCTTGATTTCTGCAGAAGTACGCTGCAGAAATACTCTATTTGCTCCCTTCCCGTGACCCCCGAAGGCTGCCGGCGAATCGAGGCAGGGCTCTCTGAGAGAAAGGGTGCGAGAGACCTGCCTTGGAGGCTGCCAGCTGTCCCGCCGTCCTGGGCATCCAGCTGCTGCCGCCGCCGCCCCCTTCAGCCTGGGGATCGGCGGCCACACGCAGCCGTGCGGCCAGGGAGACAGCGAGGAGGAAGCGTGAGATGAGAGCCGCTCGCGCCTCGGGAACGCTCCCCACAGATTAGCAAATGAGCCGGGAAGGAGGCGCAGCCTCAGCGAACAACCAGCCCCGGGCGACCCTGACCCTCTTGTCCACCATCAGTTGGGGAGGTCCCCAAAGTCGGTCCAAACTGCTCTCCGTGTACCCGCAGCACGCACCCAGGGATGGCCCCATTTATCGAGGCTTCCATTTCTTTGTCTGATGGCTCCGTTAAAAGACTCAAGACATTAACCCCTGCGCTCCCCAACTACCACCACCACCAAGTCCAATGGCCCCCAAAATGTTAATTTTTCCAGAATTCTATCATTCTCAGCAGTTCTGTTTTCTGTTCCAACAGTTCTTACAGACGTAATTTTAACAATACACGAAGGCTGTCATTTGCAAGTATTTCCCCCTTGCCCTTCACTCCTTTCTAAGCTTGGAGTCCAAGTGGAAATTGGATTGAGGACTCTTAGGTAGAAGGCAGGTGCTAACATATTTTATAAAAGCATCTCCTGAGGAGAACTAAAATGCCTAATGGTCACAGAGATGCAAACTACTTTACAGACCCTAAATAGTGCTAGTGGTCAAATACCAGTCATAGCAGAAAAACCTGCAAACTTGCCAGTCAGAAAGAGGTGACTGGTGTTATTTCTTTGAATTGCTATTTGGGGGTACAAAGGGAAAGACCAAAAGACTACATATGTTATGAATAATATTGATATTGATGGCTTAGAAATCCAACTTAATCCTATTTTCCCCTGAACTTTAAATAAAATGCATTAGAACTACATTTGACCAACAGTTTCACAAGCATTACGGCAAAATCTAAGAATTGAATTGCCCCATCTTCTTCTACCACTAAATGAAGCATTGATAGACAGAACTATGACTTTCATTGACTTGCAATTCCCATTATCTTAACTCTTTAAATTATATGTCAGACATCACCAGCCTTTAAGGATGAAGATGTAAAACATTTCTATAGGTCCTTTTCAGTTTGGTAGCAATAGAAATAATAGGTAGCAACCTACTATTATCATATTGAAATATTAGGTTAGGGAAATGTGTCAAACAAAAATGAATCGAAAGCACTGTTCAGGTTTGCACCCACGGATACGTCAAAACCTGGAAGGAAGAACGTCTTTAATGCCTAGTCTATACATCATGTGGATTCTCTGTGAACATAACTGAGAATGGTAACTAATAAGCCTTCAAAATTCATACTCCACAGACCAAGTGTGATCAAAATCACCAAGTTCAACACCTTTCCCTATGTACTTAGTTCTAAGCCTATAGTCTCACAAAAGTGGATGCTAATAACGCAGCAGATCGATTTCCCTAGGCTGCTTCTCCGCACACTTTTCCTCTCTGTTGGTATAACGAGTGGAAAAACAAAACCAAAGAAAGTAGCTAAAAGTCACCCAGCAAACATTCTTAAAGTGCTTGTTGTTGATTCGAGCAATACGATAATTCATTAACCAAAGAAATGGCAACATAAAAAGATCAAGTTCCTATGGTAATTAATATTCATGTGACATTTTTATTTGCTAGTGGATCTTTTTTAAGGCTACAAATCAATTTAGAGCCACAAGGTATTCTATCCCTCGTGATATTCATTCATACTTATTTTTATTGCTTTCGTGAAGTGTAGTGGCATCATGCATCAGCACGATTAGAGACAATGCAGGAAAGGAAGGGATAATCATGCCCTGGGGAGATAAATAGCGATTTTGTGTACATTAAACGGAAGCTTAGAATGTGCCCAAATAAACGTTACACCTGAGGCTGTAAAATGGATAGCGTATGAAGACTACTGTGAAAAAAAGCAACAAATACAAAATACATTTTAAAATAAGGATATTTGATACCCCTCCTCCACCCATTTTCTTTATTTTATATTCAGAATGGCTATGAAGCACACACATCCTTGTATATAACATGGCTGAATAGTTAAGCTAGTTTGTATTGTGTTTTCTTTTGTGGACATTTTTTTTTAAAAAAGAGAAAACCTGGGGTTTGAATCTGAAGTCCTCGCCATTTGAGACAATGCCAAGATATTATCTCTCTGTTGCAATAATTACATAGGATGATTTGTCCAATGTCTGACCATTCCTATGCTGAGGAAATGACTAGCACTACACTAGCATTGGGCTTTTGTTTGAATCATGCCTTTTGAGCTTTCATTTCCATATTCCCTTTTTTTCTCCATTCTGGGTCACTTCTACTGGCCTCTCCTGTCAAATGGTTGCTTCTACATCAGTGGTTAATCTCCATGGCCAAATACATGCAATGTAAAATCTGATGATTTATGGTTGATACATTTATAGTTTCTGATATTATCAACTTCAGAAGCATGAACATTAACAGTAAAGGGTGCCTTTGCTTTATAGCATTCTAATAAGGACTTTTTTAATTGAGGAAAATAACTGTAAATCTGAAAATACCAGTAAATCCATAAACAGTAAACATTTTTATATAAAAAATAAAAATTGTAAAAGGAAAAAAGAGCTTTATTACTTTTGACTGAACAATACCTGTTTTAATTGCATATTTTAGAGTCGTTTGGCAATGCATCAAAATTTCCTCCAAATTTTGTGGTTGGTCTGCCAATTCCCAGTTATACTCTTGAAGGAGCTCATTAGGGTAATGGAAATCAATCACTTTGGTTGATCTATCGAAACTTTTCACCACATACTGAAGCAAAATGTCCATAACATCTTGCAGAAATGCCAAAGTGGGCCTTTCTCCATCACACGCTGGCAGCAGGTCTAAAGAATGGAATAAAAAATGCCACATTTTAATTTTACAGTGAAAATATCCAGGCAAGATCTTGATTCAGCAATTTCTCTTTGGATTGAGAGATTTTGTACATTAATCATGACCTGGGCCGAAAGCAGAGGCTTTAACCCACTGAGCCACCCAGGCGCCCAAAATGCCACATTTTAATTTTACAGTGAAAATATCCAGGCAAGATCTTGATTCGGCAATTTCTCTTTGGATTGAGAGATTTTGTACATTAAAAAAAAAACCAATCTGGAAATGCAGAGCATTTTCTTTAAAGGGAAGGTATTTTTCAAAGACGAAGGAAAAAGAGAAATTGCAGTTTCTTCCCCACCCCAAATTAATTCTTGCATTTCAATCCATAACGTGTTGTTTGCTTTCCTTTTTAAAAGGAGCGTGCCTCCATTCATCTGTTTCACAGGGGTCCATCCAAATGTTATATCTCAGTAAATCATCCTAAATGATTATGGAAATACGTCACATCTGAAATGTTTGAGGAACACCTTTGGGCAAATCAGGCAAAGTGGAGCATGCAATGTTAGGATCTCTGACCCATTAAGATGGCTCGCTATTTCCTAAGTGTGTGTGTGTGTGTGTGTGTGTGTGTGTGCGCGCACCGGCCCACGGGTGCTCATTTAGGTAACTGGGTGTGTAAACACAAGGGAGTAAAATCTCGCGCAGATCTCACTGTGAATATAATAGTTTACCTGTGAAATTGCAGCTATGAATTACTCTTCCGATCTAAAGACCTAGAACGTCTCAGCAACCAAGTCCCACCCGTTTCAGCGGCCACCAAGAAGACGACCTCGAGGTCCAGCGCGCGAGGGGACCACCGCCAACCTCAAACCGGAAGGCGGCTCTGGGGCTAGAGCACCGAGGCCCTAGAGTCCCCTTGGAACGCCCGTGCCCAGCGCTGTGCAGAAGCCGGGCTTGGGGCTCAGACGGAAGAGACGGGCACAGTATTTCTCGCTTTCAGCTGAAGATTCACGCAAGGTCCGCCCGCCTCCGCCCAGCTTCTCGACGACTTGGGTCAGGGCCCTGTCACCGAGTCCCTTCTGGTCGCGGTGGGTGGGACTGTGCGAGGGACAATGGCTCCCGGGGACCCCACGAGGCGCCTTTACCTGTTGCATGTAGAAACGCATAGTTGACATCCGCTTTGGGGCAGCTGCAAGGCTTCTGATTACAAGCGCAGGCGGCCTTCCGGGAGGTGGCCCGCGGGGTCTGGCTCCCGCCACTCTCCGCCGGCTTCTCGGCATCTCCATAGAGCAGGGCTACGCAAGCACATCGAGAGCGCTGGTCAGCCGCCTGCTGGCCCCGGATCCCTCGCCCCTGCCTATCCCCGGCTTGAAACCTCAACTCCGCTGTTGGGGATGCGGAGGTGAGAAGGTGACATTGTCCTGCGGGACCCAGAGGCGACTGACTGGCCGTGTTCGATTCCCTCCCCCCGCATGGGCAGGGCACTCACCGCACAGCTTGTTTCCGATGCCGCCCGTAAACTTCTGGGCCACCTGACACCAGGCTCTCGCTGCAAGGAAAGACAGGGGGACAGTGAGGCAGAAAGAGAACAGCAGACGTGTGAAATTTCGTTCTATGGGAGCAAACGCACTAAACTCGGGGTCCGGAAAGGGGCTGCCGGGAGCTCCGCACAGAAGGCAGGTGCGGGAGGGGCGCGGCAGCCTGGCGGCCCGGCCCAGCCCGACCTTATGTTGGCCGATTTGTTTTCAAGAGAAGCCAGACTCCAGCCCTTTGCACTTGCCTTCCAGGTGCCAATAGGTTCAGGTAAACTCCCCTTCCTGCCTTGCTCCAGCGGGTCTCCCTAGATACCGAAGTTGTCCATTTTCCTCGCAGCCTCTCCTTGCAGATCAAGAATTCTTTCTTATACATTTTTTTCCCCTTTCCCGCAGCAATTCTATCCCTCTATAGGGTCCAGACACCAAGATGGTGGTAGTGCCCCAGGCCCACGGAATTCGGTTTCGAGGAGACGCCTCGGTGTTTGGGGGGCTCTCCCAAGCTTCATTGAAAAGGGTCTGAGATTCTTTGGGTGTCTTTTCAAGGGATAAGGGCATGTGGGGTTTTGGTCTCTTGGACCATCAGGGACCTACAGCGAGAGCAGGGCGAAGTGTCCCAAGTCTCCTGTTGCAGATGGAAAAACCTCCTTCGTCTTCCCTAGCACTGCAAACCCCAGTCCACCCGCAAAGCTCTCCTGCTGGAGACCCCTGTTCCCCTACCTGTGCCGGGGTTCTCGGGATCCCCGGAGCCATCTTCAGACCCGAAGGACCAAAAGCCGGAGCCCGGAGATGCCATCGGCTCCGTGAGACTGGAGCGGGTCGCCTCCGAATGCGAAGCTGCTGTCAGCGAGCTGCCCTCAGCTGGTCTCTGCGCGCGCGTGCGTGCGTGCGTGTGTAAGTGTGGCGGGAGGAGGGCACCGTGCGGGGAACCGCGCGGCTGTGCGGCAGAGGGTGGGTGTCACACAGGGACAGAAAACGTGCGTGTCGGCGTGTGAGTGTGAGTGTGAGTGTGTGTGTGTGTGTGTGTGTGTGTGTGTTGGGGTTACGGCTCAGAGACGTGGCAACTCTCAGAAGGCTGAAGTTAAATAGGGAGGGAGAACGAAGGGTCCGCGCCGCAGGGATATGGGAAAGGGCCGAGCACCCGGACTGCTTTTGAAGGAGAGGGGAGTCCAATCGGGATGGATGAGGGGGCGGCGGAGAGAAAAAATGCGAGCGGGAGGATGCGAGGCAGACAGCGCGCACCAGCTGGAGTCAGAGCGTGTGGGTGGGAGGCGTGCAGGGGAGCCCCTGGGGAGCGCTGGCCGCTGGCCTGCAAACAGCCCCCGCGGGCCCGGGTGCGCTGTCCAGAGTGCTAACGCGGCAGACTGCGCGCAGGCTTCAGCGAGGGGTGGACCGGAGCGACTTGGCGAGGCGGAGCGGGTGGCCGACACGAGTCTCGTATAGGCATGGATTGGCGTATTGTTGGAGGTCTGGCTCCTGCTGCCGGGAAGGAGGCGCGATTTCCGCGCCGCCTTCCTCCAAGACGGTGCTGAGGTCGCTGTGACCTCGAGAGTCCCCGTGGCTGGGCTGGAATCACGAGCGGTTCGTGAGCTTGGGGAGGGGACGGTGGGGGAAGGGCGCCTACGCACCGAAGGGCTCATTTCAGCTCCTTAGTAGAGCCTGACGCCTTCCTAATGAGCCGCGCGGTGCTCGGGAGCGCGTCATTCCTGTGCTTCGGGGAGCGCGGTAGCCAAACCCACCGTCCAGGATCTGACTGACGGCCGGGAGAAAGACTGCTGATTGAGGCAATTAAAATCCATGCAGGAGCCTATCACCGAGGACCTCGGGCTGCGGAAAAAAAAATAAATAAAACGAATGGAAACTTCTTGGAGGGGGGCGAGGGAGAGCAACTAGAATCAGCAGGCAGGATTGACGGCTGATGGGGGATGGGAATCGCGTCATTTGGTGACCTTGGACCACGGAGGCGTGGAAGGGTTTGCTGCTTTCCTATGACCGGAATCGACGTGTGCGTGGGACGCGTGCACAATTTCCCGCTAAGCAATCTGAGCTTTCCAAATTCAAGGCGGAAGGGAGGCATCGCCTGCTGGGCCCTCGAGTCAGCAGGCCTCAAATCAATAATCTCCTCCCCACCCCCGACCCCTCGGTGAATCTTCGCGATAGCGGGGGAGGATGGTGGAGGAGGCGAGATTCACTATTTCTGAGGTCTGGTGGGAAGGGGTTTCTTCTTTTCTGATAAAGTCAGAATCTCTACTCCCTTACAATATCCTTTACGTTAAAAGCTGTTAAACAAAGGGAAGACACCCTGAGATATTTGGGACGCGTTGAGTTCGAGTTGCTTCTCTTGGTAGCGGAGATCAGCGGCACGCCCATCTTGCAGCTCCTGGGCTCTGAGAGAGAAGCTGAGGAAGACCCTGGTGGGGACAGACTGCGTCCTGCGTTCCTCCGCGTACATTCCCTTGAGCGAACGTTTTTCACTTCCATTCTGTTTACAAGCCCTCATTTCTCTGCCCTCCAGAATCAAGTCACCAAAGCTGCTGCCAAAGCAGAGACTCACGGATCCTCAGTCTTGGCCACAGGCCCTCGATCCTCGCTTAGGAAGGGCGTCGTGGCGCCTGGGTGGCCGCATGCAAGCCCAAGTCCTACGTCCCGGGCACGCGGGGGCCTGGTAAAGTCTCTCCACGAAGCTTTGTCTTCTTACGGGCCCAAGCGCGGAGGGGCACCAGGATCTTAACCCCTGCCCCGGAGTGGTGTCAGGGAAGGGCGCTGGCCAAGGTCCTGCCGGAGACTTGGCGCAAAGCCGCCTGTGTCGAGAAGCCTGCCTCCGGCCGCGGGCGTTTGATGGGCATGGACCCAGACCTCGGTGTGGCCACCTTCTCCGGCGCTGTCGGCTTCAGAGGACCCAGGTTACAACGCCAGGGTGTAAAGACTTCGTGGTTAGGCCGTCTGCGCGCGGGCAGGGCAGCTCAGCGGCTCTTGCTCCAGCAGTGCAGATGAGAGTCGGAGAGAAGAGTTCTTTGTTTAAAATCCGCACCAAATCCTGCTAATGTTTTGCTTCAACCCAGCATGCTGGGGTTGCAGAACTTCTCTGCAATGGGTAAGTGGTCGAAGACATAAAGATTCTTTAAAAGAAGCTTTTAAAACACTCACAAGGGCGCCTGGGTGGCTCAGTGGGTTAAAGCCTCTGCTTTCGGCTCAGGTCATGATCTCAGCGTCCTGGGATCGAGGCCCACATCGGGCTCTCTGCTCAGCAGGGAGCCTGCTTCCTCCTCTCTCTCTGCCTGCCTCTCTGCCTACTTTTAATCTCTCTCTCTGTGTCAAATAAATAAATAAAATCTTTAAAAAAAAAAAAAAAAAAAAAAAAAAAAAATAAAACACTCACAAAGCCCCGAAGGAAGAAATGGATTAAAACACAGGGAAGGCAGAAACCACAACACCCGGAGTTAACATAAAAAAAAAAATTTTTTTTAACGCGGCTTGAAATCACACTGCTTAAACTCGATTAAATCCTGAAGCTCTGGAGTACTTTGAATCTAATGGTGGTATTTACATTTTTATTTAACACACCCTACATCACAGCACTCAGGGATCTGATTTGTCTTTCCTTAATGTGGTCCCTCCCTAGACGGCAATTTGCTTTATAAAGACTTTGATTTCGAAAAGGAGCCCACTCCCCCCACTCCCCGGCTTGGGGTTGGAGATAACAAAAGAGCTCAGGGAGGTAATAATTACAGTCATTAGTTCACAAAGGAGGCAGCCACCGAATGGGAAGGGGAGGCAGGCCAGCGCTCGGGGGAAAAGCTTTTGAAGCCTCTTCCTCAATAGGGGGAGAGAGACCCAAGCTCCAGCGGCTGATCTCCTGGGCAGGTTTCCTGGGTTGACCTATTTCTTGTCCGTGGATTATCCAGAGATCACATTGTGGGTCTCCCAAAGAAGAATGTCTGCTACAAGTTTCCCCTTGTGTCTTCCCAGTGCTCAAATGTCGGACAGAAAAAGGGAGATGGAAAGAGAGAAAGAAAAAGGAGAGAAAGGAGAAATACAAGAAAAAGGAGAGAAATACAGGAAAGAAAAAGGAAGAAAAGAAAAAAACAAAACAATAACAAAGGGAAATAAAGACACTGAAAACTGTCACCAAGTGTCTGCGATTCCCTTTTTCAGTCTCACTTAAAAAGGGGGTGGAGAGTTTAGGGAGGGCGACTATTGCCTCCCAGTCTAGCGACAGAAGTGCTAGGGTCCAGGTCTCTGGTCCACAGGGCCACCTCGGAAGCTTGAAGAAGAGGCCTGGCAGTGCAGCGGAGCTCAGCTTTTCCCCCCAGGGGGCCTCCCGGTGGTAGGTGGATGCATGGGTTGGGGGGTGAGAACTCAATTCACCTCGGGTTCCAGAATATCTGGCCTTTGACAGCGGACAGTGCCCCGCGGCGCTGGTTTCACTGGTGCCTGTGCTAGGCCCAGCCAGCAGCCCGTCACAACAGCTGACACCCCAAGGGTGACCCTGAAGGGAGGCGGCAGCCATAACCCAGGGAAGCAGCAGGGCCTACGGGGAGGTCTGAGCTCCACCCTACCACAGCGGGAGGTTTCCCCCTCAAGCTGGTCTCATTCGTAAAATGAAGAGGTTGTACGAGTTATCTCTCGGGGACCTTTCGGCTTCAACATTTTGGGTTGGAGAGTACCTTACATCTGGTGGGCGAGCTGCGCAACATTCACCCGCCCTCACTCGATCCTCCAAATTTTCCCCAAGTCTCCTGGTTCTGAGCCGCAGGTGCAACGTACACCGGCAGGAGGGACAAGCCCAATCCCCGAAACCCTTCTCCCAATCCTGTCCTCGGTGAAATCATCTCGCCATCCTTTCTGACGTTCTTCGGACAGCGTAGACACGGACGGTGTCAATTCCATAGAAGAGCTCAAACGAGGTTTTAAAATAAGATGCAGTCAACTGAGGAAGGCAAACCTCTGCCCACGCATTGCCCTCCCCTCTCTCTTAAATACGCCAAAATTCGCAGCCGAGGAGATTGCCTCAAATTTGCAGACTAGGGGAACCTAAAAAACCTGAGTTTGCTCAGTGGTGGGACTAGGGTTGTGTGTGGGCGCGCGCAGTGTGGAGGGATTTGGGGACTCGTCCAGAGGCCATGTTTGGGTGGCAAGACCTGGGTTTTAACTTAGACGGTATGTTTGGGACGGTTGAGGACCGTCTGGGAGTTGTACGCTGGTGGAGACAAAAGGACCGTCGCCCCACTGCCTGAGCACCTGCACCCGCACAGCTGGACAGGAGGAGTCCATCCCTCCAGGGGAAAATCGGTGGACCAGCCCCGAAAGCCACGGACTTTCCAAGGCACTTCCTTTATTTAATAACCTCAATAACTACGGGAAAGGAAAACGCGAGTGTGAGATGAAGTTCATCTTCAAAGCTTCCCCTGCCCTCCCCTCTCCTCCACCGGGCTTTGTTTTGCTCGCCCCTCGAGTGTCCCGCGGGCCTGGGAGAGTCGTTTCCAAGGAAAAAGAAATCTGTGAAGTCAACCAAAACGAGAGGGGAGGGATCGGCGACAGCTCCGGCGCAGTCGGGTCCACAGGAGCTGCACATGAGTGAACAAAGAGATACACAGGGGGCCAAGGATAGGGATGCCCCAGCTGGCGGGCTGGCGGGGCTGGAGGGTGCCGGAGTGCGCAGACACGGTGTCCGAAAAGCCCTCACTTCTCCGCCTGCGGAGAGTTCGGCCCAGTCACTCGAGGGGCGGGGGCAGCGGGCAGCCCCTGCCAAGGTCAGGGCCTCCGCTTCAGCTCCCTGTAGTGCCAGCGTCCGAGGGTCTCCCGCTTTGGCCCCTGCAAAGCCCCTCAGTCTCGCGCACATTCCCATGGGGTGGCCCCCAGAACAGCCGGACTACACCTGCTGCACGAGGCGCTGCCGCTGGGAGGTCTTGCGCAGGAGCTTCCTGTAGTCGTAGGGGTTGGCTGCCGAGTCATTTTCCTCCTGTTCCTGGTTCTCCTGCACCCAGCACCTAGAGCGAGACCCAGGGCCTGAGAGTTAGGCGCCACCCCGCCCCGCCCACCCAGTTAGGCGGTTCTGCTCCTCACACCTCCCACCAATGCCGGGCATTTAAGAGCCGCACACTCAAAACATCAGAACAGTGGCCAAATGCAACTGCATAATTTTCTCAGCAGGTTTTCAATTTTCCCCAAGCAGGCGGGGGAACCTGGTAACTCTGTTCAGATGACAGCTAAGGAAGGCATCAGAAGGTGTAGTTGAGAGATCTCAGCTTCCCTAGGTCTGCAAGAACTCACAACCAATAAATAACTATTTATTTTAGTACCTTGATTTTTTTTTTTTAAACACGTTTTGGTCAAGCAGGAAAATCCAGAGTGCCTAAAGAGACAACCATCGTTTTTTGCATTTTAAAACTGCTCAAACGTTTCTCGGAAGCACTCCTCCCAGATCTGATCAACCATTGTTAGCTGGGGGCCCAGTCAGCTCTTTCAAGGAGGCTGTTGGGCCACCTTTCCTGAACCTACCACTGGGAAAGCCTACCAACTTTACCTTTAGATTCTGCAACTTGCCTGGGGCAGCTGCGTAGATGTATTCGTTTACTTACCTGTTACCTACTTAGTATTAGCCATCAGCATAGGCTAAAGGTGAAAAAAAGTTCCCATGCTCATGGAGTTTAATCTAGTATGGGAGAGGACCACAGACAACCTTAATATGTCACGTGATGAGAGGTGCTATGCAGACAAGGCAGGCTAATGAGATAAGACTTATGGGGGGTGTGTGTGTGTCTGCGTGTATGAGCAATTTCATTGAGGGTGACCAGGAAAGCCCTCTCTGATAAGGTGATATTTGAGAAGAGACCTGAAGGAAGAGGAGGGGTGAACCAGGCAGATCTCTTACGGAAGAGCAGTTATTCCAGGGTGATGGGTCAACCAGTGTAAAGGCCCTAAGACTACAGCGTGTGTATTGTGTTCATGGAACAGCAAGGAGGCCATTGTGGCTTGAATGAAATAAGCAAGGGGGAGAAGAGCAAGGACTGAGAGCAGGAGGAATGAAGGGATAATTGGCAGATAATTGAGTACTTTGGGACCATTGCAAGGATTTGAATTTTACTTAGAGCTAGACAGACACTGGAGGGATATGAGTGGAGGAATGGTTCATTAAAGGATCTGGCTGCTAAAGTAAGTAAAGTAGGGAGGTCTGTTATGAGATACTGTAATAGTCCCAGCCAGACTGATAGTGGCTTGGATGAGGCTTGCAGAAGAGGAAAGAACTGATTAGGTTTGAAAGAGTTTGCTGACACACTGGATGTGGGGTGTAAATAAAAGGAATCAAGAAGGTCTCCAAGGTTTTTGGCTTGGAAAGATGAAATTGTCATTTAATGAGATGGGGAAGGTTATAAGAGGAGTATATTTTGGGGAGACGGGGATAAATATTTTGGTTTTGGTTTTGCAAAGTTTGAGATATGCATTAGATATTCAAGAGGAGATAATGAATAGGCAATTGGATAAATAAATCCTAATCTAGGCTAGAGACTTCAGTTTAGGACTTTTAGGTAAATAGATAATACTTAAGGTCATGAGAGTATGTGTTGATAAAGCAAAGGACTGGGACTCTCTCATGTTGAGAGGTCTGTGAAATGAGGAGGTATCGGCAAAGGAGAATGAGAAGGAGCAGCCTGTGGGGTAGGAGACAAATCAAGGGAAGGCCATTGGAGGCTAATGAAGAAAATGTTGAAAGAAAAAGTGAGAAGTGCTTCTGATAGGACAAGATAAGGATTGAGAGTAGATCGTGGGATATGGCAGAATTGAGGTCATTTGTGACCTTGGCGGGGGCAGTTTCAATGGTGTGGTGGGGAGGGAATCCTGTGTGCAGTGGCCCACGACAAAATGGGAAGCAAGAACATTGAGAAGGAAGGATCGCTTTCATATAACTCTTTGGCTATCATGAAGAACAGAAACACAGGGTTTGGAAGGGGGATGTGTTTTATGATGGGTCCAAAGGCATCACATTCACAGACTGTCAAAAATGATGCATCAAAGAAGACAAACATTCAAGATGCAGAAGAGGGAGGGGATAACTGCAGGACAATGTTCTTGAGCAGATGGAAGGACCTGGATTCACGGCACAACAGGAACGTCTGGCCTTACGGAGGACGACAGACAGTCATCCATACTGAACTGAGGGAAGTCTATGGGTAAGTGCTAGATTTGGTGGTGGGAGTATATGTCTGTTCTCTATTATTTTCCCAGTAAAATAGGAAAGAAGGTGAAAGCAAGGAGGTTTTGAAGGTTTGAGGAGAGAGGAAGGGGTCTGCAAGAGTGGACTGGGAAAGTGGGACAGTGGAATTTTAGGGAAATAAAGTATTGCAAAATAACTCCAAGGGCCTGCCTCAGGTGTGTGCTCATGTAACTTGAGTGAGATTTGGTTGTGTTTTTTCCTAGCCATGTACAGCTGTGTAGGTACAGGTATGGATTGGGTAGAAAGTTGAGTTTACCCAGTGCTGGGGTTTGCCAGTTGACTATAACTGAGGGAGAAAAAGGTCATTGAAGGTATACACAAAGCAGTGAAAATAATAATGAAAGGATAGGGCTAGACTTTTGCTTGCAGATGAACATGTCCTTATTCCAGTCCATTCTGAATAGGGAATTAAAAATAAAAAAGACACCTTTGGGAAGGTCTTTAGGGCATCTTGAGCTCAATGGATAGTTGCTAGGGAAGGTCTTTGGGTAGCATCATCATGGGCATCCATGGGGCAGGTGATCATTCTCTTCTGATTAACTGACTTGAATTCTCATACCTATTCAGCTCATTTCCATTATGAGAATATTAGTATCGACCCTCTGCTAGGTATACCACACACATGATCTTGAATTCTAAGGACAGCATGGCAAGATCTGAGGTTCTCCTTAGTCTTGATCTGCAGATGTTCTACTTGATAGAGCAAGTGAGGAGCAGAGTGAGGATTCAAATCCATGTCTATACCACTCAAATCTCATATTTCTCCATTGTATCCCTTTGTCTCTTTTCTGCTGGTGCTTCCTTCATGATTTTCCTATCCCTTAACCAAGGCACTCTTGATTCAGTTTATTTTTTTTCCCCTTACCATCCTCCCTGTAGCTCCTTGTTATAATTAAAACCTGCCTATGCCTTAAAACCCCCACCTCTTTCATTATTGCTCAACAGAGACACCACTAAGACCCACCTTAGGAGGAGATGAGGGGACATCAGTTCTGTTGTCTTCTAATAACATTCTCTAATCACTACCTGTTACTGCTTTTACTCATTTAAAATCCATGAGACACTCAACTTCATCTCTGCTGTGGTCCCTGATTCCCAGATCTACTCACACCTTCCTGGGTGACATTAGTACTTGGTGTGTGTGTGTGTGTGTGTGTGTGTGTGTGTGTGTGCATATATTAAATATATGATATGTAAAGTATTATCAGAATAACATATTTATAAATATATAAAATAATAGTTATTTTTATATACGATATATATTTGTCATACATTTAATGTATATAAAAATTATATATATATATTCTTTCTGCAATAATGTCTTCCAACATAACTCTGATGACAAGTTTCTCTAACAGTCCCCAAATGTCTTTTAGAGCTATTTTTCTGTTTTTTTGTCTTCTATTTTTTTTTTTTTTTTTTTTTTTAAAGATTTTATTTATTTATTTGACACAGAGAGAGAGATTACAAGTAGGCAGAGAGGCAGGCAGAGAGAGGAGAGAGGAGGAAGCAGGCTCCCTGCTGAGCAGAGAGCCCGATGCGGGCCTCGATCCCAGGACCCTGAGATCATGACCTGAGCCGAAAGCAGAGGCTTCAACCCACTGAGCCACCCAGGCGCCCTGTCTTCTATTTTGTTTGTTTGTTTTAGAGGTAGAATTCAGTGATTCATCAGGTACATACCACACCCAGTGCTCTTTACATCAATTGTTTTCTATTTTAAATCCAGGATCCCATCCAGGTTTACTTAGGGCACTTGTAGTTTTGTCTCTTTAGTCTTCCTGAGCTCAGAAAAATCCCCTCTTGGAGTTACCTTGTTTAGTTTTGTTTGATCATTTACTTTCTCTCTAGGGTCAAGCTCCTTGGCAATAAGGGTGACATGGTGTGCCCCGCAATGTCCCCCCTTCCTCAAGCACCCAGCACAGGGCTTTGAATGGGGAGGCAACAGAGTAGTGCTTTAAGTCGTTGACTTGAAACTCCAAAAGGCCTGTGTTCAAATATGGCTCCCTTGCTTTCTATCTAGGTGACTTTGTAGTAATTAAACATTGTCGACTTAGCTTCCTCATCCCTTACATGAGGCAGGAAGAGGAACTGCCTCACAAGGTTGCTGTGAGGATTAAATGGGTGAACAGCAGAGCGTCCAGCCCAACGGAAGCAGTCAGCCAGTGCTAGCTTCTAGCATTTTCACTCTAGTGAGTACCAACTACACGTCCACAGACACCGCTGGAACCCCAGGCTGTATTTCAGGGATATAATGCCTTTACAGCAGATGTGTGTCTGTGGTTGGGGGAAGGGGAGAAAGAGTATACTAGAGAGGAGGCAGACTGGGTTGTTAAAATGGGAAGCAGGTAAGTCAGCGGAAAGCAACTTGGGCAGGAAGTGAAAACCTTAGATTTTAGTTCACTAACTCAATGTATGACTTGGGGCCAATCACTTAATTTTTCTGGGCACTTGTGTAGGACCCTGTGACTAGACTAGACTCTAAGCTGCACCAATTTGTTACAGTTCTTGATCTCAAGATGCAAGAAACACCTCTTTCTTTTGGAAACAAGGGACAGAAATCAAGTAGATTCTGGAAAAGCAAATAAAGATGAAAAGAGCCTCCATCCATGGAACCTGTGCCCTATGCCCCATCTGTTTCCCATACAACATTTTGCTTAATCTCTGTGACAACACGGTGAAACAGTTATTAGTGAATCCTCTTCCAGATGTGGAAACAAGCCTCAAGAGGTCTGGTAATATGAGCAAAGTCCCTCAACTACCAAGTGGCAGAATCAGGATCCAAATCTAAGACTGACAGACTCTAAAACTTCTTCTCTTAACCACCAGGTCATACTATATAAGAGACAGTGAGGGTTGTGAGTGCCCGAGGCTGATGGGAGCTTGACTTAGGATTTGGAAGAACAGCTTTCCATTGTCTATTGTTACTCCCATTTCTTGTATACCACATTTCCATTTTACTTTGTGCCCTCAATTTTAAAACATCACAAAGAATATTTTTTGGGGAAAAAATTCTCCAAGTAGTAAGTAAGGTACAAATGGTTTAACAACCAACTTTGACAAACAAAGTTAGAGGTTAACTAAGAAATCAAATCCAAAACACATATTTCGGGGCACCTGGGTGTCTCAGTCAGTTGAGTGTCTGCCTTCAGCTCAGGTCATGATCTCTGGGTTCTGGGATCAAGCCCCACATCAGGCTTCCTGCTCAGCAGGGAGTCTGCTTCGCTCTCTCTCTCTCTCTCCCTCTGCCCCTCCCCACCACTTGCTCTCTCTCTCTCAAATAAATAAATATTGGGCGCCTGGGTGGCTCAGTGGGTTAAAGCCTCTGCCTTCGGCTCAGGTCATGATCTCAGGGTCCTGGGATCGAGGCCTGCATCGGGC